>CM042379.1:31231047-31368547 GCA_023634145.1 Thymallus thymallus | reverse complement strand
AAGAGACAGTGTTTACAGAAGAGACAGTGTTTACAGAAGAGACCGTGTTTACAGAAGAGACCGTGTTTACAGAAGAGACAGTGTTTACAGAAGAGACTGTTTACAGAAGAGACAGTGTTTACAGAAGAGACAGTGTTTACAGAAGAGACAGTGTTTACAGAAGAGACCGTGTTTACAGAAGAGACAGTGTTTACAGAAGAGACTGTTTACAGAAGACAGTGTTTACAGAAGAGACAGTGTTTACAGAAGAGACAGTGTTTACAGAAGAGACCGTATTTACGGAAGAGACCGTGTTTACGGAAGAGGCCGTGTTTACGGAAGAGACTGTGTTTACAGAAGAGACCGTGTTTACAGAAGAGACAGTGTTTACAGAAGAGAAAGTGTTTACAGAAGAGACTGTTTACAGAAGAAACAGTGTTTACAGAAGAGACTGTTTACAGAAGAGAGTGTTTAGAGAAGAGACAGTGTTTAGAGAAGAGACAGTGTTTACAGAAGAGACTGTGTTTACAGAAGAGACAGTGTTTACAGAAGAGACAGTGTTTTGTGAAGAGACAGTGTTTACAGAAGAGACAGTGTTTACAGAAGAGACAGTGTTTACAGAAGAGACTGTTTACAGAAGAGACTGTTTACAGAAGAGACAGTGTTTACAGAAGAGACAGTGTTTACAGAAGAGACAGTGTTTACAGAAGAGACCGTGTTTACAGAAGAGACAGTGTTTACAGAAGAGACTGTTTACAGAAGAGACAGTGTTTACAGAAGAGACAGTGTTTACAGAAGAGACTGTGTTTACAGAAGAGACCGTATTTACGGAAGATACCGTGTTTATGGAAGAGGCCGTGTTTACGGAAGAGACTGTGTTTACAGAAGAGACTGTTTACAGAAGAGACCGTGTTTACAGAAGAGACCGTGTTTACAGAAGAGACCGTGTTTACAGAAGAGACTGTGTTTACAGAAGAGACAGTGTTTACAGAAGAGACAGTGTTTACAGAAGAGACAGTGTTTACAGAAGAGACAGTGTTTACAGAAGAGACAGTGTTTACTGAAGAGACTGTTTACAGAAGAGACTGTTTACAGAAGAGACAGTGTTTACAGAAGAGACCGTGTTTACGGAAGATACCGTGTTTATGGAAGAGGCCGTGTTTACGGAAGAGACTGTGTTTACAGAAGAGACTGTTTACAGAAGAGACCGTGTTTACAGAAGAGACCTTGTTCACAGAAGAGACAGTGTTTACAGAAGAGACAGTGTTTACAGAAGAGACAGTGTTTACAGAAGAGACCGTGTTTACAACAGACTAAAGATATGTAGATAACCCTTGCTTGTTTATCTGTGTGGTTAGAGAACACACCATGTTTCCCACAGCAATGTGTGGTGACATGCATTCATAAGGGGTATTGCATTTCATTATGTATCAGTGTCTGTGTGTGGACAGACACATGGAGGTGTTCAGATTCACTTTTGGCCAAAACCTGTTTTCACTGTCATCAGGCAAACCTGTAGATGTTCTCATGTAGTATCAAATATCTCCCACAGGGTGTAATTTGTGTGCGCATGTGTGTGTGTGTGTGTGTGCGTGTGTGTGTGTGTGTTCATGTGTGCGTGTGTGTGTGTGTGTGTGTGTGTGTGTGTGTGTTCATGTGTGCGTGTGTGTGTGTAGTACCAGAGGAGGTGAAGGCACCATTGAACAGCACACGAGACAGCAGACATAATTATCAAATTACATCAAGCATTACCTCCTAACAGAGACTCACCTGGGAAACACAACACATTAGCTGATGAATTACAGGCCTAATTATCACTTGCATGTGAAAAGGCACTTTGGTCTCAATGGACATTGCTGACTGGCCACCCAGGCCCTAAGGAGTGTTCTCTCTAAGGTGTGACATTCCTGCATCAATTTAAAAACTCTGTAATGGATTGTCTGTCTCCAGTCCCTATTGGACAGGTCAATACACACACCCAGGCTGAGAAGAACCAATAAGGGCCATTTTCTGTTTTGTTTCAGCAACAACTGATCAGCTAGAACAAAAGACAGTCTGGTGCTGGTGAAGCTCAATGACTAGCAGTTATACACGTCTGGGCTGGTGAAGCTCAATGACTAGCAGTTATACACGTCTGGGCTGGTGAAGCTCAATGACTAGCAGTTATACACATCTGGGCTGGTGAAGCTCAATGACTAGCAGTTATACACATCTGGGCTGGTGAAGCTCAATGACTAGCAGTTATACACATCTGGGCTGGTGAAGCTCAATGACTAGCAGTTATACACGTCTGGGCTGGTGAAGCTCAATGACTAGCAGTTATACACGTCTGGGCTGGTGAAGCTCAATGACTAGCAGTTATACAAGTCTGGGCTGGTGAAGCTCAATGTGTGCGTGTGATTTCTTATTCTGTAAACAGTGGTGTAAAGTATTTAAGTAAAAATACTTTAAAGTACTAATTAATTCGTTGTTTGGTATCTGTACTTTACTATTGATATTTTTGACAACTTTTACTTTTACTTCACTACAATCCTAAAGAAAATAATGTACTTTTTACTCCATACATTTTCCCTGACACTCAAAAGTACTCGTTACATTTTGAATGTTTAGCAGGACATGAAAATGGTCCAATTCACACACTTATCAAGAGAACATCCCTGGTCATCTACTGACTCTGATCTGGACTCACTAAACACAAATACTTTGTTTGTAAATTACGTCTGAGTTGAGTTCTATCTGTAATTTACATATAAAGGATTTAACATGATTTATACTTTCACTTTTGATTCTTAAGTATATTTTATCAATTACATTTACTTTTGATATTTAAGTATATTTAAAACCAAATACTTTTACTCAAGTATTATTTTACTGGGTGACTTTCACTTTCACCAGAGTCATTTTCTATGAAGGTATCTTTACTTTTACTCAGGTATGACAACTGGGTACTGTCACGATTCGAAGAGACGGGACGATAGACAGAGCGTTGGTGGAGAGACATTCCTTTTTATTTAACTTGTTCGTATTTAACAAGTACCAAAAACAAATAAGGAGAGTAGCCAAACCGTGAACTGACGTGAAGCATACACATACAAGAACCCACACCCAGGTGACAAACACAGGAACTTAAATAGAATCCCCAATTAGAGACAATACGAGACAGCTGTCTCTAATTGCGGATGGAAATCAAACCCCCACCAAATACACCCTGTGAGGACTGTCAAGCTCTAACCGCGGCCCTCCAACTCCCCACAAGAGGGAGCCAGAGACAATGCCACAGTCAGAACCTGACAGTACCCCCCCTTAAGGCGCGGGCTCCTGACCGTGCTGCTCCCCCCTCAAAAAACAAACCCAGGAGTCATATTTACAAAAACACAAAAACTAATTTTATAAAATAAATGAGGGGACAGAGCGGAGCACTGGGGAGGTTGCTGGTGGAGGCTCGGGATCCGGCTTTGGGCGTGACGTAGGCACCGAGGGCAGCTCCCTCCCTGCCTCCCCGTGGCACGCCCTGTTCTCTCCGGACCTTGGCGTGATGCATCCCTCCCCAGTACTCCCCTGACGCGCCAAGTCCAGTCCGGACCCTGGTGTGGGGACCTCCACCTCTGGAGAGGGACAGATCACCGGTCCCGTACTGGACTCCGGTGGAGCGGACTGCTCCGGCATGGGGGCGGAGTCGACGACCGGAACCGGACTTGGCACCGGTGGAGCGGACTGCTCCGGCACTGTAGTGAAGCAGACGACCGGCCCCGGACTGGGCACTGGTGGAGCGGACTGCTCCGGCACTGTAGTGAAGCAGACGACTGGCCCCGGACTGGGCACCGGTGGAGCGGACTGCTCTGGCTCTGGAGCGGAGCAGACGGCTGGACCCGGATTGGGCTCCGGACGGCTGACCTTCACTGGAGGTTTCGGACGGCTGACCTTCACTGGAGGTTTCGGACGGCTGACCTTCACTGGAGGTTTCGGACGGCTGACCTTCACTGGAGGTTTCGGGCTGCTGACCTTCACTGGAGGTTTCGGGCTGCTGACCTTCACTGGAGGTTTCGGGCTGCTGACCTTCACCTGTTGGGCTGGTGCGCTGAGCTGGCACGGGTCGCACCGGGCTGGGAACTGACGTTGGAGGCACCGGACTTCCCCTGTCGTCGTATCTCCACCGCCAATCCCCATCCTGTGAGGACTCCTCCGGGAGCCCCCACAGAAGTACATCGTCTTCGTCTTCCTCCGACTCCTCTCTGTACTTCCGCTCCCATGGCTGTAGAGGCTCCTCCTGGAACCCCCACGAGTGCAGTGGTCGGGGTTCTTCTCCGTCGATCCCCGACCACCCCCATAGCCCCCCCCAAAAAAACGTTTGGGGGGTTTTCTGGGCTCCAGGCTGGTCCTTCGCCTCTTTGGCCCGCCGACGTCTCCTCTGACGACGGCGCCTCGGCTCCGGGCTCCAGCCCTCCTCCACCGCACGATACTGGAAGTATTCCTCCTCCATTATCTTCCCCATTCCGAGGAGGATATCTCCCAGTGTTAGGCCCTGTTGCGTCCCATTGTGCTGGGTTCTTCTGTCACAATTCGAAGAGACGGGACGATAGACAGAGCGTTGGTGGAGAGACATTCCTTTTTATTTAACTTGTTCGTATTTAACAAGTACCAAAAACAAATAAGGAGAGTAGCCAAACCGTGAACTGACGTGAAGCATACACATACAAGAACCCACACCCAGGTGACAAACACAGGAACTTAAATAGAATCCCCAATTAGAGACAATACGAGACAGCTGTCTCTAATTGGGGATGGAAATCAAACCCCCACCAAATACACCCTGTGAGGACTGTCAAGCTCTAACCGCGGCCCTCCAACTCCCCACAAGAGGGAGCCAGAGACAATGCCACAGTCAGAACCTGACAGGTACTTTTTCATCACTGTCTGTAAACCATGTGCAATATCCACCTGACATGTTTTATGCAACCACGTCCTGACTCATAACAACCTGAGATCAGCTGCTGTGTGCTGTGTCACCATTTGATGTGTGTGGCGATTAAAACCTATTGATCAGACAGAGTCTGTTCCTTATTCACACTGAGGTCTAATCATAAGCACGCTATACTGCCCTGTCATTGATTACACACTGGTGATCACACCAAAGTAGAGAGAGAAAGAAAGAGAGAGAGAGAGAGCGAGAGAGAGAGAGAGAGAGACTCCTCTGACTTTGGACTAACTGGAAAATTACCCTCTGGAGTTTCCCTAACAGAAGTAACCCTGGGTAATGCCTGACAGGCAATACTGTGACATAACTGACATCACTCTGATACAGTGCACTCACACACACCTACACACACGCACGCACGCACGCACGCACGCACGCACGCACGCACGCACGCACGCACACACACACACACACACACACACACACACACACACACACACACACACACACACACACACACACACACACGCACACACCTACCTACCTATCTACACACACACACACACACACACACACACACGCACACACGCACACACACACACACACACACACACACACACACACAGCTATGTGCCAATGCTACAGATTATTGTGTCCTCTGTCTATGCTCCTTGACCACTAACACAGTCACCTGTGATGACTAAACCAATAACATTTATCACACAAGGCTGGTTCCATTCAGCTCAATGGTAACATGTCACAGATGCCCACAGAGAGAGGAGGGCCAAACCTTAAGACTTCCCCAAAGGTAAGACCAGGTCCCAACTGAAATCACTTTCCTCAAAGGGATAAATAAAAGGGTTGTATTGTATAACATATTCTCAAATGACAGATGAGGCTGGAAAACAACCAATAGTCTCACGTTGGTTTAAGTTGCTTAATATGATGAGCCCTGTTGCAGTGCTGCTATGTTTCGTGACATGGATGTCCACTGGACTGTACTGTCAGTGGCAGGAAGTCTCATGTGGGTGGGTTTGTCTGAGGAAGATGTGAGTGTACAATAATTCCCAGCAAAATTATGTTGAAAATATGTAAAAAAAATACGTATTTTCCAGACATTGAAGTTAGGTTTAATTTAGGTTGAGAATAAAAGGTGAAAATGAATTTTCCTTATGTTGAAAATACTTATTTTCCAGATGCTGAAAATGTGTATTTTCCAGATGTAGAAATCAGCCAACTTTTTGGTTTTGAATGAAAGTTGAAAATAAGTCATTCATAGACGTCTATGTTAGAGCCAAATCAAGGCTGGTCCAGACGGGACAAAATCTGAACCAAACATAGATGTCTATGATTGGTTCACATTTGGTCTGGACCGGACCAAAAATCTATGTTCGAGAATGTTTCAATCAAGGCCGGTCTGGACCACACCAAATCTGAACCAAACATAGACTTCTATGATTTGTTCATATTTTGTCTGGTCTGGACCAGACTTGATTTGGCCAACACATGGACTGCACCAAAAAAAGACGTCCAAAAGGCGTCAGCGTTGGTCCATGCTATCTGGGGTTTAGTCTAGCATGTCAGCCAGCAATGGAATTGTATGAATTCCCATCCGTGTTGTAGGCCCACTGTTTGTAAAATAGTACTGAGACTAATACATTTGGCTATTTAAGTTCTGAATATCAGCTTCCAAACTTTATCAGGAGTTATCGTGAGTCTATTTGCAAAGTGTTTACACAGCGGGAAATGCAGAGGTATTTTAGTTTTCGCTATGATCAGCTTTTCAAAAATGGAAGGATGCAATCTTAAAACCACTGATCATGACAATGGGGTGAAACTCCTGGACACCAGTTGTAATTGTCCATTCCATATTGTCCACTTTACTTTGACCTGCACTGTTTAAAGGATATATTGTTTGTTGACATGAGATTGAGCGCCATTTAGGTTCGGCTATTTGATGGGAGAAACCAACATGGTGTAAAAAGTGTCTGTCTCATTAAATTGTCACACATTGTATCTCCAGTCTGTAGAAAAAGGCCACGTACTCCTTCTACCATATCCTATATCTAATACATGATTCATGTTAGAAATGTTTGTTTTGATAGAACATTTTTGGGGGCAGATTTATGTGAAGTTTTATGTGTTGTTGTTGTTGGAGGTGCGTCTTGGTCAGTTCAGCTCAGAAAATGCCGCAATCGTCAATCTGCCACTCTGACCGTGCTGTTGGGCCCCTAGGCTACATCACCTGACAGCATTGGATGGTTGAAAGTAATATGTCAGAGCCTACCAGAGAGTTTATTCTCTGAGAAATAAAACAAGGTTAAGCAGACATCCCACTTCTGATTGAGGTGTGTAACCTAGGCCGAAAAATGCAATGAGTCAAACATTGTGTCTCAATCTTTAACCATGCATGCCAAAGGTGTGGCAGTTTCCTGTAGCCTACTCGTGACTAATGCCAGGGTGTGTCTCTGCGCCTTTAAGGAAACGGAGCCGCCGACTCGTCAGTGTATGACGTAAAGACGTTGGTTACGTCCTGTGGAGTGTGGGCAGGAAGAGAGCGCACGGTGGCGACTCAACGAATATACTTTGGATCAGAAAGCGGTGGAGCGCAACATGTCACATTTCTAACGCTGGGTTACGGTCGAAACCAGACCTACTCACCCGAACACTGATCGTGCACGACTAGTCCTCGAACTTTCGGATTTGGGCCGAAAACTGCGTCCGGAGGCACAACGGCGGCGCTGCTTGCAGTTTGAGACACAGCAGGGCGGCTATCCGACGGAGAGGGGACTTTTTTTTCAGAACCATGAGAGAATACAAAGTAGTGGTGCTCGGATCTGGCGGAGTTGGCAAATCCGCATTGACTGTGCAATTCGTAACGGGATCCTTTATAGAGAAATACGATCCCACGATAGAGGATTTCTACCGAAAGGAGATCGAGGTGGACTCGTCGCCTTCCGTTCTGGAGATACTGGACACGGCGGGGACCGAGCAGTTCGCCTCCATGCGAGACCTGTACATAAAAAACGGGCAGGGCTTCATCCTAGTCTACAGCTTGGTCAACCAGCAAAGCTTCCAAGACATCAAACCAATGAGGGATCAGATCATCCGGGTGAAACGCTACGAGAGGGTGCCGATGATTCTGGTCGGGAATAAAGTGGACCTGGAAGGCGAGAGGGAGGTCTCGTCCGGGGAGGGGAAAGCACTGGCGGAAGAGTGGAATTGCCCGTTTATGGAAACTTCAGCCAAAAATAAAGGCTCAGTGGACGAACTGTTTGCAGAGATTGTCAGACAGATGAACTATGCTTCAGCACCAGGAGGAAACGACCAGTGCTGCTCCTCCTGTGTTGTTCTTTAAAAGGACAAGCTAAGTTAGATTTTTTCGCATTTCTTAAATGTGCAAATGGTGAGTGAGCCCTTCCTAATATTAATCAACATTTTAAAGAAACAAGTAGTAGTGTCCTACTACTATGTGTTGCACATGCTTAGAAAAGACAGAAGTGTCATCTATACCAGTGTTTACATGGCAGAATACTTGAATGTTCTGGGAAAATGGCTACAATTTCAAACAACGCACTTGCATCCTTGGAAAACAGTTTGCCTGGTGCTATGTTGAGATGTTCAATGCAAGCTGACCTTCTAGTTCACCATATATTTTTTCTTTGGAGGTGTGTTGCAGGGAGTCTGTACTGTTGAGTTCTTCTTCTTCGTGGCTCACCCTGCCCTTGGACTGGATGAAGGAATTCCACGGGGAGGAGGGGAGCAGAGAAGCAGGGAGGGTGGGGGCCGCTCTTCAGGAATTCCGCTCTGCTGGAGTATCGTTGCAGCAAACTCAATGTACACCATGGATGTCAACAGCTCAGCTTGCACTCCTAACTGGAACTTATCCCCATCTGCAAAGTTGAGACTGGGACCTAAAACGCTATGAATATTTCTTTATGAAAAGAGGAGATGACTAGAAAAATATATTTTGTCAATTGCTGCACATTTGTTGTTGTTTTTGGGGGACTTGAGTGTTAGGTGACATTTCCCCCACCCTCATGGAGTTATGTTCTGCGACCACAACACACAAAGTATATGTTTTTCAAAGTCAGTGAGGTTAGAATTGGACACCATTTTGTGGAGTGCTAGGACGAGTGCCACCCACATTTTTTTCTCCTTCAACGTGTGCGAGGCCCTTACTTTAGTGACGTACGTGCGGCGACCCGACCGCCCTTGCATCGAGTGCCTTTCCAAAACAGCTGTTCAAATTTAGTGCCAACCTGAGTGTCGCCACAAGAATCCCACAACATGGCAATCCACAAAGTTGTTAACTGTTGCTCTGGATAATGTCTTGGGGGCGGGAGAAGAGGAAAACATGATAAAGGAATGGTGGTCTTCTCATTTGTTTTGGCCTTTTGAAAACTAAGGTTTTTTGTTGCAATTTCTCATGGGTTTGGCCAAATTTAAATACACAGGTACTGGAACCCTCTGACTTAACCAAACACTTCTTCCAGAACACTTACATCAAAGGAATTCTATGTTTTTCTTGTTTTTAAAAGAAAATGTGATGTATCATTAAAGTCTAACTGATTGTAAGTTTAATTTCAGACCAGCCTTTTAACAGCTGTCTGTCTGTTTTAAAAATACTTTTAATACAAATTGAATTTTTTAAAACACCTTTGTTGTGTTTCTGTTCTCTCTGTTACCTGTGGGGCAGTATGTTCTCTCTGTTACCTGTGGGGCAGTATGTTCTCTCTGTTACCTGTGGGGCAGTATGTTCTCTCTGTTACCTGTGGGGCAGTATGTTCTCTCTCTCTCTAGGTTACCAGTGGGGCAGTCACAGCTCAAATGTATACAGTGAGAGGGAGTTCCAGTGCCTCCCAGCCCAATGTGTTTCGGCCAGGTCACCCGTGATACAAATCGGTATTCAACGTCCATCCATGTCTGAGTATGACGTGGAAACCACTAGGGGCAACAGTGAGCGTTGTTACCTTCAAGGTTGCAAGTTTGAATCCAGTGATAGAAAGTTGTTTTTGCTATTTCTGTTTTAAGCCTATCCCAAACCTTAACCCTTACCTTAACCATTCAGAGTTAATGCCTAACCTTAAGATTTCAGGGTTAATGCCTAAACTTAACCCTAACCTTCTGACTTAACTTAACCTTAAACACTTAGAAATTTGACTTTTGGAACAACTTAGAAATGTGACGTTTGAGAAACATGACGTGAGACTCTGACGTGAGACAGAGCTGGTAGGTGTGTGTCACTATGCAGTGAAGGAATATTGGAGGTGTGTTGTGGTGTTTGGTAGGTGGGTGTTTGGGTTTACCAACAGGGTTTATCCTGCCCTGATCTGGCTGACTGCAGAGCGGTCTGATCTGGAACCAGAGAAACAAACAACTCTGGTCGTGTGTGTGTTTTGTCTGGGTGTACATGCACCTCTCGATACGATGGGGAAGTGTGTGTGTTTTGTCTGGGTGTACATGCACCTCTCGATACGATGGGGAAGTGTGTGTGTTTTGTCTGGGTGTACATGCACCTCTCGATACGATGGGGAAGTGTGTGTGTGTTTTGTCTGGGTGTACATGCACCTCTCGATACGATGGGGAAGTGTGTGTGACTACTATGCTTTTGTAAACCTTTTCAGTATAGGTCTGCCTGGTAGCTGAGACGGGCTTGTTGTCATTTATCCTGTAGCTGGAGTTCAAGGTGCTCTAGTGATAGTATTAGGTTACTAATCACTGGCACCCTTTCTCTCTTCTAGGCCATACACGTTCCTTTTGACTGTGTCATTGTTAGATTTAGTCTATAGGCCTTGCCATTGTCCGAACCATTGTGTCTTAGAACAATATGGGACTATGGTTTGAATTTCTCCTTCACTGCTCCTGTCATCCTCTTTGGTTAACCAATGGCCTTTTCTCATTTGTGCAAAAGTCCGTCTTCCACCCTCTCTCCTCCGTGATCCGGAAACCCATAAGTGGTAGAGGAGATGTCCCGTTTGTTAGTAGGTGAACGAGAAGCTTTTCATGCTTATGGAACATTTCTGGGATCTTTTATTTCCTACATCTGTGTCTAGAGTTTCATCTGTTGCACAGACTAGCAGTCACAGAGGAAGTGTTGCAGCAGAGAGAGAGAGAGAGTGGGTGATTGGTGTGTATTTGGCAGTTCCATTTTTACATGGTTCTTAGTCACCATATAGACTCCTCTTTGAATTAGAGGGTGCTTTTTGTCTCTAGACTTCACTGGGTTATTTTGAGGTTGGGTTGTGTCTGTGGCACATGCTGAGGCCAATGTGCAGTGTGTGTTCATGCGTCTTATCATCAGTTACATGTTACAGTTTTTTTATTTTTTATTGTTGTCAGCACACTGATCTCCCCCTCTCTCTCTTTCACTCTCTGTGTAGCACAGTGCAGGTTACCTGACATTGTTATCATAGTTTCATTTCCTGAGTGACAACCATTTCAACACCGGAGCCCATGTCTCTGCTGTTATTCTTGCTTGGATTGACGGGTGAGCTCTGTGAGCGCACACACACACACATTATGGTGATTATTGTACTCTGTGAAACACACTTTCTCCCACCCTCTCGTAAGACAAACACACAGACAGTTATTCCTCCCCTCAGGAAGTTGGGCTCTTGGCTCTTGGCAGAGTTTCTTCATTCTGCTGTTTTTAATTTCCTAATCATTGCTTAATCACCAGTCTTATTGCCATTTCATTCGGCTGTGTTATTATACTTTGAACTGAACAGTGAAAGCAGTAGAGCAGCAGTAGAGAAGAGGCTTAGAACAGCTGTTCCCAAATGGTGTGTTGATCATGGCTAACTCTTGTTGGGCCAGAGGCTCGTCTCAGGACTGGGTTGTGGATACAATTTGATGGATCATCAGAAAACTGAAAGGGTTTAGGTGGGTCATAATGATAGTTGCTCTAGGATCACCTTACCCACCACCAAATCATATTCTTTATTATTAGGGGGAGGGAGCAACGTTCCAGTTAAGATCTGAAGGAGAAGGACTTTGGAATGCCCCAGAATTCCTGTTATTTTTGTAATTCCTCCATCTACTGTCAGGACATGTCTGATGCACACGGCAGGTACTTACTGCTAGGAGAGAGAGGGAGGGGTGGAGAGAGAGGGAGGGGTGGAGAGAGAGGGAGAGAGAGAAGGAAGGAGAGAGGGGTGGAGAGAGAGAAGGAGAGAGGTTGTAGTAGATAAAGGGAGATCAAGTAGATAAAGGTAGGACTTGATTGAAGGAGTGAGAGAGAGCTGGCACTGGCATTTCACAGAGATGAGGGAGAGACTTGTCTAAACAGAACCTACCCTAGTACAGTATCTCAACATGGATTCTTCTGAGCAGAGAGTCAAACCCAGGGCTATAGTTGTCACAGTACACCTTGGATCTAACCCAATGATATAGTTGTCACAGTACACCCTGGATCTAACCCAATGATATAGTTGTCACAGTACACCCTGGATCTAACCCAATGATATAGTTGTCACAGTACACCCTGGATCTAACCCATTGATATAGTTGTCACAGTACACCCTGAATCTAACCCAATGATATAATTGTCACAGTACACCCTGGATCTAACCCAGTGATATAGTTGTCACAGTACACCCTGGATCTAACCCAATGATATAGTTGTCACAGTACACCTTGGATCTAACCCAGTGATATAGTTGTCACAGTACACCCTGGATCTAACCCAATGATATAGTTGTCACAGTACACCCTGGATCTAACCCAATGATATAATTGTCACAGTACACCCTGGATCTAACCCAATGATATAGTTGTCACAGTACACCCTGGATCTAACCCAGTGATATATACACCCCCGGTCAAAAGTTTGGAATATTACTCATTTAAGGATTTTTCTTTATTTGCACTATTTTTTTACATTGTAGAATAAAAGTGAAGACATCAAAACTATGACATAACACATATGGAATCATGTAGTAGCCAAAAAATTGTTAAACAAATCAAAATATATTTTAGATTCTTCAAAGTAGCCACCCTTTGCCTTGATGACATCTTTGCACACTCATGGCATTCTCTCAACCAGCTTCATGAGGACCGCCACAGGAATGGAAGACCCAGAAATAGTTCATTAGAGTTACCAGCCTCAGACTGCAGCCCAAATAAACAGACCCATCTCAACATCAACTGTTCAGAGGAAACTGTGTGAATCAGGCCTTAATGGTCTAATTGCTGCAAAGAAACCACTACTAAAGGACACAGATATGAAGAAGAGACTTGTTGGGCCAAGAAACACAAGCAGGAAATTTGTCCTTTGGTCTGATGAGTCCACATTTTGAGATTTTTGGTTCCAACCTCAACCAAATTTATGTCCTAGAGTGGCCCAGCCAGATGAGTCGGATTGCAGTGAAGGAAAAGCAGCCAACAAGTGCTCAGCATATGTGGGAACTCCTTCAAGGTGAAGCTGGTTGAGAGAATGCCAAGAGCGTGCAAAGCTGTCATCAAGGCAAAGGGTGGCTATTTGAAGAATCTCAAATATAAAATATATTTTGATTTGTTTAACACTTTTTTTGTTACTACATGATTCCATATGTGTTATGTCATAGTTCCCTTTTATTCAACAATGTAAAAAATAGTGCAAATAAAGAAAAACCCTTGAATGAGTAATATTCCAAACTTTTGACCGGGGGTGTAGTTGTTACAGTACACCCTGCATCTAACCCAGTGAAATAGAGTTGTTAGTTATGGTACACCCTGCATCTAACCCAGTGAAATAGAGTTGTTAGTTATGGTACACCCTGCATCTAACCCAGTGAAATAGAGTTGTTAGTTATGGTACACCCTGCATCTAACCCAGTGAAATAGAGTTGTTAGTTATGGTACACCCTGCATCTAACCCAGTGATATAGAGTTGTTAGTTATGGTACACCCTGCATCTAACCCAGTGAAATAGAGTTGTTAGTTATGGTACACCCTGCATCTAATCCAGTGATATAGAGTTGTTAGTTATGGTACACCCTGCATCTAACCCAGTGATATAGTCTGACAGACTACTGTCTTATGACGTTCCGCAGTACCATTACAGTTTCCATAGGAACTGAGCAGATCATGTAAATCCTTGGTGACGTGATAACTGGACTGATCATGTATCCTTTATTAAATTCTGGCATTTACTTTACTGCTGCCGTTTTGCTGTTCTGCTTCTTGGCAGGCTGTATGTGCAGTCGTGGAGGCCAGGGAGTGGTTTTTCAATTAAATGACAGAGTAGTATCTCTGCTGTGAGATTTCTAAAAGAGTGCTGTTGAGAATTTTGTCTTTTTGAAAAAAACACTGCCAAAACAAGTACCTTCCTGCCTTAAGCTTTTGTGCATGTTTGTGTGAGTGCCTGTTTGCATGTCTGTGAACAACAATTCTGTTTGGAATGTTTGGGATCAGTTTAGTCTGAGGAAATGGTCTCGAAGGTGCATCGTGATCTTAATCTCCTCTATTGGGAAAAGACAAGTTCTCAGGATTCTTTCAAATCAAATGCATTTATAAAGCCCATTTTACATGAGCAGATGTCTGAGCTAAAGGGTAGAGCTGCCGCTTTCAAGGAGCGGGACTCTAACCCGGAAGCTTATAATAAATCCTGTTATGCCCTCAGACGAACCATCAAACAGGCAAAGCGTCAATACAGGACTGAGATTGAATCGTACTACACCGACGCAGATGCTCGTTGGATGTGGCAGGGCTTGCAAACTGTTAGACTACAAAGGGAAGCACAGCCGCGAGCTGCCCAGTGACACAAGCCTACCAGACAAGCTAAATTACTTCTATGCTCGCTTCGAGGCAAGTAACACTGAAACATGCATGAGAGCATCAGCTGTTCAGGATGACTGTGTGATCACGCTCTCTGTTGCCGATGTGAGTAAGGCCTTTAAACAGGTCATCTACAAGGCCGCTGGGCCAGACGGATTACTAGGACGTGTACTCCGAGCATGCACTGACCAACTGGCAAGTGTCTAAACTGACATTTTCAACTGGTCCCTGACTAAGTCTGTAATACCATCATGTTTCAAGCAGACCACCATAGTCCCTGTGCCCAAGAACACTAAGGTAACCTGCCTAAATGACTACCAACCCGTAGCACTCACGTCTGTAGCCATGAAGTACTTTGAAAGGCTGGTCATGGCTCACATCAACACCATTATCCCAGAAGCACTAGACCCACTTCAATTTGCATACCGCCCCAACAGATCCACAGATGATGCAATCTCTATTGCACTCAAGACTGCCCTTTCCCACCTGGACAAAAGAAACACCTACGTGAGAATGCTATTCATTGACTACAGCTCAGCGTTCAACACCATAGTGCCCTCAAAGCTCATCACTAAGCTAAGGACCCTGGGACTAAACACCGCCCTCTGCAACTGGATCCTGGACTTCCTGACGGGCCGCCCCCAGGTGGTAAGGGTAGGTAACAACACATCCGCCACGCTGATCCTCAACACTGGGGCCCCTCAAGGGTGCGTGCTCAGTCCCCTCCTGTACTCCCTATTCACTCATGACTCCATGGCCAGGCATGACTCCAACACCATCATCAAGTTACCGATGACACAACAGTGGTAGGCCTGATCACCGACAACGACGAGACAGCCTATAGGGAGGTGGTCAGAGACCTGGCCTAGTGGTGCCAGGACAACTGTTCGGCCTTCGACCACAAGGCACTACAGAGGGTAGTGCGTGCCATCCAAGACCTCTATACCAGGTGGTGTCAGAGGAAGGCCCTAAAAATTGTCAAAGACTCCAATCACCCTAGTGATAGACTGTTCTCTCTGCTACCGCACAGGAAGCGGTACCGGAGCGTCATGTCTAGGTCCAAAAGGCTTCTTAACAGCATCTAACCCCAAGCCATAAGACTCCTGAATAGCTAATTAAATGGCCATCAGAGCCCCTTTTTAAGCTGCTGCTACTCTCTGTGCATAGTCAATTTTACTCTACATACATGTCAATATTACCTCAATTACTTTGACTAACCGGTACCCCTGTATATAGCCTCCTCACATTGACTCTGTACTGGTACTTCCTGTATAAAGCCTCGCTATTGTTATTTTACTGCTGCTGTCTAATTATTTGTTACTTTTATTTATATTTTTAAACAAAACATGTTTCTTAACTTCTTAAAGCATTGTTGGTTAAGGGCTTGTAGGTAAGCATTTCACTGTAAGGTCTACACCTGTTGTATTGTTGGTTAAGGGCTTGTTAGTAAGCATTTCACTGCAAGGTCTACACCTGTTGTATTGTTGGTTAAGGGCTTGTAGGTAAGCATTTCACTGTAAGGTCTACACCTGTTGTGTTTTGGCAATTTGATTGGAAAAACCTCCTAGAAAGGCAGGAACCTAGGAAGAAATCTAGAGAGGAATCAGGCTCTGAGGGGTGGCCAGTCCTCTTCTGGCTGTGCCAGGTGGAGATTAGAGTACATGGCCATTAAGCACAGATCATTCTTCAAGATACTCAAACGTTCATAGGTGACCAGCAGGGTCCAAGAGAGAGCGAGAAGTTTTTTTTCCCTCTTCAATCTACACCCAATAACCCATAATCACAAAGCAAAAATAGGTTTTTAGAAATGTTTGCAAATTTATGATTAAAAATAAAAACCTGGAAATACTTTGTTGAAGTACCTTTTGCAGCGATTACAGTCTTCTTGGGTATGATGCTACAAGCTTGGCACACCTGTATTTGAGGAGTTTCTCCCATTTCTTCTCTGCAGATCCTCTCAAATCTCTGTCAGGTTGGATGGGGAGCGTCGCTGCACAGCTATTTTCAGGTTTCTCCAGAGATGTTTGATCGGGTTCAAGTCCAGACTCTGGCTGGGCCACTCTAGGACATTCAGAGACTGCGTTGTCTTGGCTGTGTGCTTAGAGTCGTTGTCCTGTTGGAAAGTGAACATTCGCCCCAGTCTGAGGTCCTGAGTGCTCTAGAGTAGGTTTTAATCAAGGATCTCTCTGTACTTTTCTCTGTTCATCTCTCCCTCAATCCTGACTAGTCTCCCAGTCCCTGCCGCATTCAGGCCAAAGAGTTAAATCTTGGTTTCATCAGACCAGAGAATCGTATTTCTCTTGGTCTGAGAGTCCTTTAGGTGCCTTTTGGAAAACTCCAAGCGGGCTGTCATGTGCCTTTTACTGAGGAGTGGCTTCCGTCTGGCCACTCTACCATAAAGGCCTGATTTATTGGAGTGCTGCAGAGATGGCTGTCCTTCTGGAAGTTTCTCCCATCTCCACAGAGGAAATCTGGAGCTCTGTCAGAGTGACCATTGGGTTTTTGGTCCCCTCCCTGACCAAGGCCCTTCTCCTCCGATTCCTCAGTTTGGCCGGGCGGTCAGCTCTAGGAAGTCTTGGTGGTTCCAAACTTCTTCCATTTAAGAATGATGGAGGTCGTTGTGTTCTTGGGGACCTTAAATAGAAAGGTGTGTGCCTTTCCAAATCATGTCCAATCAATTGAATTTACCACAGGTGGACTCCAATCAAGTTGTAGAAACATCTCAAGGATTATCAATTGAAACTTGATGCACCTGATCTCAATTTTTATAGAATACTTATGTAAATAAGGTATTTCTGTTTTTCTTATTATTTTTTTATATATACATTTGCAACAAATTCAAAAAAAACTTCACTTATGGGGTATTGTGTGTAGATTGATGAGGATCTTTTATTTATTTAATCAATTTTAGAATAAAGCTATAACGTAACAAAATGTGGAAAAAGGAAAGGGGTCTGAATACTTTCTGAATGCACTGTACAATGTGCAGGGGTACGAGGTAGTTGAGGTAATTGAGGTAATATGTACATGTACACTACCAGTTTGGGGTCAATTAGAAATGTCCTTGTTTTTGAAAAAGCACATTTTTTGTCCATTAAAATAACAAATTGATCAGAAATACAGTGTAGACATTGTTAATGTTGTAAATGACTATTATATCTGGAAAAGGCTGATTTTTATTTTAATGGAATATCTACATAGGTGTACAGAGGCCCATTATCAGCAACCATCACTCCTGTGTTCCAATGGCACTTTGTGTTAGCTAATACAAGTTTATCATTTTAAAAGGCTAATTGATCATTAGAAAACCCTTTTGCAATTATGTTAGCACAGCTGAAAACTGTTGTGCTGATTTAAAGAAGCAATATAACTGGCCTTCTTTAGACTAGTTGAGTATCTGGAGCATCAGCATTTGTGGGTTTCGATTACAGGCTCAAAATGGCCAGAAACAAATAACTTTCTTCAGTCTATTCTTGTTCTGAGAAATGTAGGCTATTCCATGCGAGAAATTGCCATGAATCTAAAGTTTGAGAAACAGACCCCTCAAGTCCTCAACTGGCAGCTTCATTAAATAGTACCCGCGAAACACCAGTCTCAACGTCAACATTGAAGAGGCGACTCCAGGATGCTGGCCTTCTAGGCAGAGTTGCAAAGAAAATGCCATATGTCAGACTGGCTAATTTAAAAAAAAAAGCTTTTTCTTTGCAACTCTGCCTAGAAGGCCAGCATCCCGGAGTCGCCTCTTCACTGTTGACGTGGCTTGCTATATAAAGCAGGCAAACAGGCATCGAGGCATTCGGTTACTGTTCAATTGAACGTTAGACTCAGAAAACAACTGACTTAAGCGAATTTGAGTGTGGTATGATCGTCTGTGCCAGCCACGCCAGATCCAGTGTCTAGGGTTTACAGAGAATGGTGCGACAAACAAAAAAACATCCAGTCAGCTGCAGTCCTGTAGGCGAAAGCAGCTTGTTGATGAGAGGTCAAAGGACAACTCGTCGATCCTTGTCACAGATGGGCTATTGCAGCAGACGACCACACCGGCAGAGTCAGGATTTGGTGTGGTGGTGGTATACTGGTGTGGGGAAGGTTTTCCTGGCACATGTTTGTTCCCTTGATAACAATTGAGCAACTCATTTTTACAACACCTTGTAGAATCAATGCCATGAAGAATTCAGAGTTCTAGAGGCAAAGAGGGTTCTGACCCGATACTAGATGGGTGTACCTAATAAACTGTCTGGTGGGTGTCTATTCCATCTACATGGGTAGAACTACACACAGACACAACGCATACATTGTTTCTCTTAACTTTTAAAAACAGAAATCTGTTAATTCCGACTGTTTTTAGGTGAATGCCAGGGTGATTCATTATGTCACAATATTGTCCTTATAGACATTGTTTTTAAATGAAAGATGTTATCTTCTCAAGGATGTGTGTGTGTGTGTGTACGATGTGTGATTAACTGTCACAGCTATGCCTTGTGTTAAACCCCACCCGAGGATGCCAGAGTATCTCCACAGAGTCTTTGGTATCTCTCTCACCGGCATACTACAACAGAAAGTAAGTATTGTGATAGTGAGACAATACAACAAAACCAACACAGAGGCCAACACCACATTATGACCACATGAGTCACCACTCAGCAGGCTCTTGTTTTTCACTGAAACCTGACAATGGTTGTTCTGTTTTTCTGATGTGTGTGTATAGTACACAGACGCACACGAGCGATGTGGAGATAATATCCATACATCTGGATGATAGCCTCCTATTGACTCTTCTCAGTGAATTGATTTCTGGGAATTTTCAGATACAAAGACATGAGAAGGAATTTGCTCATATCCTGATTGGAGCTGTGGAAGAAGTATCTTGTGACACATGGAATCTCCTGTTAGTTGACCTACATTACTGGGCAGGAAAGACAGGCCTTTTCAGAAGAATATCTAGGTTTATGCATGTAGAGTCTGTTGTGTCCCCTCTGGGTGCCATGTCTGGTCTGAAAATGTGCTCTGTCCTGTTTCTGTATGAAGTCTGTGTTCTGTCTAATCTGTAACCTGTTCAGAGGTCTCCTGTGTGGGGTGTCACTGTGTAAATGGTCTTCTGTGTGGGGTGTCACTGTGTAAAGGTTCTCCTGTGTGGGGTATCTCTGTGTAAAGGTTCTCCTGTGTGGGGTGTCTCTGTGTAAAGGTTCTCCTGTGTGGGGTGTCTCTGTGTAAAGGTTCTCCTGTGTGGGGTGTCTCTGTGTAAAGGTTCTCCTGTGTGGGGTGTCTCTGTGTAAAGGTTCTCCTGTGTGGGGTGTCTCTGTGTAAAGGTTCTCCTGTGTGGGGTGTCTCTGTGTAAAGGTTCTCCTGTGTGGGGTGTCTGTGTAAAGGTTCTCCTGTGTGGGGTGTCTCTGTGTAAAGGTGTCTCTCTACTCTGCCTCCCTTCCTCAATCTCTTAGACCCTCTTTAGCTGCTGTGTTCCTTAGATCTCCTTTATACCTGTTCCTGCTCTCTCTCTCTCTTCCCTCTCGCCATCTCTCTTCCCCTCTCCGTCTCTCCCTTTCCCGCCCTCTCTCCCACTCTCTGTCCCTCCCCTCTCCTTCTCTTCCTTTCTCCATCTCTCCCTTTCTCTCCCTCCCCTCTCCTTCTCTTCCTCTGTCTCTCCTCTCTCCCCCTTCCTTTTCAGCTTTTCACCCTCAACCACAGACTCTCCCTAGGGTACCTAAGGACATTTGGACTACTTAGGATGTGTTGCGGGTCAAAGTTCAGTTAATCTCAGTAGTAGCAGCTGTGTTGTTGGGTATTGTTGTCTGGCTCTGTTAGATATAGCTGTCTGGTTCCTGTTGTGCCAAACATGTCAACAGTGCAACACAATGTGGAAAAATGCATGGAGCACGCCCAATACAAGCACCTCTGTGTTTCTGAAACTGGCCTGTAAGTCAGTGACAAACCTTTCCATCCCTAATGAATGTAATGAGTCAGTCTCCACAAGTCAGTCTCCACGAGTCAGTCTCCATTTCCTGTTAGCTGATAGAGAGACGAGCTGAAAGAGAGAAAGATGAGCTGAGAGAGAGAGAGAGAGAGAGAGACGAGCTGATAGAGAGAGACGAGATGAGCTGAGAGAGAGACAAGCTGAGAGAGAGAGATCATATGACACAGTTATTATTACTTCTCTTTATTTACCTTGACACACAGGCTTGCCTTCTTACCTCCCCGTCCCCTTATCCAGCCACCAGGCTTGCCTTATACCTCCCCGTCCCCATATCCAGCCCCCAGGCTTGCCTTCTACCTCCCAGTCTCCATATCCAGCCCCCAGGCTTGCCTTCTACCTCCCAGTCTCCATATCCAGCCCCCAGGCTTGCCTTATACCTCCCCGTCCCCATATCCAGCCCCCAGGCTTGCCTTATACCTCCCCGTCCCCATATCCAGCCCCCAGGCTTGCCTTCTGATACAGTCTTTCTGCTTATGTCTCCAGACCATATAGGCACTGAGGACCCCCCTCCCCTCCCCTCCCCCCCCAATGGTGCAACCCTGTCCCCAGCCTTGGGCAGCTTCTGCTGTGAAGAGACAAGAGGGGAGTGGAGGGGGAGGTGGAAGTTTGGGACTTTTGGATCCATCTAGTCAGCTGCTTCATACTTCCTGTCTAGGGTATGACTAATTGTCCTGAGGTTTTTGTTGTGTGTGTGTGTGTGTGTGTGTGTGGTGTACTGTAAAGCCTAATTGATGTCTGTTTCTAAAGTTTTATGTGCTGAAATGTGGATGTTTGAGTGTGTGCGTTTCTGTGTTTATCCCTGAGCCAGTGTCTCTGGTAAAGCTGCTAGTGTGCCTCCAGGACAGAGCATGGGAAGCAGATGGTTCCTCCTCATGTACACACAAACACTCACACGTTCCAGTTGGGATGAGGAAGTTCTGTCTGCATGGTGCTGCAGCAAGAGCGCAGAAGATGGTGTGTGTGTGTTTGTGTGTGTGTGTGTGTGTACATGAATCTCTAAGGACCATATGGTCCAATACTGCCTGCTGGGCAAAGATAAATCCCACACACAAGGGACAGCCAGACGCCAGTACGTCTGTCACACACAATGACGGACTGGCCATCTGGAGCACCAGGAGTTTTCCCAGTGTGGTTGGGTATTACATCTGTCAGCCTCTCTCTCCCAGCCAATTACTTTTGGTCCATTCTAACTTTACCTGGGCCCCGCCCCTTTCCCATCTCTGTTAAGTGGTGACATTTGGATAAATAGTGGGAGGAGCAAGATGGACCAACACAAAGAGAAACAACGTAAAGGTGCTGCTGAAAATAGGAGAGAGAAGAGGTTGAAGTCCCTTGAGGCTGATGCAGCCAAATGTTTTAAAATAACTAATTATTCATTTGGCTCCGTTACCAGTCAATCATCTCAGCCTAGTGAGCCTGAAGGCACTGGCAGCAGAGAGGAGAGAGAGCAGAGAGAGCAGCCCATTGGGCCCAGTGATACCAGTTCAACTGTTAATCAAGGTTTTGCAGCTGAAGCGGTAAGACAGAAGACAATAGGGATAAGATAAACAATGTTAGGGTTTGGCTAGCTGGCTATTTAGCTATATCGGGTGCCTTTTGTTGAAACAAGCGCTTGCCAATGTCACTTTTCGTGAACCGACCAATCACAGCCTGGATGGGGCGGGACATTAGAAAAAGATTGACGTGTTTTTTTCTTTGTTATGCATTAATTATTATGATTATTGACAAGTTAGTACTTATTAACAAATTAGAGACTAACCACCAATGGAGACCATTTTTCTTCAAAAAGATTTAATGACGGAACAAAACCTACAAACATTATAAATGTTGGTTGTGTTTTTATTAAACTGCTGTATTGTCCAATTGGAATTAATATTATACTAGTGGTATATAGTATACTATTATATGGAATTATATGAATATACTAACATTATATAATTAATATAATACTAACATTATGCTATTATAATAACATACTTTTTATTTAATGTTATACTATTATACTAATATACTAATTTATACTTATTACTCATCCAGGTTGAGGATAGTGCATCTGCAGTGGACAGATGTAGATTGAGCCAGAGCCAGGATGCCACTGCCACCACAATTTTTTATTATTTTAAGAGGCCAAAGTCAGGGGACCTAGATATGTTTTTTAGTTTCGACCCCCAACAAAAGTGTGAAAAGTCTGTGGTGCAGAAGGTTTTCTTTTGTAAAGATGAACAGGAATTGGCTTTCGTACAGTGAAGAGAACCATGCTTTATTCTGCTACAGAGAGGCAGAATATGGCATTTGCAAAGCCCACAGAGAACAGCCCTTTCATGAATGGAATGGCAGACTGGAAGCATATCCATCAGAGAGTGGAAGAGCATGAGAAGAGCATTATGCATAGAGGTTATGCTGAGGCCTACTTTCTAAGGTCCTCCAAAGGTAACATTGAGAGCCTGTTCATCAGCAGTCAGATGTCTGCTCATAGAGAGCAAGTGAGCAGAAGAAGGCAAGTGCTAGACAGCATTATAGATGTTGTTAAAGTCATAGGTAAGAGGGGTCTGAGCTACAGAGGCATGCAGTCTGAAGCAGCTAATACGCTAGATGACAGCAGCATTGACCATGGCAAGTTTTTAGGCACAAGGATATATTGCGGGGTTTCTGAAGTATGAAACAATACTTACAGCTCAGATATTCCTCAGAATATTTCAGGTTACCTCACCAGTCTCAAAATATCTTCAAACAAGTGGAATGGACATTCTTTCTGCGCATCGTATGGTTGTGTCTACAGAGGAGCAGCTGAAAGGAATGGCAAGAGATTTTGAAAAAGTCAAGGCAGCTGCAGACACATTTGTTCAGTGGGCCAACAGGAAGTTGTAGGAACGGGATGAGGAAACAGAGCTGGAGTTAGAGACCACTCTGCCAACGAAAATCGCTCGAAAGAAGAGTCTGTAGAGATGGCACAAGATGAGACTTTTACTGGGGCAGAGAGTGCATACAGGATTGGTGTCCATAATCAAATTCTGGATACACTTATAGATAACATCCGTCTGCGATTTCTGAGTAATAGCACTTTGTATGCCGACATGGCTCTTCTGGACCCTGAAAACTTTAGTCAGCTAACATCCAGTGCCAGTGGCCTTCCACAGACAGCCCTTCAAGAACTAAGCAAATGTTTGATCAAATTTGACAGCAGAGCAACGATGGCCAATTTACAGAGTGAGCTCATGAGTCTGGCAGAACAGTGGACTAGGTTAAAACAATCAGGATTTAAAGAATACACAACCAGGACTATGGAGGATCATGGACCTGAAGGAAATGAAGACGAGATGAAGATGGTGAACAAGAGCTGTTCATCTGGGGGGGTAGACAGTCATGCACCTGTGTCTTTCTCTGTGTTATCTCTGTAGTCTCTCTGTAGTCTCTCTGTAGTCTCGCTGTAGTCTCTCTGTAGTCTCTCTGTAGTCTCGCTGTAGTCTATAGTCTCTCTATAGTCTCTATGTAGTCTCTCTATAGTCTCTCTGTAGTCTATACTCTCTATAGTATCTCTATAGTCTCTCTGTAGTCTATAGTCTCTCTATAGTCTCTCTGTAGTCTATAGTCTCTCTATAGTCTCTATGTAGTCTATAGTCTCTCTGTAGTCTATAGTCTCTCTATAGTCTCTCTGTAGTCTATAGTCTCTCTGTAGTCTATAGTCTCTCTATAGTCTCTCTATAGTCTCTATGTAGTCTATAGTCTCTCTGTAGTCTATAGTCTCTCTATAGTCTCTCTGTAGTCTATAGTCTCTCTGTAGTCTATAGTCTCTCTGTGGTCTATAGTCTCTCTTTGGTCTATAGTCTCTCTGTAGTCTATAGTCTCTCTATAGTCTCTCTGTAGTCTATAGTCTCTCTATAGTCTCTCTGTAGTCTATAGTCTCTCTGTAGTCTATAGTCTCTCTGTAGTCTTTCTGTAGTCTGTAGTCTCTCTGTAGTCTATAGTCTCTCTGTAGTCTATAGTCTCTCTATAGTCTATAGTCTCTCTGTAGTCTATAGTCTCTCTATAGTCTATAGTCTCTATAGTCTCTCTGTAGTCTATAGTCTCTCTATAGTCTATAGTCTCTCTATAGTCTCTCTGTAGTCTATAGTCTCTCTGTAGTCTCTCTGTAGTCTATAGTCTCTCTGTAGTCTATAGTCTCTCTATAGTCTCTCTGTAGTCTATAGTCTATAGTCTATAGTCTCTCTATAGTCTCTCTATAGTCTCTCTGTAGTCTATAGTCTCTCTGTAGTCTATAGTCTCTCTATAGTCTTTCTGTAGTATGTAGTCTCTCTGTAGTCTCTCTGTAGTCTATAGTCTCTCTATAGTCTCTCTGTAGTCTATAGTCTCTCTATAGTCTCTCTGTAGTCTATAGTCTCTCTGTAGTCTATAGTCTCTCTGTAGTCTCTCTGTAGTCTATAGTCTCTCTGTAGTCTATAGTCTCTCTATAGTCTCTCTGTAGTCTATAGTCTCTCTGTAGTCTATAGTCTCTCTGTAGTCTATAGTCTCTCTATAGTCTCTCTGTAGTCTATAGTCTCTCTGTAGTCTATAGTCTCTCTGTATTATTATTACAGACAGACAGACAGACAGACAGACAGACAGACAGACAGACAGAGAAATAGAGAGGCATGGTGATTGAGACACGGGCATGCTATGCTTAGCTGTAGCCAAGTGCTTGCTGAGAGAGAGAGAGATGGCTCAGGAACAGAATCAACATATTTTAAAACATTTAATATGAAACAGCATTTCAGAGGTGCTAGCTCAGTTGCTATGACAACGACAAACTTAAACAGTGTTTAATTGAGGGTTTCTGCACCTATGTTTTAACAGCTTCCACGCATTCTATAGCGCACATCGTGTGTGATGGTTGTTTGTGTGCATGTGGGTGTATGTGTGTGTGTGAGTGAGGGTGGGATGTGGTGTATTTATGTCTAGGCCTATGCCCATGACTGTGTGTATGTATGTCTAGATAGATAGATAGATAGATAGATAGATAGATAGATAGATAGATAGATAGATAGATAGATAGATAGATAGATAGATAGATAGATAGATAGATAGATAGATAGATAGATAGATAGATACTTTATTGATCCCCGAGGGGGACATTTCTTTGTCAAGCAGCTACAACAACAAAACACAGGGCAGGTGCAAAATGCCACAATGAAAGTACACAAAAGACAGATACACGGTACATGATACATAGAGCGGCAGTTTGAAAAAGTATAGAAATACAAGATATCTGGAGTGCAAAAAAAAGCTATAAAAAGACATTGCATAGTATGGGTGGTTGGCTGAATATGTACACTATACATTGTTGGATGGTTAACTATACTATACAGGTCGATGGCAGAGAAATATTTCAGTAGCTAAAAATGCATATGATATGAGTGAGGGTAATAATAGTTTACTTAATAGACTAACTGGCTAAATTAGGTAAGTTAATATTTTGCATGGTTAAATTATCTGTACAGGTAAATATACAGTTATTTACAGATAAGTGAATACTTGCATGTTTACACAAACTGTACAGGTAAATGACAGGAAGAGATACTTAAATAGCTAAATGTGTGTATGATATAATTTGGGGTAATAATAGTAATTCCCTTAAAATACAGTCCTTGGTGCGCAGGGTTGAATTACATACAACTGCACATATTGCACATTCGATGTACTAAAAGCAATGAGAAAAGGTGCAGCTGACAGGATACTACTGTGCATTCCTGAGTGAATGGCTACGTAAGTTAGGTCCAAGAATTACTAGCAATATTGCACGTGATATGATATAACAACTGTACATGAGTATGTATATACAGACCTGCATGAATAAATAGGTCCTGAGTGAATGAGTGATGACGGACCAGAGTTACTCACGGATGGATGCATCATTGTTAAACTAGGTCCTAGCACCCCAACAGTTCCAGATCTATGTTGCTGACGGCACGGCACCCTGGTGAGGCATTATATAGTCTAATAGCCGCCGGCAGGAAGGACCTCCTGTAGCGCTCTCTGGCACATCGTGGTGGGATCAGTCTGTTACTGAAGGTGCTCCTCTGCGTCATAACCATGGCGTGCAGAGGGTGGGTGACGTTGTCCATGACGGCCAGCAGTTTGGCCAGGATCCGTCTCTCCGCCACCTCCTCTAGAGTGTCAAGGCTCATCCCCAGGACAGACCTAGCCTTCCTGATCAGCTTATTTACCCGAGAAGCATCACCGGCTTTAATGTTTGCTCCCCAGCACACCAATGCACAGACTGGTAGACTGGTAGAAGGTATGCAGTAGTTTACTGCACACGTTGAAGGACCTGAGCCTCCTCAGAAAGTAGAGTCGGCTCTGGCCCTTTTTGTACAGGGCCCCGGTGTTACCTGCCCATTCCAGCCTGTTGTCCATATGGACTCCCAGGAACTTGTATGACCCAACCATTTCCACATCCATCCCCTGTATAGGGACTGCAGTCAGTTGTGCCTTGGTTCTCCTGAAGTCCACCACCATCTCCTTTGTTTTGCTGATGTTGAGCTGAAGGTGGTTCTGCTCACACCACTACACAAAGTCACTGATTGTGCTCCTGTACTCCTCCTCCTGCCCACCCCTGATGCACCCTACAATTGCGGAGTCATCCGAGAACTTCTGTAGGTGGCATGCTTCAGAGTTATATCTGAAGTGTAGAGGGTGTAGAGGGTGAACAGGAAGGGGGACAGGACCGTTCCCTGGGGGGCCCCTGTGTTGCTAACTGCCCGTTCTGACACACAGCTCTGTAGTCGCACAAATTGTGGCCTACCGGTCAGGTAGTCCGTGACCCAGGAGACTAAGGGTGCTTCCACTTTCATCCTACTCATCTTCTCACCCTGTAGCAGGGGCTGAATGGTATTGAAGGCACTGGAGAAGTCAAAAAACATAACCCTCACAGTGCAACCTGCGTTGTCCAGGTGAGAGTAGGCCCTCTGCAGAAGGTAGATGATTGCATCATCCACCCCGATGTTGCGCTGATATGCGAACTGCAGGGGGTCCAGTGATGTACACACCAGGGGTCTGAGGTGAGCAAGGACTAACCTTTCCAGGGTCTTCATGATGTGGGAGGTTAGCTCTACAGGTCTGAAGTCATTCAGGACAGTGGGGTGTGCCTTCTTGGGCACTGGGACGAGGCAGGATGTTTTCCACAGCAGGGACCCTTTCTAGGCTCAGGCTAAGGTTGAAGGGACGCTGGAGTATTCCACACAGTTGGTCAGCACAGACCCTAAGCACCCTTGGGCTGATGGCATCAGGGCCCGCCGCTTTCCACTGATGTAGTCTCTCCAGCTCTCTCTTCACTTGGTTGGTGGTGAAAGCCAGCCCCGGTGGGGAGGTGGGGGGAAGGGGGGTGTTGAGGATCAGTCCAGGGGGAGCAGGGGTGGAGGAGGGGTCACTGATTGTCTCAGCAGAGGTGTTGTGAGCAAAGTGGGGGTGGGACAGCCGTGAGGGTATGTGGTCTGGGGAGCTGGAAGGGAGGTGGACAGGGCCAGTATCAAACCTGTTAAATTGGTTCAGCTCATTGGCTCTGTCCTGGGTCCCCTCCATCTGCCCACTGTTTGACTTTTTGAAGCCAGTGATATTTCTCATACCCTTCCACACCTCTCTCACCTGGCTCTGCCTCTGCTTGTCCTCCATCTTCTCCTTATACCCTCTCTTCCCCTCAGCAATCCGCAACTTCAGCTCCCTCTGGACGCATTTCAATTTGTCCTTGTCCCTCTCCTTGAAGGCCCTCTTCTTCTCATTCAGCAGGGCCTTCAGGTCGCTGGTGACCCAGGGTTTATTGTTTGGGAAACAGCGTACCTTCCTGGTGGGTACAGTGTTGTCTACACAAAAATTAATATAGTCTGTTATGCAAGTCCATCGATGTCCTCCCCATGAGCCTCACAGAGCACATCACAAAGCAGTCCTGTAGGGCCTCATTCGCCTCCGGGGACCATCTCCTAATGGTCCTGGTGGTCGCAGGCTGCTGTTGGACCAAAGGCCTGTAGAGTGGAGTGAGGTGGACAAGGTTGTGATCCGATCTACCGAGGGGAGGGAGTGCAGTGGAGTTGTATGCATCCTTCACATTAGCATATAACAAGTCCAGAGGTTTATTATTCCTGGTTGGGCACTTCACAAACTGTTTGAACGTGGCCAGCGTTGAAGAGAGAGATGCATGGTTAAAATCCCCCGAAATGGCAAAGAAAGCACTGGGATGCGCTGTCTGTAACCTCACGATAACAGCGTGTGACATCAACAGAGTGGATGATGTCACACGCTGTGTTTGCGTCCGCGGAGGGCGGAATGTAAATAATAACAGCAATGGCCGCCGTGAATTCCCTCTGTAAATAGTAGGGTCTCAGGCTAACGGCTAACAGCTCAATGTCCGGGCTACAAAACTGTTCCTTAACAGTAATATGTTTCGGATTACACCATCTGTTGTTAACTAATAAAGCCAGCCCACCACCCTTACTCTTACCGGAAGAGACGCGATCCCTGTCCGCTCTGATGGTCTGGAAACCGTTGATAGTGACGTTCTCTATGGGGATGTTATCGTTCAGCCAAGTCTCCGTGAAAAACATTAAGCTTGTTTCCCGATAATCCCTTTGTCTATGGTGTGTATATGTGAGTGTATGCATGTCTATGGTGTGTGTCTGTGAGTGTATGCATGTCTATGGTGTGTGTCTGTGAGTGTATGCATGTCTATAGTGTGTATCTGTGAGTGTATGCATGTCTATTGTGTGTGTCTGTAAAACCCCAAACAGCAAGCAATGCAGATGTAGAAGCACGGTGGCTAGGAAAAACTCCCTAGAAAGGCAGAAACCTAGAGAGTGACCAGGCTCTGAGGGGTGGCCAGTCCTCTCTGGCTGTACCGGGTGGAGATTATAAGAGTACATGACCATTAAGGACAGATCATTCTTCAAGATACTCAAACGTTAATAGATGACCAGCAGGGTCAAATAATAATCACAGTGGTTGTAGAGGGGGCAACAGGTCAGTACCTCAGGAATAAATGTCAGTTGGCTCTTCATAGCCGAGCATTCAGAGGTCGAGACAACATGTGCGGTAGAGAGAGAGAGGGTCCAAAACAGCAGGTCTGGGACCAGGTAGCACATCCGCTGAACAGGTCAGGGTTCTATAACTACAGGCAGAACAACAGAAACTGGATCAGCAGTACGACCAGGTGCACTGGGGACGGGGAGAACCAGGAGTCATCAGGCCAGGTAGTCCTGAAGCATGGTCCTAGAATTAGGTCCTAGAATTACAGGGAGCAGAAATACAGTATTCCTCCCCTTTGGTGTTTTTCCTATTTGTTTGCATTACAAACTGTAATTTAAATGGATGTTTATTTGGATGTCATGTAATGGACAAATACAAAATAGTCAACATTGGTGAAGTGAAATTACTAAAATATTTTCAAAAAAATAAAAAAACGGAAAAGTGGTGTGTGCAAATGTATTCACCCCCCTGCTATGAAGCCCCTAAATAATGATAGACACGTCATTGAACCTTTCTGTGAATGGGAATGTCTGTTCAACTGATTTGGGACTCGGCAGGAGGGGACAGCGGTAAAGGCTAGGTAGGTAGGTTAGGGTAAGGTAGCTCGCACAAAAACGCATGCACGCACGCACGCACGCACACACACACACTATGGAGATGATAAGTGTCTAAATAGAGGAGGCAGTTTTCTGTTGTCTCATTGTGGTGCTTTGAGATAGCAGTGGACTGATGCTTTGAGATACCAGTGGACTGATGCTTTGAGATATCAGTGGACTGATGCTTTGAGATAGCAGTGGACTGATGCTTTGAGATAGCAGTGGACTGATGCTTTGAGATACCAGTGGACTGATGCTTTGAGATAGCAGTGGACTGATGCTTTGAGATAGCAGTGGACTGATGCTTTGAGATAGCAGTGGACTGATGCTTTGAGATAGCAGTGGACTGATGCTTTGAGATAGCAGTGGACTGATGCTTTGAGATAGCAGTGGACTGATGCTTTGAGATACCAGTGGACTGATGCTTTGAGATACCAGTGGACTGATGCTTTGAGATACCAGTGGACTGATGCTTTGAGATAGCAGTGGACTGATGCTTTGAGATACCAGTGGACTGATGCTTTGAGATACCAGTGGACTGATGCTTTGAGATAGCAGTGGACTGATGCTTTGAGATACCAGTGGACTGATGCTTTGAGATACCAGTGGACTGATGCTTTGAGATAGCAGTGGACTGATGCTTTGAGATAGCAGTGGACTGATGCTTTGAGATACCAGTGGACTGATGCTTTGAGATAGCAGTGGACTGATGCTTTGAGATAGCAGTGGACTGATGCTTTGAGATAGCAGTGGACTGATGCTTTGAGATAGCAGTGGACTGATGCTTTGAGATAGCAGTGGACTGATGCTTTGAGATAGCAGTGGACTGATGCTTTGAGATACCAGTGGACTGATGCTTTGAGATAGCAGTGGACTGATGCTTTGAGATAGCAGTGGACTGATGCTTTGAGATAGCAGTGGACTGATGCTTTGAGATAGCAGTGGACTGATGCTTTGAGATAGCAGTGGACTGATGCTTTGAGATAGCAGTGGACTGATGCTTTGAGATAGCAGTGGACTGATGCTTTGAGATAGCAGTGGACTGATGCTTTGAGATACCAGTGGACTGATGCTTTGAGATACCAGTGGACTGATGCTTTGAGATAGCAGTGGACTGATGCTTTGAGATACCAGTGGACTGATGCTTTGAGATACCAGTGGACTGATGCTTTGAGATAGCAGTGGACTGATGCTTTGAGATACCAGTGGACTGATGCTTTGAGATACCAGTGGACTGATGCTTTGAGATAGCAGTGGACTGATGCTTTGAGATAGCAGTGGACTGATGCTTTGAGATAGCAGTGGACTGATGCTTTGAGATAGCAGTGGACTGATGCTTTGAGATAGCAGTGGACTGATGCTTTGAGATAGCAGTGGACTGATGCTTTGAGATAGCAGTGGACTGATGCTTTGAGATAGCAGTGGACTGATGCTTTGAGATAGCAGTGGACTGATGCTTTGAGATAGCAGTGGACTGATGCTTTGAGATAGCAGTGGACTGATGCTTTGAGATAGCAGTGGACTGATGCTTTGAGATACCAGTGGACTGATGCTTTGAGATACCAGTGGACTGATGCTTTGAGATACCAGTGGACTGATGCTTTGAGATAGCAGTGGACTGATGCTTTGAGATAGCAGTGGACTGATGCTTTGAGATAGCAGTGGACTGATGCTTTGAGATAGCAGTGGACTGATGCTTTGAGATAGCAGTGGATCTGTCTTCAGAACGCTCATCTCCTCTGATAAATATATTACTTCACCCTCAAATGCAAAGATTTCTACACCACATCCAGAACCTTCTGTTCATGAACAGACATGGAACTCTCTAATGATGATAGATCACACACACAACACACACACACACACACACACACACACACACACACACACACACACACACACACACACACACACACACACACACACACACACACACACACACACACACACACACACACACACAGAAGAACAGGCAGTACACACACACACACACACACACACACAGAAGAACAGGCAGTACACACACACACACACACACACACAGTCAGTCTCAGCTGTGCTTTACAGTGGGGTGAATTTGCTTCTCCTGAGTAGTAATCTGGAAGACACACATGCATAGTGAGCATACTACTGATAAGACAGGGTTGGGTTGCACGGCTGCAGGCTGATACCATTGTTACCGTTGACAGGAAACTGAATTTGGGCGTGTGTGTACTGCATGTTCTTCTGTGTGTGTGTGTGTGTTTTCTGCCTGTTCTTCTCTGTGTGTGTGTGTGTGTGTGTGTGTGTGTGTGTGTATGTGTGTGTGTGATTGTCACTCACACACATGACATTGTGCAAGTTATAACTAAGCTATGTAAAGTTAATAGTCAACGATTTCTGGCTCCGTTTTGATTTCTCCTTCTCCGAGTCCCTAATCACATTCCCGTACTGAGAAGGCTCTTGTGCTCTGTGTGAATGAGAGTGCTTCTCCATAGGGAGAGCAGAGAGAGGAGACTTACATGCACTACAATGGAACTGTACTGCCTGGCACCATTGTATGGAGGTGAACAAAGGCCCCTGTTTTAGCCTCTCCTCCACATCTCTGCTCCACACACTGGAGCTAAACAATACATTAGCTTTGGGACAAAGGAAACTAAGAGGCTTTAATTAAGGTAATCAAGTATGGTGGTTTTTATTTCACTTTGAGTCAATCTTTCATTGCAGTTGTTACTTGTTGTGACTGAGACAATAGAAATGTACAACTAAGACAAATTGAGATTTAATATGATTTATACTTTCACTATTGAAAGTTACAGTTCATATAAGAAAATCAGTCAATTTAAATAATTCCATCACATACCTGGGAATACAGATGTGCATCTGTTGGTCACAGATATCTTTAAAAAAGGTTATGTCTAGAGAGAGAGAGTCACCGTCAGCCAGTTAGTTGGGACTCTTTTTTTGAACTTCAGACGTGCAGCAATGTTTTTTTTGGACACCATTCTTGTTTAGTGTTTTACGTAATAGAGATGTTAGCATGTTCCAGAGATTTCTGTAAGTCTTTAGCTGACACTCTAGGATTCTTCTTAACCTCATTGAGCATTCTGCGCTGTGCTCTTGAAGTCATCTTTGCAGGACGGCCACTCCTAGGGAGAGTAGCAACAGTGCTGAACTTTCTCCATTTATAGACAATTTGTCTTAGTGAACATCAAATTGAGATCAGATCAAATGTTATGACCAATTTATGCAGAAATCCAGGTAATTCCAAAGGGTCCACATACTTTTTCTTGCCGCTGTAGATTGGATGATGTCATAGGAGAGGATGTATATCCAGTGATGGGCCAGTGGTGAATGATGTCATAGGGGAGGATGTATATCCAGTGATGGGCCAGTGGTGAATGATGTCATAGGAGAGGATGTATATCCAGTGATGGGCCAGTGGTGAATGATGTCATAGGAGTGGATGTATATCCAGTGATGGGCCAGTGGTGAATGATGTCATAGGGGAGGATGTCTATCCAGTGGTGGATTTTGGATCAAGTCCATTTTTTTTTCTTCCTTGTATTTCCTTCTATACTTCTAAGATACCGTAGTTCCTTGTCAATGTCACTTATTATTCCAAGATACCGTAGCTCCTTGTCAATGTCACTTATTATTCTAAGATACCGTAGTTCCTTGTCAATGTCACTTATTATTCTAAGATACTGTAGCTCCTTGTCAATGTCACTTATTATTCTAAGATACCGTAGTTCCTTGTCAATGTCACTTATTATCTCTATCAGTAATATCCACCTGATACTATCTCTATCAGAAATAATATCCAGGACTGTTTTGCTAGCCCAGACTGGAATATGTTCCGGGATTCATTCAATGGCATTGAGGAGTATACCTCCTCAGTCACTGGCTTCATCAATAAGTGCATTGATGACGTCGTCCCCACAGTGACTGTCATACATTTCCCAACCAGAAGCCATGGATTACAGGCAACATCCGCACCGAGGTAAAGGCTAGAGCTAATCCAGACCCTCAAACGAACCATCAAACAGGCAAAGGGTAAATACAGGACTAAGATTGAATCCTACTACACCGGCTCTGATACTCGTCGGATGTGGCAGGGCTTGAAAACTATTACGGACTACCAAGGGAAACCCAGCCATGAGCTGCCCAGTGAAGCAAGCCTACTAGACGAGCTAAATGATCAAGCTCTCCGTAGCCGATGTGTGCAAGACCTTTAAACAGGTCAACATTTACAAAGCCGTACGGCCAGACGGATTACCAGGACGTGTACTCTAAGGATCCACGGTCCAACTGGCAAGTGAAAGGCTGGTCATCACTCATATCAACAATATCATGCCGGGAACCCTAGACCGACTCCAATTCGCATACCGCCCCAACAGATCTACAGATGATGCAATCTCTATTGCACTCAACACTGCCCTTTCCCACCTGGACAAAAAGGAACACCTATGTGAGAATGCTGTTCATTGACTACAGCTCAGCATTCGACACCATAGTGCCCACAAAACTCATCACTAAGATAAGGACCCTGGGACTAAACACCTCCCTCTGCAACTGGATCCTGGACATCCTGACAGTCCGCCCCCAGTTGGTAAGGGTAGGCAACAACACACCTGCCACACTGATCCTCAAGAATGGGGCCCCTCAGGGGTGCGTGCTTAGTCCCCTCCTGTACTCCCTGTTCACCCACGACTGTGTGGCCAAGCACGACTCCAACACCATCATTAATTTTACTGGCAGGTCTCTGACCTCCCTATAGGCTGTCTCATCGTTGTCGGGCCTGATCACCGACAATGATGAGTCAGCCTATAGGGAGGTCAGAGACCTGGAAGTCTGGTGCCAGGATAAAAACCTCTCCCTCAATGTGAGCAAAACAAAGGAGCTGATCGTGAACTATTGGAAAAGGAGGGCCTGAAGTGGAGCGGGTCGAGAGTTTCAAGTTCCTTGGTGTCCACATCACTGTCATGGCTTGCCCTCATGGGCTGAGGATCAAAGATGCTGGCTAGGCATCTTGGGGGAGTTGGCCAGTTTTATGACCGTCGTAAATACCTTGCAGAAATCCTCTTCCTTGCCATGCAGTAATGGGGGGAAAGAAGTCCCTTTGTTACAAAGAAATTCTTCTTGCCAAAACGCCAACATCCAAAAGTGGATAATGAAACAATATTTCTAACACAAAGAATGTGGTAAATGGTCGGTGGGGTCTTAAGGAACAATCCTGTCACAGCGTTTATTATTTTGTGACGTCATTAAAGAGGGTATCACAACATAACTATCTCTGAAAGTGTACACTTGGTCCCCATATCCTAAAAAAAGTTCTACAGCTGCACCATCGAGAGCATCCTGACCGGTTGCATCACCGCCTGGTATGTGACTGTAAGGCGCCAGGACCTATATACTAGGCATTTCAGAGGAAGGCCCAACAAATTGTCAAAGACTCCAGTCATCCAAGTCATAGACTGTTCTCTCTGCTAGCACACAGCAAGCGGTACCGGAGCGCCAAGTCTAGGACCAAAAGGCTCTTTAACAGCTTCTAACCCCAAGCCATAAGACTGCTGAACAATTAATCAAATGGCCAAATGGAATATTTACATAGATTTGATTTGACATGCAAACATATCAACAACACACGCATGCACACACCCACACCTCTGACTCACACAGCTGTTACCGTGACAACCCTTGGCACGAAACCCAGTGTCGTGTGTCAATCAGAATCAGCCTCATAACAGAACTCATGCTTGACCTTCCACCTTCTCTCTTCTTGTTATCTCTCAGATACTCTCTCTCTCTCCTGTTCCTTGTCCTGCTCTGCCCTCTGTGGAAATAGCAGCCTAGGGCAGAGCTCTCACTCTCTTATCTGACTCTCTTCTCTCCCTCTCCCTCTCCCCATCCCTCTCTCTCTCTCTTTTAGTCTGACTCACATAGAAGTCGTGATGAGGATGGTGTGGGCTGTGTAGGTTATTTTGCGTATGTATGAGTATGTTACTGTGTTTGTCTAAGTTCTCTTTCTGTCTGTCTGTGTGTGCGTGTTTTTACAGTATGTTAGGCTGCAGGGTTCCACATGGGGCAGCAATTAGCCTTAATGAGAATACTAAGTGACAGCTCTCTCTCCCCTCTCTGATCACAGTAGGATAAGTGACAGCTCTCTCTCCCCTCTCTGATCACAGTAGGATAAGTGACAGCTCTCTCTCCCCTCTCTGATCACAGTAGTCTAAGTGACAGATCTCTCTCCCCTCTCTGATCACAGTAGTCTATGTGACAGCTCTCTCTCCCCTCTCTGATCACAGTAGTCTGTGACAGCTCTCTCTCCCCTCTCTGATCACAGTAGTCTAAGTGACAGCTCTCTCTCCCCTTTGATCACAGTAGGATAAGTGACAGCTCTCTCTCCCCTCAGTGATCAGACAGTAGGATAAGAGATAGCTTTACTTCTGCTGACAGCTGGGAGTGATAACAAGTGTTCCCTTTCTCACATCAACAGCACCCATTTTCCCATGCTAATCATCAATCAATGATCAATCCATCAATTTGGAAAATGTAGTGCTTTTTACAAATACATGTTTTAAAAAATGTGTAACAGCAACCAAGGCATAAATGAAAACATAAAAGATTATAAAGAGGTGTTGGTTCTTTGACACTAAGCAACCTGGACTCTGCAGTAGACGTAACATAGTAAACAAAAATCTAATCCTTTTGATTTTGCCTTAGGTAACCTTGTGTCTTGTGTAACCTTGTGTCTTAGGTAACCTTGTGTCTTAGGTAACCTTGTGTCTTAGGTAACCTTGTGTAACCTTGTGTCTTGTGTAACCTTGTGTCTTGTGTAACCTTGTGTCTTAGGTAACCTTGTGTCTTAGGTAACCTTGTGTAACCTTGTGTCTTAGGTAACCTTGTGTAACCTTGTGTCTTAGGTAACCTTGTGTAACCTTGTGTCTTGTGTAACCTTGTGTCTTAGGTAACCTTGTGTCTTAGGTAACCTTGTGTAACCTTGTGTAACCTTGTGTCTTAGGTAATCTTGTGTCTTATGTAACCTTGTAACCTTGTGTAACAGGTAACCTTGTGTCTTAGGTAACCTTGTGTCTTAGGTAAACTTGTGTCTTAGGTAACCTTGTGTAACCTTGTGTCTTAGGTAACCTTGTGTAACCTTGTGTCTTAGGTAACCTTGTGTCTTAGGTAACCTTGTGTAACCTTGTGTCTTAGGTAACCTTGTGTAACCTTGTGTCTTAGGTAACCTTGTGTAACCTTGTGTAACCTTGTGTCTTAGGTAATCTTGTGTCTTATGTAACCTTGTGTAACCTTGTGTAACCTTGTGTCTTAGGTAACCTTGTGTCTTAGGTAACCTTGTGTAACCTTGTGTCTTAGGTAACCTTGTGTAACCTTGTGTCTTGTGTAACCTTGTGTCTTGTGTAACCTTGTGTCTTAGGTAACCTTGTGTAACCTTGTGTAACCTTGTGTCTTAGGTAACCTTGTGTAACCTTGTGTAACCTTGTGTCTTAGGTAACCTTGTGTCTTATGTAACCTTGTGTAACCTTGTGTCTTAGGTAACCTTGTGTCTTATGTAACCTTGTGTAACCTTGTGTAACCTTGTGTCTTAGGTAACCTTGTGTCTTTTGTAACCTTGTGTAAACTTGTGTCTTAGGTAACCTTGTGTAACCTTGTGTCTTAGGTAACCTTGTGTAACCTTGTGTCTTAGGTAACCTTGTGTCTTAGGTAACCTTGTGTAACCTTGTGTCTTAGGTAACCTTGTGTAACCTTGTGTCTTAGGTAACCTTATGTAACCTTGTGTAACCTTGTGTTTTAGGTAACCTTGTGTCTTAGGTAACCTTGTGTAACCTTGTGTAACCTTGTGTCTTAGGTAACCTTGTGTAACCTTGTGTAACCTTGTGTCTTAGGTAACCTTGTGTAACCTTGTGTCTTAGGTAACCTTGTGTCTTAGGTAACCTTGTGTAACCTTGTGTCTTAGGTAACCTTGTGTAACCTTGTGTCTTAGGTAACCTTGTGTAACCTTGTGTCTTGTGTAACCTTGTGTCTTGTGTAACCTTGTGTCTTAGGTAACCTTGTGTAACCTTGTGTCTTAGGTAACCTTGTGTCTTGTGTAACCTTGTGTCTTAGGTAACCTTGTGTCTTATGTAACCTTGTGTAACCTTGTGTCTTAGGTAACCTTGTGTCTTATGTAACCTTGTGTAACCTTGTGTAACCTTGTGTCTTAGGTAACCTTGTGTCTTATGTAACCTTGTGTAACCTTGTCTTAGGTAACCTTGTGTCTTAGGTAACCTTGTGTAACCTTGTGTCTTAGGTAACCTTGTGTAACCTTGTGTCTTAGGTAACCTTGTGTAACCTTGTGTAACCTTGTGTCTTAGGTAACCTTGTGTAACCTTGTGTCTTAGGTAACCTTGTGTAACCTTGTGTCTTAGGTAACCTTGTGTAACCTTGTGTCTTAGGTAACCTTGTGTAACCTTGTGTAACCTTGTGTCTTAGGTAACCTTGTGTCTTAGGTAACCTTGTGTCTTAGGTAACCTTGTGTAACCTTGTGTAACCTTGTGTCTTAGGTAACCTTGTGTAACCTTGTGTCTTGTGTAACCTTGTGTAACCTTGTGTAACCTTGTGTCTTAGGTAACCTTGTGTAACCTTGTGTAACCTTGTGTCTTAGGTAACCATACCAGATGCAACATATCTTCCTTTACTATGTTACTTCTAGTCTACACTCTTAGAAGAAAGGGTTCTTCAGGCGGGCCCCATAGGAGAACTCTTTTTGGTTCCAGGTAGAACCCTTTTGGGTTCCATGTAGGACCCTCTGTGGAAAGGGTTCTACGTGGAACCCAAAAGGGTTTTACCTGGAACCAAAAGGATTCTACCTGGAATCAATAAGTGTTCTTCAAAGGGTTCTCTTCTGGGGACAGCCGAAGAACCCTTTTTAGGTTCTTTTTTTCTGAGTGTATGAGACCAGGCTGAACTAAGAGAACATTGAGGGTTAACCATCATGGTAGAACACTCCAGCTCTCTCTTCACCCATTAGGTTCGGTCTACAGTATATACTGTATATTCCTGTTCAGACAGTTCACTGTCCCATGACTGACTGGTAGAACCAGACATTTCTTTGTTGTCACATTTCCTCAACAATTGAGGTGATGATATCATCACCACTTTAAGACTGATCCACTTTAAGACTATTGAGATGCACACTGTGGTATGTGTGTAACCTTTATTTAACTAGGCAAGTAAGTTAAGAACAAATTCTTATTTACAATGAAGGCATACCCTGGCCTAACCTTGGCCAATTGCGCGCCGCCCTATGGGACTCTCGATCACGGCTGGATGTGATACAGCCAGGATTAGACCACTGCGCCACTCGGGAGCCCCAGTGGTAATGCATACAGAACCTGGGTCAAGAACTGCATTGCACTGCATGTGGGGAAGTCACATCATTCCCTGAGCACCCAACCAATAGGAGACCCTGTGTGAGGAGTCAATCACAGGTCCCCGCGCTGAGGTCAGCCAATCAGCAGACGGCTCAGGGACGGTAAGCATGATGACGAGTTGGGGTTCAAATCTGTATTTGTGCAGCAGGTGTGTTAAACATGTCTAATTTCCTCTTGAAAGACAATAAATCATTCCTTCATTAATTAGCTAGTAAATTCATTCATTTCCACTGTTCTGATCCCGCATCAGGAGATCACAATTCATAAGTCCTGCTGTCTGTAAAAGGCTGAGGGGATCCCAGGTCTCATCACAGACAGGCTGGTAACCCCAGAGGATGGGGGCTGGAAGGTTTTTTTTGGGAGAAGTTGGATACAGATATAGGATCTGCTCAGCCTCTTCCAATCCTATCTTAAACCATAAGGGGTGGAAATGCTAAACCGACCTAAGAACACTGTCTAGGGGTCAATTCACCGCGGCGACAGACAATTTCACTTGGTAATTAAATGGTTGGTTAAGCAGCTTTGAGAAGAGTAATTAGTTGACTTGATGGGTTCAAGGGGGGGGGGTCACGCCAATAAACACATGCTGGGCAGCCATGTTGGTGAGGGAATGAATCCTGTCATTGCTGTGTGAGAGTGTGGCCCCTTCTGTCAGCCATGCTGGGAAGGGAAACAGAGACTCTTGATAAAGATACAGTAGGTTATGGGGGTTATCTACTTGGCAGAACAGGATTGAACGTGTTTGAACTGGATTTAAAAAAACAAAAACAACTGATCCCAAATTTATTTAAAAAAATAAATCAGCCAGCCTTGAATGATTTAGTATTTTGCTGCCTAGTATAATGTAGATAATGTTGATTGGTATTTAGTGGAGTTGTGCTAGGGTGTATTGTCCAGTTATTCAGTTGTCTGCCGTGACTGAAGCTCTTTAAAGGTATAAACGAAATGGAACGTGAAGAATGAAACAGAAGTGTCCTGTGTCTAATATTGGCATGGCACTGAAAGTGAACTGCACCTCTTTCCCTCCCTCCCCCTCCCTCTTTCCCTCCCTCCCTCCCTCTTTCCCTCCCTCTGTTTAAACGTATTCCATCTCAGAAATGACATTTGTGACAACAGCACTTTGTGTGTGTGTGTGTGTCTCTGACTGTGACTATCATTCACACCTCAGCATTTTTTGTCCAAAGTCTCACTCATGCCCCCTACTGGTTCTAATAGAGAATTAAGAAAAGGACTCCCATTTTATTTCAATGAGGGCAACAGGTCATTTCCCTCTCATCTACATTCTTACAGTGGAGGAAATGTATCACTATAATTAAAGCAATAAAAATGTATGTAAGCAGTGCTTGTAGCACGAGGCCATTCAACCCATCAATGAATCACCACTGATGATGTCATATTTATCCTGTTTCCTCCGCAGTGTGCGTGTGAGCGGCCCTGCTGGGACCAACAGCACACCACAGGAGGCTGGTGCTACCTTAATTGGGGAGGTGTAGCAGGGTACTGTAGGACTGTGCTATACTGTGAGTGAGATAGATATATATATATACACAGCGGGTGAAATAAGTATTGAACACGTCACCTTCAAGATTTGAAGACTGTTTGTGTGGAAGAATGGGACAAAATCACACCAGAGCAATGCATGCGACTAGTTTCTCCATACAGGAGGCGTCTCGAAGCTGTCATTACCAAAAAAGGCTTTTGTACAAAGTATTAAATAAATATCAGTAAGTGTGTTCAATACTTTTTCCCTGTGTCATTTCACATTATTACACATAACTTAATTTCTGAACGTATTTGTTTTGGTTTCTTTGTATGTATGGATTACTTGGGTTGTTACCAACATCTGGTGAAAATGTCATGTCAATAGCACCTTTGGAAATATATTTACTGAGAAAAACTGTGGCGTGTTCAATACTTATTTCACCTGCTGTATGCTCCAGAACATAATGTACTACTGTAGCATCCTGGGACTGCATCCTATAACCAGAGACCAATGCATAGAATAAACTGTTTACACAAAAGAAGTGTGTTCATGATGTGTTTTATATGTAATACTTCTCTGTAATAAAAATACTGTTTGGTACTCTCTACGTGTAACTATAGAGACAAGTTATATAATCCTGGTCTCTCTCTCTCTAAGAGATACAGGTAAGATAAGGACAGCAGCAAACAGCATTGTTGGGTCAGGAGGAATACAATGAGGAGTGAGTCAGAGTACAGAAGGGGGAGGAGGGCAAGGAGGATATAGAGGGGGTGGAGAAAGGTTTTAATTGGAGGTAGAGAGAGAGAGAGAGAGAGAGAGTTGTTGTACAGAAGAAGAGAGAAGGGAACAGCTACTTGCAGACAGGAAAAGACAACCAAAACCAGAGTGGTGGCTCCCCCTCCAAGAGAGTTGAATCACTGGGTAGGAGAATCATACACTCCCCCTCCAAGAGAGTTGAATCACTGGATAGGAGAATCATACACTCCCCCTCCAAGAGAGTTGAATCACTGGGTAGGAGAATCATACACTCCCCCTCCAAGAGAGTTGAATCACTGGGTAGGAGAATCATACACTCCCCCTCCAAGAGAGTTGAATCACTGGGTAGGAGAATCATACACTCCCCCTCCAAGAGAGTTGAATCACTGGGTAGGAGAATCATACACTCCCCCTCCAAGAGAGTTGAATCACTGGGTAGATGAATCATACACTCCCCCTCCAAGAGAGTTGAATCACTGGGTAGGAGAATCATACACTCCCCCTCCAAGAGAGTTGAATCACTGGGTAGGAGAATCATACACTCCCCCTCCAAGAGAGTTGAATCACTGGGTAGATGAATCATACACTCCCCCTCCAAGAGAGTTGATTAACTGGGTAGATGAATCATACACTCCCCCTCCAAGAGAGTTGAATCACTGGGTAGGAGAATCATACACTCCCCCTCCAAGAGAGTTGAATCACTGGGTAGGAGAATCATACACTCCCCCTCCAAGAGAGTTGAATCACTGGGTAGATGAATCATACACTCCCCCTCCAAGAGAGTTGATTAACTGGGTAGATGAATCATACACTTAACTTCCAAGAGAGTTGAATCATCCTTCCACAAGCTTCCCACAATAAGTTGGGTGAATTTTGGCCCGTTCCTCCTGACAGAACTGGTGTAACTGAGTCAGGTTTGTAGGCCTCCTTGCTCGCACACGCTTTTTCAGTTCTGCCCACAAATGTTCTATAGGATTGAGGTCAGGGCTTTGTGATGGCCACTCCAATACCTTGACTTTGTTGTCCTTAAACCATTTTGCCACAACTTTGGAAGTATGCTTGGGGTCATTGTCCATTTGGAAGACCCATTTGCAACCAAGCTTTAACTTCCTGACTGATGTCTTGAGATGTTGCTTCAATATATTCACATAATTCTCCTTCCTCATGATGCCATCTATTTTGTGAAGTGCACCAGTCCCTCCTGCAGCAAATCACCCCCACAACATGATGCTGCTGCCACCCCCGTGCTTCACGGTTGAGATGGTGTTCTTCGGCTTGCAAGCCTCCCCCTTTTTCCTCCAAACATAACAATGGTCATTATGGCCAAACAGTTCTATTTTTGTTTCATCAGACCAGAGGACATTTCTCCAAAAAGTACGATCTTTGTCCTTGCTGAGCGGCCTTTCAGTTTAAGTCGATATAGGACTCGTTTTACTTTGGATATAGATCATTTTGTACCTGTTTCCTCCAGCATCTTCACAAGGTCCTTTACTGTTGATCTGGGATTGATTTGCACTTTTTGCACCAAAGTACGTTCATCTCTAGGAGACAGAACGCGTCTCCTTCCTGAGAGGTATGACAGCTGCGTGGTCCCATGGTGTTTATACTTGCGTACTATTGTTTGTACAGATGTACGTAGTACCTTCAGGCGTTTGAAAATTGCTCTCAAAGATGAACCAGACTAGTGGAGGTCTAAAAAAAAAATTCTGAGGTCTTGGCTGATTTATTTTGATTTTCCCATGATGTCGAGCAAAGAGGCACTGAGTTTGAAGGTAGGTCTTGAAATACATCCACAGGTACATCTCCAATTGACTCAAATTATGTCAATTAGCCTATCAGAAGCTTCTAAAGCCATGACATCATTTTCTGGAATTTTCCAAGCTGTTTAAAGGCACAGTCAACCCACTGGAATTGTGATATAGTGAATTAGAAGTGAAATAATCTGTCTGTAAATAATTGTTGGAGAATTACTTGTGTCATGCACCGACTTGCGAAAAACTATAGTTTGTTAACATGAAATCTGTGGAGTGGTTGAAAAATGAGTTTTAATGACTTCAACCTAAGTGTATGTAAACTTACGACTTCAACTGTATATATAATTGATAATACAGTGAACTGAAGAATGGCCCCTCTCTAAGGGCGGCAGGTTGCCTAGCATTGGGCCAGTAACCGAATACCCGAGCCGACAAGGTGAAAAACCTGGTGATGTAAGAATTTGTTCTTAACTGACTTGCCTAGTTAAATAAAGGATAATAAAAAAACTGTAAAAATCATGTATCTAACTAAGAGGAGTGAACTCATTCTGAGGGACTTACAGGACAGATGATCATTGGGGCTGAGTTTTTCCATATAGCGTTACCATCTGTACAGAGGAGTGGGTAGAGTCTCTCAGTGAATGTGCAGCCAGTGAAACAGTAGATATGGGACTTGGCGTCCACATTGTAAAAGGAGACCTCCCTCTCTTCATAACCCATAAACACCCCCCACCTTCTGGGGCTTCTCTAAGAATTTGTTCTTAAGTGACTTGCCTAGTTAAATAAAGGTTAAATAAAACGTTTATACAATTCTCTCTCAGGGAGAGGTTGACATGTATTTACCCTCATTCCAACATCCAATCACAGGACTCGGTGCTCTAACCGCTACTGAAGCCCACCAGGTCTTCCCCCTGAGGAGGAGACATGTTCTTGCCTGAAGCACTGAGCCGTGTCAAACCTCTCTGGGCTTTGCAGAATGTTTAGTATTATAAGCCACTATCTGATGAGGCTTTGCAGAATGTTTAGTATTATAAGCCACTATCTGATGAGGCTTTGCAGAATGTTTAGTATTATAAGCCACTATCTGATGAGGCTTTGCAGACGTCATAGCGTATTTCTCCACATGGAGCAGAGACTGGGTCAATGAACACATCCAGTCAGATGGGGCACTGGAAACACTCTTCAGACATGATACTGCCGGAGGAAGCCATAGCTGGTAAGAGCAGTTCCAGAGCTCTTTCTGACTGGATGTGTTCATTGACCCAGTCTCTGCTCCATGTGGGGAAATACGCTATGACGTCTGCACTGGGAAGAAGCTCATGGTCCTGAAGTCCTCTCTGGTGTGTCTGGCCTCTTATTGTCAGACTCACCTGGAGCCTCATCAGATAGTGGCTTCTTTCAAGAAACCCAACCTCTTGGACCCTGTGTGGAACCTGGAAGACTGGCTGTGTAAGAAGCATGACAAACCCCTTGAGCTATTCTGTAGCAGTGAGCAGATGGCTGTGTGTCCGATCTGCACTGAGACCGACCACAAGACTCTCTCTCATGTTGTCTATTTTCATCCGATCAGAAAAAGGGTACCCAGTGACTGTAGACCTGGTTTGGCTATGCAGAAATATTTTTAACAAGTAAAATATCCTGTTTATGATATTTAGCTTTCCAGTTTCAGTTCAGCAATGTGACTTTATTAAGCTCCTCCCTGCCCTTAGCTAACAGCCAAACAGTCATTTTCATGGGGATACTTTGTGTCTATTTACCTTCATCTGTGAGGATAGAGAATAGAATCTATTTACCTTCATCTGTGAGGATAGAGAATAGAGTCTATTTACCTTCATCTGTGAGGATAGAGAATAGAATCTATTTACCTTCATCTGTGAGGATAGAGAATAGAATCTATTTACCTTCATCTGTGAGGATAGAGAATAGAATCTATTTACCTTCATCTGTGAGGATAGAGAATATAATCTATTTACCTTCATCTGTGAGGATAGAGAATAGAGTCTATTTACCTTCATCTGTGAGGATAGAGAATAGAATCTATTTACCTTCATCTGTGAGGATAGAGAATAGAATCTATTTACCTTCATCTGTGAGGATAGAGAATAGAATCTATTTACCTTCATCTGTGAGGATAGAGAATAGAATCTATTTACCTTCATCTGTGAGGATAGAGAATAGAGTCTATTTACCTTCATCTGTGAGGATAGAGAATAGAGTCTATTTACCTTCATCTGTGAGGATAGAGAATAGAGGTAGCAGGGTTATTTGGGTCTGTTACTGAGTAAAGAAATAGCAGAACAATTATTTTGTATGTGCGTGCATGATGTGTGTTTTTCCTGTATCTACATGTAATGCGCTCACATCCACTTGGCTGAAAGGAGTGAGAAAACTGGCATCATGATTGCCCGATGTATGAAAATCTCACTGAAAGAGCACTGAAATAAGAAAAACGAAATAAACCAACAGTAAAAAACTTCACTCAGCATCAAACATCTCTGTACCCGTCTCCTCTCTGTCTCAGTCTGTACCCGTCTCCTCTCTGTCTCAGTCTGTATCTGTCTCCTCTCTGTCTCAGTCTGTACCCGTCTCCTCTCTGTCTCAGTCTGTATCTGTCTCCTCTCTGTCTCAGTCTGTACCCGTCTCCTCTCTGTCTCAGTCTGTATCTGTCTCCTCTCTGTCTCAGTCTGTACCCGTCTCCTCTCTGTCTCAGTCTGTATCTGTCTCAGTCTGTATCGGTCTCCTCTCCTGTCTCAGTCTGTACCTGTCTACTCTCTGTCTCAGTCTAACTGTCTCCTCTCCTGTCTCAGTCTGTATCTGTCTCCTCTCTGTCTCGGTCCGTATCTGTCTCCTCTCCCGTCTCAGTCTGTAACTGTCTCCTCTCTGTATCTGTCTCCTCTCTGTCTCAGTCTGTAACTGTCTCCTCTCTGTCTCAGTCTGTAACTGTCTCCTCTCTGTCTCAGTCTGTAACTGTCTCCTCTCTGTATATGTCTCCTCTCTGTATCAGTCTGTATCTGCCTCCTCTCGGTATCTGTCTCTTCTCTTTATCTGTCTCTTCTCTTTATCTGTCTCCTCTTTGTCTCAGTCTCCTCTTTGTCTCAGTCTCCTCTTTGTCTCAGTCTCCTCTCTGTCTCAGAGTCCTCTCTGTCTCAGAGTCCTCTCTGTCTCAGAGTCCTCTCTGTCTCCTCTCTGTATCCTCTCTGTCACTCTTCACAGGGTTTTCTTTCCCTCTCTACCTCCTCTGCCTGTGGGAAAACACTATAGGACTGATTAGATAAGATGTCAGCTGAACAGAAGCCTTGGCATTGTTTAACGAGCAGAGCGGTTACACAAATCCCTTTAGTGTGTGTGTGTGTCTCCCTCGACGCCTCCCACACGCTTACATTCATGCCCTGACCATCTTCCTCTTTCACACACCTACAAACACTGAAAGGTGTGGGCCTACATCTAAAAATACACATGCAACTCTTTAGAGCCCACTTCAGCCATTTCAGGAGCTGTTTCTATAACAGGAAGGGTCCTACAACACTACAAGTGCTTCTGATGTCTTAGTGCTCGACATTCTCTCTAACGACGAAGAGTCACAACCTCGCATTCATCAAAGTGTGTGTGGGATCATCTGTCTCTATTACCCCTACCCCTGTCCTCTTCCAAGATACCTGCCTCTGCTACTCCCTGTGTCCTCCCTGTCCCCACTCCTCTTCCCAGATACCTGCCTCTGCTTCTCCCTCTGTCCTCCCTGTCCCCTCTCCTCTTCCCAGATACCTGCCCCCTGCACACCTAAAGCCCCAGCCTGTCCTGAGGGTGTCTGCTGGAAGGTGGACTGGCCCTGGGGGTGGTTGTTGAGTAGCTGGGTGAGGAGGGAGGGACAGGTGCTTATCAGAGTAAATGGAAATTAGAAATTTCTGTGGTATCATTTATGTCAATTATTTTGGCTGGTAATGTTATTATTTATGTGTTTTGTTGTTCACCGTGCTCCTATGGGTCCACCTATCACTTCATGGAGAGCTAGAGACAAATGGCATCACTTAGTGGAAACATGGCCTGGCACCTACGGTCAAAGACAACTCAACTGGGGGCGCGTTCAGCAGGACGCAACGTTTTGGAACGTTCAGATAAAACAAGGTATGAAGAGCATGCCCTTCTGACATGTAGAATAATGGACCACACCGGCTCTATGCATGGCATTTATACACTAGACAAAAATATAAAACGCAACATGCAACAATTTCAGCGAGTTACAGTCAATTTAAATTAATAAATGAGGCCCTAATCTAAGGATTTTACATGACTGGGCAGGAGCCAGGCCCAGCCAATCAGAATTAGTTTTTCCCCACAAAATGGCTTTATTACAGACAAATACTCCTCACATTCATCAGCTGTCCGGGTGGCTGGTCTCAGACGATCCCACAGGTGAAGAAGCCGGATGCGGAGGTCCTGGGCTGGCGTGGTTACATGTGGTCTACGGTTGTGAGGCCAGTTGGATGTACTGCCAAATTCTCTAAAACGACGTTGGAGGCGGTAGAGAAATTAACAGTTAATTATCTGGCAGCAGCTCTGGTGGACATTACTGGAGTCAGCAGCCAATTTCACGCTCCCTCAAAACTGGAGACATCCGTGGCATTGCGTTGTGTGACAAAACTGCACATTTTAGAGTGGCCTATTATTGTCCCCAGCACAAGGTGCACCTGTGTAATGATCATGCTGTTTAATCAGCTTCTTCATATACCACACCTGTCAGGTGGATGGATTATCTCCGCAAATGAGAAATGCAGGGATGTAAACACACGTGTACACAACATTTTAGAGATGTAAAGCTACTTGTGCATACAGACAATTTCCAGGATCTTTTATACCATGAAACATGGGACTTTACATGTTGTGTTTATATTTTCGTTCAGTATATTTGCAACTTTCTATATCATTTAGAAACTGAACATGGCCTTGGTAGGGTTCCAAATGTATAAATGGAATATTGTAGCGGGACTGCGAAACAGTTAAATAATTTACAAGGCGACAAAATGTGCTTTGTAGTAAAGCATTCCGTTTTTTTAAACCATAAAATTGGCCATGAGAATTGACTTGTTTTGTCTTGAGTTTGTTTTGGAAGGGACGGGTAAAGCATGAGAGCACAATATAACTACGACAAGGCGAATTTAGACAGCAACCGCACAAAGTCGGGGAGCCGAAGAGAGCTTGCGTGCAATGGACCTAAGTATGAGAGGAATGTTTTGTTTTCCACACACTTTCTGGTTATGTCATGGACAAATATTCAAGCCATTAAAACAGCAAATTTAATAGCCTAGCATAGTCTACAAAAAAATGTTGTTTTTTTAGGCTGCTTTTGTGGGCAGATTGGATGTCCCCTAGCCTTGAAAGGGAAATGGCCCAATGCTGCCCAACCCTGACCAAATGCTTTTTCTAAACACAATATGTCTCGCACATGATACAGTTTTGTAAACATTTCAAATGTAACCAATAAAAATTATATATATATATAAAAAAGACACACACGGTATGCAGTTTAGGAAAGTTGCACCCGGCTGTAGTTTAAGAAACACATGCGATCCAGACGGAGAGCTGGAAGGAATGGTCAATGGAAATGCAAGGAAAAGATGAGATGGCTCCACATGGAGCCAGCTGTCCTCCATACCCTCAGCTGAGAACCCAAGACAGGGACTGGCTGTGAGCCACCTTGGGTTCGAGAGCTAGTCTAGGTCTAACCTGCTGTATTTCAAAAGCATATTGGATAAGATTGTAACATATGTCACTCAGAAGTCTTGAGTTACCATTGTCATAGGAATCTGTGTAGACAAAGTTCTGTAGTTATGCATTAGCAGAACCATTCTTGTAGTCTACTGTCTGATGTACTCTAAAGGCTCCTTGGGCTCCCAAGTGGGGCAGCGGTCTAAGGCACTGCATCTCACCCTGGTTCGATTCCAGTCTAACACAACCGGAAGTGATTGGGAGTCCCATAGGGCGGACAATTGTAAATTGTAAATAAGAATGTGTTCTTAACTGACTTGCCTTGTTAAATAAAGGTTATATAGAACCACAGAGTGGCGCTAAATCACTGACCATTTCTAGATGGCGAACTAGTCCCACAAATGTAAATGATTTTTAACTGATTTTGTTGACTATATGCCTACATTATTTATCACGTTCTCTTTCCCTCTATGTCTTTGAATGTTTAGGCGCAGGGCTCGAGCTTTCCTTATCATTTGTTTACTAAATAAAAGTTGAACTCGGTCGAATTGGAGTGCACATGACGTCACGTGAAGTTGGGAAGGCTTCTGTCCTGTTTGGTGGATCGGCATTCCCCCTCATCTTCCTCTCCTCCCGATCACACAACCCGGGTCACTCTCGGATACAGCCGATGGTCCCCGGATTACTCTTACTCTTTTTGCACAAAGAACTAGTTTACCCCAAGAAAACGTTGCCTGTTATATCGAGAGCTCCAGGACACGGGCACCACGACGAGGTTTTGCAGGGAAACGACGAGTCAGTAGAAAAGTAAGTATAGTTTATCCCTCACTGGTTACTGGAAGACTACGCTCGCCATTCGCGGTGGGAACCGTTCTTTTATAGCTCAATGACGGTAACATTGTTCCCCCCTCTTTCTGTAACCAGCCTACTTCTCTACATATACAATATTCGCATGTGTTGTCTTAACGTTTTGACCCACAACTAGTGTAGAAGTTTATACTTTAGGGTAAACTTTCCTCCGCTGACTGCATGCCTGTCTGTCACTATCAGGGTTCTATTGTGGTCCAATACTCTTCATGGATATTATGTTATTTGTGCAGTGGTAAAGTAATGAGCTGCCCTTGATCATGACTCAGTTCCATTACACTACACTAAGAGTCATTGGACGAAGGCGCCTTCTTTAGGGGGGAGTTTTGTTCAAATGTCCAACGCTCGGTCTGAACATTAACATGCATGGCTTGCAGTACGGTTTTGGAAACATACCAGTGAAAAATAATTTTCAAAAAACAAAAGGTTAAATTGATACACACCTTCATAGGTTCAGGGTTATTGTTCCCACACGGCCACCTGTGTTAATTAGCTATCTAGCATGCACCGATTACCTGTGTTAATTAGCTATCTAGCATGCACCGATCACCTGTGTTAATTAGCTATCTAGCATGCACCGATAACCTGTGTTAATTAGCTATCTAGCATGCACCGATCACCTGTGTTAATTAGCTATCTAGCATGCACCGATCACCTGTGTTAATTAGCTATCTAGCATGCACCGATAACCTGTGTTAATTAGCTATCTAGCATGCACCGATCACCTGTGTTAATTAGCTATCTAGCATGCACCGATAACCTGTGTTAATTAGCTATCTAGCATGCACCGATCACCTGTGTTAATTAGCTACCTAGCATGCACCGATCACCTGTATTAATTAGCTACCTAGCATGCACCGATCACCTGTGTTAATTAGCTACCTAGCATGCACTGATCACCTGTGTGTAAGCACAACTCAAGTTTAACTGGGGAATGTAGCGGAAGTGTAGTTTTATGGGACCGAGGCGCCCACGGATGTATGGATCCGTGCAAAACTTCTACAGTAAGTGTATATTTTTTACTTGAATGATTCTTTATTGTTGATAAACGATAAGGGCCATATGTTTTGAAAGCCATATTCCAAACGAAGATTATTAGCGTGTCTAAATGTTGAAACAGCGTTGGCATTGTAGTTTACATAAGGCAGTGGTGGGCGATAGATAGGTACTTTATTTATCCCCGGGGGGGAAATTTCATCAAAGCTGATTTCATCGAAGCTGATGGCTGAGAACTGTAGGGACAAGGTAGAATGCTGCCTAGAGTTTTAGAGTGCTATGGAATGACCAACTTGTGACCACACAGACAGCACTAACCCTAAAAAATAAGGACTCACTCTGCTCACCTTCCAACTTTGATTTTGATTGATCTCTCTGTGTGTTTACAACCAGGGGTTATTGTAGTTCTCTGCCGGGTTGGGATGTTTGCACAGTGGCCAGTCGGGTCAGAGGAGACTCCTGCTCCACAGTGAGAAAGAAAATACCATTGATTGATGCACCATGGAGGGCGGGAACGAGGTAGATCTGTCCAACAATAACATCACCCCGCTGTGGAAGCGGGGCTCCGCCAACCACACTGGCCCTAGCAAGCCAAAGGCCTGGCCCCTCAGCTACCAGATAGGCAGACTCCACATGACTGACTTCCCCGTAGAGGACAATAAGTGCAGCTTTACACTGAGCCAGCCTGCAGAGAGACTGGTGGCTACGCTGGGAGGAGGGCCGGTCATTCTGAAGCACGTTCTCAACCAACCCACCAGGAAAACACGGGTGGTCAGGAGTATAAGCATCGGACATCTGCCCAAAAGACGTTTCTCTCTGTCCAAGTTCAAGTCGGAGGATGGTAAGTTGGCGTCATTGAACAGTAAGGCGTACCACAGTGGGAGTGTTGATAACATCGGTAATGGGGAGAAGGTGTGGTCGGTCAAGCGTCCGCCACAGGACGCCCTGAAGCAACTCTCCAGCCAGTTCACCCTCACCTCTCACAGGGACCAGATAGTGTGTCGGACAAGCCCCTCACCGCCGGACCGTGCCTCCTCCAATCACCCCTCTCCCCCTGCCACCCCCAATAATAACCACCACCACCGTAACCAGACCTCCCCTTCTTCCTACCACCCCTTAAACCCTCACCCCTCTCCGCTTAACCCCAGACCCAGCCCCTCTCTCTCTAACCCCAGCCCCTCTTCCTCTAACCCCAGACCCAGCCCCTCTCACTCTAACCCCAGCCCCTCTCCCTCTAACCCCAGCCCCTCTCCCTCTAACCCCAGACCCAGCCCCTCTCTCTCTAACCCCAGCCCCTCTCCCTCTAACCCCTCTCCCTCTAACCCCTCTTCCTCTCACTCTAACCCCAGCCCCTCTCCCTCTAACCCCAGCCCCTCTTCCTCTCCCTCTAACCCCAGCTCCTCTCCCCCTAGTCTCCACACCCCTAACCCATCTCACAGCTCCACCTCCAGTATCTCCTCCCTCACCTCCACTTCCACCCCTTCTGACCCCCCCACACCCCGCAGCCCCTCCCCTGCTGACATGTCTGCCCCCTCTTCCTCTCCTTCCCCCACTCCCTCCTTCTCTCCTCCTCCCTCCATTGTCCTCAGCACCCACAGTGCCGCTGCCCTGAAGATGGGCACCCAGCAGATGATCCCCAAAGGGCTGGCGTCCCTAAGCAAGGCCTCTCCTGCTGGGGTACAGAGCCAGGGCCTGGGGGGTCTGCTGGGCCTGGATCCTACCAAGCGTGCCCTGCGAGCCCTCAGCATGGTGGAGACTGGAACCTTCTTCTCCTCGGACGGAGGGTCAGGGGGAGGGGGGACAGACCAGGACGAGAGCCCTGGGCCTGCGAAGAGAGGGTTGAGATCTACCTCGTACAGGAGAGCAGTGGTGAGTGGAGTGGAAATGGAAGTACCGTCTGTAGACCCCAAAACCCATCGCATGTCCCAACCTGTAGACCCCAAGACCCATCGTCTTGCCCAACCTGTAGACCCCAAGACCCATCGCCTGTCCCAACCTGTAGACCCCAAGACCCATCGCCTGTCCCAACCTGTAGACCCCAAGACCCATCGCCTGTCCCAACCTGTAGACCCCAAGACCCATCGCCTGTCCCAACCTGTACTCAAAGGACTACAGGAGGTTAGGGAGAGACATACCAGCCCTGGGAAGAAGAACAAGGTAGGAAGAGATTCAATAATTATTTTCCAGGAAATTGTCATTACTGTTAACTACTGTCATGATACCGTTCTCCCCTTGCTTTGCCCTATGTGCATGGATATTACTGTGTCCTACTACAGTCTACTAACACTCATCTGTCTGATGGATTCATATTTGATGAATTCTTCTACAGAAATTTAGATTATGACCAAAGTCCACAGCTAGCTTAAAGTCAAGAGCAGGTGACAGGGAACCTGCTTACAACCTTCATTTAGAATGTGACAGATGTGGGTTCATTAGAAGGCATTTATAAGGTAACCAACTTGGTACAATAATGTAATTCATAACCAGATTTGGCTAATAAAGCATAATTTAGGATACTTTGCTGACTTCTCACAATAAGTGATCTGTTAATAATGGTAATATAAGGCTGGGGCAGTTGTTGTTAATAGTGACATAGCCATGGGTGATCAGTCTCAGTGTTGAAATGTCTTCTCTCTCAGAGTCTTGATAAGAAGACAGGACTGATCACACAGGGGACATTTGACAGTGAAGGTGAGTGCCACTTCTCTGTCTTAGTCATTTATATGAACTCTGTATGACTGACTTTCTATCCACATGTTTAAGAGCTTGCTCTCATTAGGGACTGTACTATAGTGATCCACCCTCAACCTGTCTGTCTGTGGTGTGATCCACCCTCAACCTGTCTATCTGTGGTGTGATCCACCCTCAACCTGTTGTCTGTGGTGTGATCCACCCTCAACCTGTTTGTCTGTGGTGTGATCCACCCTCAACCTGTCTGTCTGTGGTGTGATCCACCCTCAACCTGTCTGTCTGTGGTGTGATCCACCCTCAACCTGTCTGTCTGTGGTGTGATCCACCCTCAACCTGTCTGTCTGTGGTGTGATCCACCCTCAACCTGTCTGTCTGTGGTGTGATCCACCCTCAACCTGTCTGTCTGTGGTGTGATCCACCCTCAACCTGTCTGTCTGTGGTGTGATCCACCCTCAACCTGTCTGTCTGTGGTGTGATCCACCCTCAACCTGTCTGTCTGTGGTTTGTTCCAGAGGAGGAACTGTATCAGAACTACCAGGAGAAAGCTCTTCACAATGACTCTGATGAGGACCAGTCCAGAGAGCTCAAGCTAGGCGACCGCACCGTGGTGCAGTACAGACCCATACGCACCTCCTGGAGCCAACTCAGTGTGGTGAGACACTGTCCGAACAGACAGTACATAGACAAACACAGTGTCTGGTTGGGAGATGGAATGCCAGTGCTGTTCGGGGTGTTGTCCCATCTGGTCTGGCTGCAGTCCTTACCCATCCTCTACACTGAGTGTATGTCTCTGTCTGTCTTTCTCTGTTTTATGTCTCTCGCTGTCTGTCTCTGTCTCTCTCTCTCTCTCTCTCTCTCTCTCTCTGAGATATATATATATATATATATATATATATATATATATATATATATATATATATATATAATACGAATGAGAAAGACGGAGAAGGGGGGGGAGGATGGAGAGCAGTGAGGGAGGGTGGGGAGGGAGGGAGGGAGGGAGAGAGAGAAGGTAGGGCAGTGAGGGAGGGAGAGAAGGTAGGGCAGTGAGGGAGGGAGAGAAGGTAGGGCAGTGAGGGAGGGAGAGAAGGTAGGGCAGTGAGGGAGGGAGAGAAGGTAGGGCGGGGAGGGAGGGAGAGAAGGTAGGGCGGGGAGGGAGGGAGAGAAGGTAGGGAGGGAGGGAGAGAAGGTAGGGCGGGGAGGGAGGGAGAGAAGGTAGGGCGGGGAGGGAGGGAGAGAAGGTAGGGCAGGGGGGAGGGAGGGGGGGAGATAAGGTAGGGCGGGGAGGGAGAGAAGGGAGGGCAGGGAGGCCAGGGAGGGCAGGATAGGGAGGGGGAGGGTGAGAGAGCAGGATAGGCAGGGAGAAAGATCTGGGACAGCAGACTGGGAGCACCACCCAGCACAGCGCCGTTCTGCTGGCAATCACCAGGGAGTCTTCTCATTGGAAAAATGTGGACTATGTAATCTAGTTTGACCCAGGACGGTGGAATGGAGGGAGGGAGAGAAAGGAGGTGCTGTTTTCCACTTAGGTGTTCTGTTCTCCTTGTTAATGTTTACTCTTATCTGGAGCTACTTAAGAAGGGAGGGAGGGAGACAGACATGCACAGATGCAAATGGAGACAGATACTTTTAGAGACAATGAGCAGGACATTTGAGAAAATGTTGCAGATAGTTGGCAGAGAGAGAGATTTGTTACCAGAGATTCCCTTGTTTCTGCAGATGGTAGAGGACAGTTAGTTCTGATAGAGATATTCAGACCTATCCAGTTGTTTCCAATGTGTAGAGAAGGAAGGAGATATGAATACAGGGGTAGACGATACCACTCATCTGTACTTCCTGTCCTGTGTTTGATGCCAGATGGAAGGTCTATGGGCCAAGACTTTTGTGACAGGGCAGACTCAAGTATTGTATAGTAGTTGGATGTTCTGCTGTTTCCACGGTGACAGGGAAGGCTGTAGTGTTTTTATTGTAGTTGATGTAGGCTTGGGCGGTATCCAGATTGTCATACCTTCATACCAGCCTTGTGCCATACCTTGATATTTGGTAATAACGGCGATAAAACACAGGGGGCGCTGTTTCTTAACCTCACTGATACTCAGTAATCCAAAGGTTAGTAATGCTATGAAGTACATGTAGAATCTCATAGAGAATGCTAACTAAGCACATTGCAAACATTTTGTACAGTTTCTGAGCGAAAGTATACAAGTAAATCAAAAAGGCTACTCACAGTTTTCTGCACACACAAAACAAATATTAGCCAGCAAGGCTCTTGATCCAGGAGGGGATTCTCTGCTGTTACCAAGCGAATGCTTGATTTGGAAGAAGCTAACCACTTAGCTAGATGGCTAACTAGCTACTAAATTAGCAAACCAAATGCACAACTTCAGATTATTTACTTCAGGTAGTTATAAGATATCAACGCCAGGGTTGTGGGTTCGATTCCCATGGGGGACTAGTACAAAGAAATATGAACATGTATGCACTTACTACTGTAAGTTGCTCTGGATAAGAGCCTCTGTAATTTAAAGTTCACAATAAAATCTTAGGGTCAGTCTAGTTTCCAGTAACATCTGTATGGTCAGACTGTTCTCTGTTTCCTGGAAGTCTAGTTTACAGTAACATCTGTATGGTCAGACTGTTCTCTGTTTCCTGGAAGTCTAGTTTACAGTAACATCTATATGGTCAGACTTCTCTGTTTCCTGGAAGTCTAGTTTCCAGTAACATCTGTATGGTCAGACTGTTCTGTTTCCTGGAAGTCTAGTTTACAGTAACATCTGTATGGTCAGACTGTTCTCTGTTTCCTGGAAGTCTAGTTTACAGTAACATCTGTATGGTCAGACTCTTCTCTGTTTCCTGGAAGTCTAGTTTCCAGTAACATCTGTATGGTCAGACTGTTCTCTGTTTCCTGGAAGTCTAGTTTCCAGTAACATCTGTATGGTCAGACTGTTCTCTGTTTCCTGGAAGTCTAGTTTACAGTAACATCTGTATGGTCAGACTGTTCTCTGTTTCCTGGAAGTCTAGTTTCCAGTAACATCTGTATGGTCAGACTGTTCTCTGTTTCCTGGAAGTCTAGTTTCCAGTAACAGCAGGGACAGGAGGAAGTGGTCTATCTAAGAGTGTTGACACCATACTCTTGGGTGAGAGCTTTAACCCCTCACCCCATCCCTGGTTAAGGACAGGACAGGACAGGACAGGGGAGGGTAAAATGATGCTAGAGTTATGCCTTCAGCCAACTTCTACCCCAAGCACTCCCTATTGACTGAATACCGAGTTTTGGTTGTCACAGTTACGCCTGTCTCTGTGTTCTCAGGGAAACTCCAAAAGCAGGGCGAAGTTCAGTTGTCGTGGCGGGAAGGTGGTTACTAGGACACTAAAGATGAGCGAGGCCATAGATACAGTAGATACATAGAAGTTGATTGCCCTTAAAGGGAATTTGTCTTGCAAATTAAAACAAGCTTGGCAAGCTTTTGGCGGTCTGGCTGTAGTTCTAGTCTGGCTGTAGTTGTAGTCTGGCTGTAGTTGTAGTCTGGCTGTAGTTGTAGTCTGGCTGTAGTTGTAGTCTGGCTGTAGTTGTAGTCTGGCTGTAGTTGTAGTCTGGCTGTAGTTGTAGTCTGGCTGTAGTTGTAGTCTGGCTGTAGTTGTAGTCTGGCTGTAGTTGTAGTCTGGCTGTAGTTGTAGTCTGGCTGTAGTTGTAGTCTGGCTGTAGTTGTAGTTCTAGTCAGGTATCACGGCAAGAACACAGAACATGAAGCAGACTTCATTTCCTGAAGATAACAGTGCTAATGTTAGGAACAAACAGCCTGATGTTAATCACCCTGAATCACGTTTATTTTCCAAACTGCTGTATATCACTCTATGTTACATACAGTAGGTTTTAAACAACGAAAGAGTTCGACCTGCTTTGTGTTTTACTTTTTGCCATGGAAAATCTGCTATTGTAGTATCACCATACTGGTATATCTGCTATTGTAGTATCACCATACTGGTATATCTGCTATTGTTGTATCACCATACTGGTATATCTGCTATTGTAGTATCACCATACTGGTATATCTGCTATTGTTGTATCACCATACTGGTATATCTGCTATTGTAGTATCACCATACTGGTATATCTGCTATTGTTGTATCACCATACTGGTATATCTGCTATTGTAGTATCACCATACTGGTATATCTGCTATTGTTGTATCACCATACTGGTATATCTGCTATTGTAGTATCACCATGCTGGTATATCTGCTATTGTTGTATCACCATACTGGTATATCTGCTATTGTAGTATCACCATGCTGGTATATCTGCTATTGTTGTATCACCATACTGGTATATCTGCTATTGTAGTATCACCATGCTGGTATATCTGCTATTGTAGTATCACCATGCTGGTATATTGACAACCCTACTCTCCATGTCAAAGGTCTCCATGGCTGGGAGCAGGGAGATTCATATAGCAGCAGTATTACTTCCTTGTATGAGTTGCGACAGGACTTTTCAGGTTGCTTGTATGGAGCAGTGGGATGGTGCTTGGGGATGATGACTGACTGTGTGTGGAGAGATCAGCCAGGTCACCCGTGATACAAGTAAGCATTCTACGTCCGTCCATTTCTGAGGACGTAAGCATCTGCCTCTGGTGCCAAAGGTTGCATGTTCGAATCTATGCAGCGATGGAGCATTTTTTTATATTCGTGTTTTTAAGCCTATCCCAAACCTTAACCCTTACCTTAACCATTCAGAGTTAATGCCTAACCTTAAGAATGTGGAGTTAATGCCTAAACTTAACCCTAAACAATAAAAAAAACGAACGAAACCAGACATTTTTTATCTCTTTGGTATTACAGTGACATACATTCAAGGCTTTATGCTCCCATCAGCTGTTCAGAACCTTTGTGTGGCTCTGCCTGTGACCCTGGAAAACATAAAGTGCTCCAGGTATCTCCTGTTATAGTGCATGAAACATGAGAGAACACACACACACACAACCATGCATACTCTTACACATTCATCCAACTCTGACAGTCCTACTCAGATATCACTACATACCACACCCTCCTACCTCCTGCCTAATACAGATATAATACAACCTTTTACACACTCATACAAGTAACTCAAATGTATCAGTCAATGACTGATCACACACACACTAAATACTTTATTTGAATCCACCAATCAAATTAACAAAAAAAGCATCCAAACATTTCAAAGGTCCCTGTATGCATGGCACTCAATGGTACAGAAAGCACCTCCTTCTCCAAACAGCTAGGCTGCCTACTACAGCTGAAACAGAGCAGTACCTAGCTAATTTCTTTGCCCTAGTTTTTGTCAGGCCTGCAATCTGGAGGCCACGCATTGCAAGCCTGTGTATGTGGCTGAGACTGCCAAATATCAGCTCCCCCAGCTTGCACCTACACCTGAGGCTCTCCAAGCGAGCCACGAGGGGCTGGCACTTAAGCAGCTTCTCGGCAAAGGCCTGCTCCACGTAGCTGTCAAAACGTATAAAATGAGCACCTCCCCCTCAACAACAATATCTGGCGTATTTGGCTCACAGGAAAACACATCATCAACATCAAACTAGCTTCCCCTTACACAATAATGTTTATGCATGTGTGCTGTTGGTGAGACCTCTTCTCACCTCACTGGCTATCAGGTCAACAAGGTGGTCATGTCTAGCAATGTACAAATCCTTGTATGAACAGCAACCATTCACAACATGGGCAATGGACTCCATTACATTTGGCTCATGTAGAATACAGAATGGGTCATGGTTTGCAGGGTACCAGAGTGCTAGGTTATATTGTTGGTAGAACTTGCAGCTTCACCTTAATAGTAAAGGTGAGAATGTCCTCACCAACGGCAGCATTCTGGTACATGGAATGGGAGACAGAGAGTCCAGAGCATCCAGTTTCCCTGCAGCCTCAGGCCAGTCCAGGTATGGGAGACAGAGAGGTCAGCACAGTCCAGAGCAGCCAGTTTCCCTGCAGCCTCAGGCCAGTCCAGGTATGGGAGACAGAGAGGTCAGCACAGTCCAGAGCATCCAGTTTCCCTGCAGCCTCAGGCCAGTCCAGGTATGGGAGACAGAGAGGTCAGCACAGTCCAGAGCAGCCAGTTTCCCTGCAGCCTCAGGCCAGTCCAGGTATGGGAGACAGAGAGGTCAGCACAGTCCAGAGCATCCAGTTTCCCTGCAGCCTCAGGCCAGTCCAGGTATGGGAGACAGAGAGGTCAGCACAGTCCAGAGCAGCCAGTTTCCCTGCAGCCTCAGGCCAGTCCAGGTATGGGAGACAGAGAGGTCAGCACAGTCCAGAGCATCCAGTTTCCCTGCAGCCTCAGGCCAGTCCAGGTATGGGACACAGAGAGGTCAGGCAGTCACTGGCTCAGTTTACATATCAGTCCGTGTCCACCTGAGCTCCGGTCCGGTTGCACAGGTCGTTGAGGTCCAGCCTCCCTAGGTCCAGATGGAGGGAGGCTCTGGCTAACTCACGAACTGTCACATCGTCACTGTTGGGCATGTTCAACAGGTGTCAGTCTGGTAGCAGTGTAAATCCACTCAATATTCTGGACACCTAAACCCCCCTCACTTTGGCTCTGGAATACAATGTCGTGTGTGTTTAAGCATAGCCACTTACTCACCACTAGAACAGTTCTGTGGGATGTACACATTTGCCAGCAGATGTTGACTCTTTGCTAGGGCCACGTCTCTCACAGCTTCTAGCTTAATGACCATGTCTCTCACAGCTTCTAGCTTAATGACCACGTCTCTCACAGCTTCTAGCTTAATGACCACGTCTCTCACAGCTTCTAGCTTAATGACCACGTCTCTCACAGCTTCTAGCTTAATGACCACGTCTCTCACAGCTTCTAGCTTAATGACCACGTCTCTCACAGCTTCTAGCTTAATGGCCACGTCTCTCACAGCTTCTAGCTTAATGGCCACGTCTCTCACAGCTTCTAGCTTAATGGCCACGTCTCTCACAGCTTCTAGCTTAATGGCCACGTCTCTCACAGCTTCTAGCTTAATGACCACGTCTCTCACAGCTTCTAGCTTAATGACCACGTCTCTCACAGCTTCTAGCTTAATGACCACGTCTCTCACAGCTTCTAGCTTAATGACCACGTCTCTCACAGCTTCTAGCTTAATGACCACGTCTCTCACAGCTTCTAGCTTAATGACCACGTCTCTCACAGCTTCTAGCTTAATGACCACGTCTCTCACAGCTTCTAGCTTAATGACCACAGGCAGAGGGGAAATGTCAATCATAGCAAGCCTTGTTGAATACTCATGGACAAGCTTCTCAACTTGTTCCCCCTACTCCCCAGCAACAATAGTGCATACATCTGGGTATGCACTATTGTTCAGAATAATGTAAATCACTTTAGATATAGGATGTTGCCATAAGTATGCCAATATCTCCAATCTCTTTAGATATAGGATGTTGCCATAAGTATGCCAATATCTCCAATCTCTTTAGATATAGGATGTTGCCATAAGTATGCCAATATCTCCAATCTCTTTAGATATAGGATGTTGCCATAAGTATGCCAATATCTCCAATCTCTTTAGATATAGGATGTTGCCATAAGTATGCCAATATCTCCAATCTCTTTAGATATAGGATGTTGCCATAAGTATGCCAATATCTCCAATCTCTTTAGATATAGGATGTTGCCATAAGTATGCCAATATCTCCAATCTCTTTAGATATAGGATGTTGCCATAAGTATGCCAATATCTCCAATCTCTTTAGATATAGGATGTTGCCATAAGTATGCCAATATCTCCAATCTCTTTAGATATAGGATGTTGCCATAAGTATGCCAATATCTCCAATCTCTTTAGATATAGGATGTTGCCATAAGTATGCCAATATCTCCAATCTCTTTAGATATAGGATGTTGCCATAAGTATGCCAATATCTCCAATCTCTTTAGATATAGGATGTTGCCATAAGTATGCCAATATCTCCAATCTCTTTAGATATAGGATGTTGCCATAAGTATGCCAATATCTTCCTGCATACCTTTCTGTCCTCTTTCAGTTTGAGTTCCACTGCCACTGAGTGATGGTTAAATGGTATCCACTGAGTGATGGTTAAATGGTATCCACTGAGTGATGGTTAAATGGTATCCACTGAGTGATGGTTAAATGCAATCAATCAATCAATCAATCAATCAATCAAATGTATTTATAAAGCCCTTTTTACATCAGCAGATGTCACAAAGTGCTATACAGAAACCCAGCCTAAAACCCCAAACAGCAAGCAATGCAGATGTAGAAGCACGGTGGCTAGGAAAAATTTCCTAGAAAGGAAAAACCTAGGAAGAAACCTAGAGAGGAACCAGGCTCTGAGGGGTGGCCAGTCCTCTTCTGGCTGTGCCGGGTGGAGATTATAACAATTCATGGCCATTAAGGCCAGTTCTTTCTCCAAGATGTTCAAATGTTCATAGATGACCAGCAGGGTCAAATAATAATAAAAGTAGTTGTGGAGGTTGCAACAGGTAAATACATCAGGAGTGAATGTCACTTGGCTTTTCAGTGCAATAGAGCGCAGGTGCGGTAGAGAGAGAGCGAGATGAAATCAGCAGGTCTGGGACAAGGTGGCACGTCCAATGGACAGGTCAGGGTTCCATAACCGCAGGCAGAAGGGTTGAAACCGGTGCAGCAGCACGACCAGGTGGACTGGGGACAGCTAGGAGTCATCAGGGTAGGTGGTTCTGAAGCATGGTCCTCCGGGTAGGCTCAGGTCCTCCGAGAGAGGAGGTAGAGTGGGAGAGAGAGAGAATTAGAGGGAGCATATTTTAAATTCACACAAGACACTGGATAATAACATCACATTTAACAAACTGACCCTAGCCCCCCGGCACATAGACTATTGCAACATAGATACTGAAGGCTGAGACAGGGGTGGTCAGGAGACACTGTGGCCCCTTCCGACAATACCCCCGGACAGGGCCAACCAGGCAGGATATAACCTCACCAACTGCCACAGAGTGATGGTTAAATGCTATCCTGAATAAAGCACAGCTGTGCCTTGATCCAGTCAGTGTGAGGGGTCACGGTCCCCTCTGCTGGGAATCCACGCATGGAGTAGAGCACCACAGGGTCTCCCGTCCTGATGTTTTGCAGTTTCGCCACTCTATTCCATTTCCCTGGATCTCCGGAGGAGACAAAGTACATTTTCTCCTGGAGCAGTTTAGTGTCTAGGCTTTTTCTGAAGGCTCTCTCTCATGAGTCTGGAATTGTTTCCATTCACGTTGAGACAGTCTATTTTCATACTCGGAGAGAACCCGCCAAGTATCCCGTCCCACCAGATGAACTGGGGATGGATCGTGAATGCTCCATTGCTACTGGTGGACTTTGAGTAGTGCTTGTTTGCAAGTCGATTTTAGCGTTGTGACAAGGCACATCTGCACCAAGGGTCCAACACATCTGACCTTTACTGCATTAACAGCAGCAGTTACAACGGGTGTGTCAAGCTATTTTTATTTATTTATTTAACCTTTATTTAACTAGGCAAGTCAGTTAAGAAGAAATTCTTATTTACAATGACGGTCTACCTACAGGGTCAGCCCCTGGAGCAAATTAGGGTTAAGTGCCTTGCTCAAGGACACATCGACACATCTTATCGGCTCAGGTATTCAAACCAGAGACCTTTCAGTTACTGGCCCAAAGCTCTAACCGCTAGGTTAGTTGATCACCATGTTATGGCACAGAGCTGCATCACTCACATCTGGTCCTGGGGAGCATGTGCACACTCACACGCATCATGCTTAAGGTCACGCACGCGTACACATACACATAGACGTACATCTAAGCTATCCTGTGCACACTCCCAGACTCCCCAAAAGGGAACCTTTCTCTCTCTAAACTAGCACTGGGGTCAGCTCCTACAAGTCTGGGGTCTTTATTCAGCCCCTATGGGTCTTTATTCAGCCCCTATGGGTCTTTATTCAGCCCCTATGGGTCTTTATTCAGCCCCTATGGGTCTTTATTCAGCCCCTATGGGTCTTTATTCAGCCCCTATGGGTCTTTATTCAGCCCCTAAGCTACCGAGATGAACACACAGTAGCCTTCATTTCTCTAAAAGCAGATGAACACACAGTAGCCTTCATTTCTCTAAAAGCAGATGAACACACAGTAGCCTTCATTTCTCTAAAAGCAGATGAACACACAGTAGCCTTCATTTCTCTAAAAGCAGATGAACACACAGTAGCCTTCATTTCTCTAAAAGCAGCTGAACACACAGTAGCCTTCATTTCTCTAAAAGCAGCTGAACACACAGTAGCCTTCATTTCTCTAAAAGCAGCTGAACACACAGTAGCCTTCATTTCTCTAAAAGCAGATGAACACACAGTAGCCTTCATTTCTCTAATAGCATGTTGATGTTGTTATTGAATAGTGTGTTCTAAACCGTGTTCTTCCTGCAGGTAAAGAACAGTGGAGTTTCTAATAAACTCTGCCAGGACGAGCGGAAAAGACAAGAGGTAACAGCCTTAATCTCTCTCTCTCTCTGTGTGTGTGTGAGAAAGATTGTGTGTGTGTGTCCGTTTCCCTTCAGACATGGACAGCTCCTACAAAGGGTAAAGCAGACTGACTCCAGAGGGGTTAGGATGCATGCAGACACAGACAGACAGACAGACAGACAGACGTCACTTACAGAAATGTAGGAAAGTACAGTTTGATGAAACGTACAGAGGCATTAACACTAGTGTTTCCCCTACTAACATATGGCCTTTGGATTTTAAATGGAAGTTTTATTTGAATACCGTCTTGAATGTTGCCTGTGGTCCTTTGCGCCTTGCCAAGACATCATCTAGCCTGCATGTGTCATAACTCACACACACATTATTGCTCAATGACATGCCAGAGATGAGTACTTTGCACAGAAGTTACATTAATTAATTTACACCCACATTTACCTCCACTTCATTTATATTGAGTCATAACCTGCTGTGGGAAGTCTACATGTTCTGATCTGCTGTGGAGGTTTACTGGGGAGAATCTCGTTTCTAAAGATACATGACATTTAGTTTATAGGTCTCTCTACTGGATCTGTCTAAGAGTTCATTACTTAACATTTTTAAATGTTGTTACTAATTACTCTCTCTTTCTCCCTCTCTCTTCATTTCTCTGTCAGGCCATATTTGAGTTGATATCGTCAGAGCATTCCTACCTCCACAGTCTGGAGATTCTGATCCGGATGTTTAAGAACTCAGCAGAGCTCAGTGACACCATGACGAAGACCGAGCACCACCACCTCTTCTCCAACATCACAGATGTGTATGAGGCCAGCAAGAAGTAGGTTGTGTGTGTGTGTGTGTGTGTGTGTGTATGCTTGCCTTAGCTAGAGAAAGGGGAATTGTTGGTATTGTAGGTGATGTTCCAGTGAGGTATGAGGTCCGAGTGAGTACTAGGTCTGTCCCCGACTAAAATACAGCGGGTGAAATAAGTATTGAATACGTCACCATTTTTCTCAGTAAATATATTTCCAAAGGTGCTATTGACATGAAAGTTTCACCAGATGTTGGTAACAACCCAAGTAATCCATACATACAAAGAAACCAAAACAAATAAGTTCAGAAATTAAGTTATGTGTAATAATGTGAAATGACACAGGGAAAAAGTATTGACCACATGAAGAAAGGGAGGTGCAAAAAGGCATGGAAAGCCAAGACAACAGCTGAAAACTATCAGTAATTAAAAAGCAATCCAGCCCCCTGTCAGTCCAAATTAATATCAGCTGGTTCAGTCCCAACTGATGGCCTACAAAAAGGTCTCATTGCCAAGGTGTCACACAAGACACTTCTCATGATGGGTAAAAGCAAAGAGCTGTCTCAAGACATTCGCAACCTAATTGTTGCAAAACATAATGATGGCATTGGTTATAGGCGCATTTCTAAGCTTCTGAATGTTCCAGTGAGCACTGTTGGGGCCATAATACGGAAGTGGAAAGAATCATTTCACCATAAATTTGCCTCAAACAACAGACAATGACTAAATTGAGACAACTCGTAAATGGAATGAAATCAACCAAAACCATGTTTCTCAGAAGTGTAGCACAGGTTGGAATGATAACGGGAAGACTGGAATAATTATATTAAATGCTTTAACAGAAATGACCGTAACCAAAGTAACAAACATTGTAGATTATAAATGATAGGAATTAACGGTGTGTGTGTGTGTGTGTGTGTGTCGGAAGTTTACATACACCTTAGCCAAATACATTTAAACTCAGTTTTTCACAATTCCTGACATTTAATCCTAGTAAAAATTCCCTGTCTTAGGTCAGTTAGGATCACCACTTTATTTTAAGAATGTGAAATGTCAGAATAATAGTAGAGAGAATGATTTATTTCAGCTTTTATTTCTTTCATCACATTCCCAGTGGGTCAGAAGTTTACATACACTCAATTAGTATTTGGTAGCATTGCCTTTTAAATTGTTTAACTTGGGTCAAACGTTTCGGGTATCCTTCCACAAGCTTCCCACAATAAGTTGGGTGAATTTTGGCCCATTCCTCCTGACAGAACTGGTGTAACTGAGTCAGGTTTGTAGGCCTCCTTGCTCACACTTTTTCAGTTCTGCCCACAAATGTTCTATAGGATTGAGGTCAGGGCTTTGTTATGGCCACTCCAATACCTTGACTTTGTTGTCCTTATGCCATTTTGACACAACTTTGGAAGTATGCTTGGAGTCATTGTCCATTTTGAAAGACCCATTTGCAACCAAGCTTTAACTTCCTGACTGATGTCTAGAGATGTTGCTTCAATATATCCACGTAATTTTCCTTCCTCATGATGCCATCTATTTTGTGAAGTGCACCAGTCCCTCCTGCAGCAAAGCACCCCCACAACATGATGCTGCCACCCCCGTGCTTCACGGTTGGGATGGTGTTCTTCAGCTTGCAAGCCTCCCCCTTTTTCCTCCAAACATAACGATGGTCATTATGGCCAAACAGTTCTATTTTTGTTTCATCAGACCAGAGGACATTTCTCCAAAAAGTACGATCTTTGTCCCCATGTGCAGTTGCAAACCGTAGTATGGCTTTTTTTATGGTGGTTTTGGAGCAGTGGCTTCTTCCTCACTGAGCTGCCTTTCAGGTTATGTCGATATAGGACTCATTGCTCCCAAGGATGAACCAGACTCGTGGAAGTCTACAAAAAAAAATTCTGAGGTCTTGGCTGATTTATTTAGATTTTCCCATGATGTCGAGCAAAGAGGCACTGAATTTGAAGGTAGGCCTTGAAATACATCCACAGGTACACCTCCAATTGACTCAAATTATGTCAATTAGCCTATCAGAAGCTTCTAAAGCCATGACATCATTTTCTGGAATTTTCCAAGCTGTTTAAAGGCACAGTCAACTTAGTGTATATAAACCTCTGAATAGTGAATTATAAGTTAAATAATCTGTCTGTAAACAATTGTTGGAAGAATTACTTGTGTCATGCACCGACTTGCCAAGACTATAGTTTGTTAACATGAAATCTGTGGAGACTTTTAATGACTTCAACCGAAGTGTATGTATACTTCCGACTTCAACTGTATGTAATGGGGAATTGATAGTCACTAACAATCAAACTCAAATAATTCACACAATTTAAGTTATGAAACAATGAATGTGCACAAATTGGCGGGAGAGAGAAGTGCATTGTGCATGATCAACCCAACGTCTGCATTGGCCATGCATCATTTACAGTGATGTGGCCTCCGTAGATACTTCTTGTCAAGCAACAGAGTTTGGGTTTTCTACAGGATGATGTACTGTGTGTGTGAAATGGGGAAGGTCACTATAAGGTCACTCTGCAGATGAGTTGAAACAAGCCACAACTGGTTGAGGTCAACTTCCTGTGGCTGTGTGACAGTTTCCTGTGTGTCACCATGGGGAACAGATTTGTCGTTTATGCGGCCATCTGCCCCATGCCGACAGGAAGAGGAAACCCTCTGTGTTACCTGCTAATGGTTCCCCCAGTCTATTTTAGGAGGTCAAGGGTGTTCTCTTCAGTGATTTGTCAGATGCACTTCCTGAGTTTGTTTGTTTGTTTGTTTGTTTGTAAGATGACTAAAACAGGCAGATCATCCTGACTCAGGCCATTGTTTTGGTATCTCTGTCATGCTAGTCCTTCCTGGTGTGGTAGGAGAACTGATCTGATGTTAAATGCTCTAGAGTGTGTTGGTGGTTTTCCTACAGACCCTTGATTGTACAACTCTTATCTATCTCTCTCCCCCCCTCCGTCTTGTTCTTTATCTGTCTCTCTCACCCCCCCTATCTCTCGTTAGGTTCTTTAAAGAGTTGGAGGACATGCACCAGCAGAACATTGTTATAGATGACATCAGTGACATAGTGTTCAGACACGCCCAGTCCAACTTTGACCCCTACATCACCTACTGCTCCAATGAGGTTTACCAGCAGAGGACCCTACAGAGGCTAGTGTGAGTAAATACATGTGCGCGCGCACACACACAACTTTGAACTGTGACTGATGACTGCCCCCCCTCCCCGCTCCCCCCTCTCTGTCCCAGTAGTAGTAAGAGTCCAGGTTTTAAGGAGGTGTTGAGTCGTATTGAGGCCCACCCAGACTGCAGGAACCTCCCTATGATCTCCTTCCTAATCCTGCCAATGCAGAGAGTCACCCGCCTGCCTCTGCTGATGGATGTGAGCCAACACACACACACACACACACACACACACACACACACACAGTGGGGAGAACAAGTATTTGATACACTGCCGATTTTGCAGGTTTTCCCACTTACAAAGCATGTAGAGGTCTGTAATTTTTATCATAGGTACTCTTCAACTGTGAGAGACGGAATCTAAAACAAAAATCGAGAAAATCACATTGTATGATTTTTAATTAATTAATTTGCATTTTATTGCATGACATAAGTATTTGATACATCAGAAAAGCAGAACTTAATATTTGGTACAGAAACCTTTGTTTGCAATTACAGAGATCATACGTTTCCTGTAGTTCTTGACTAGGTTTGCACACACTGCAGCAGGGATTTTGGCCCACTCCTCCATACAGATCCTTCAGGTTTCGGGGCTGTCGCTGGGCAGTACGGACTTTCAGCTCCCTCCAAAGATTTTCTATTGGGTTCAGGTCTGGAGACTGGCTAGGCCACTCCAGGACCTTGAGATGCTTCTTACGGAGCCACTCCTTAGTTGCCATGGCTGTGTATTTTGGGTCGTTGTCATGCTGGAAGACCCAGCCACGACCCATCTTCAATGCTCTTACTGAGGGAAGGAGGTTGTTGGCCAAGATCTCGCGATACATGGCCCTATCCATCCTCCCCTCAATACGGTGCAGTCGTCCTGTCCCCTTTGCAGAAAAGCATCCCCAAAGAATGATATTTCCACCTCCATGCTTCACGGTTGGGATGGTGTTCTTGGGGTTGTACTCATCCTTCTTCCTCCAAATACGGCGAGTGGAGTTTAGACCAAAAAGCTCTATTTTTGTCTCATCAGACCACATGACCTTCTCCCATTCCTCCTCTGGATCATCCAGATGGTCATTGGCAAACTTCAGACGGGCCTGGACATGCGCTGGCTTGAGCAGGGGGACCTTGCATGCGCTGCAGGATTTTAATCCATGACGGCATAGTGTGTTACTAATGGTTTTCTTTGAGACTGTGGTCCCAGCTCTCTTCAGGTCATTGACCAGGTCCTGCCGTGTAGTTCTGGGCTGATCCCTCACCTTCCTCATGCTCATTGTTGCCCCACGAGGTGAGCTCTTGCATGGTGCCCCAGACCGAGGGAGATTGACCATCATCTTGAACTTCTTCCATTTTCTAATAATTGCGCCAACAGTTGTTGCCTTCTCACCAAGCTGCTTGCCTATTGTCCTGTAGCCCATCCCAGCCTTGTGCAGGTCTACAATTTTATCCCTGATGTCCTTACACAGCTCTCTGGTCTTGGCCATTTGTGGAGAGGTTGGAGTCTGTTTGATTGAGTGTGTGGACAGGTGTCTTTTATACAGGTAACGAGTTCAAACAGGTGCAGTTAATACAGGTAATGAGTGGAGAACAGGAGGGCTTCTTAAAGAAAAACTAATAGGTCTGTGAGAGCCGGAATTCTTACTGGTTGGTAGGTGATCAAATACTTATGTCATGCAATAAAATGCAAATTAATTATTACAAAATCATACGATGTGATTTTCTGGATTTTTGTTTTAGATTCCGTCTCTCACAGTTGAAGAGTACCTATGATAAAAATTACAGACCTCTACATGCTTTGTAAGTAGGAAAACCTGCAAAATTGGCAGTGTATCAAATACTTGTTCTCCCCACTGTGTGTGTGTATGTATGTATGTATGTATGTATGTATGTATGTATATGTATGTGTGTATATATATATATATATATACACACACACACACACACACACACACACACACACACACACACACACACACAGTGGGGAGAACAAGTATTTGATACACTGCCGATTTTGCAGGTTTTCCCACTTTCATTGGGAAAGATTCATTGTCCTTTATTACATCACACTCTACTGTGTACACTGCCTTTATTACATCACACTCTACTGTGTACACTGCCTTTATTACATCACACTCTACTGTGTACACTGCCTTTATTACATCACACTCTACTGTGTACACTGCCTTTATTACATCACACTCTACTGTGTACACTGCCTTTATTACATCTGCCCTTTGATAAAGAACACTGTGCGTGTGTGTGATATGCTCTGACCTCTGACCCCTCTCTCTGTTTCAGGTCATTTGTCAGAAGGTTTCTAAAGGCTCAGCTCAGTATGAGGCCTGTAAGAAATCCCTTCAATCAGTCAGCAAGGTGAGAGGTCAACTGGGGTCAAACTCAAATTGATGCCAGGTCGAAGGTCAAAGCACGTCTCAACATGAGATCAAGGAAGAGCCTATGTTTCCCTTTGGTCTGTGTATCCATGCGTCTGTGAGTGATTATAACTGTGTGTCTGTGTTGTAGGTGGTGCGTAAGTGTAACGAAGGAGCCCGTACCATGGAGAGAACAGAGATGATGTACACCATCAACTCTCAACTAGACTTTAAGATCAAGGTAAGGAGATGGGCTTGGAATTATGAAGTATAGTATGGTAATTCAATTCACCCCAGTGGGGCCTATAGCTTAAAAAAAAAATGTTTTATTTCACCTTTATTTAACCAGGTAGGCCAGTTGAGAACATGTTCTCATTTACAACTGTGACCTGGCCAAGACAAGACTGTACAGTCAATAACACAATAGAAAATCTATATACAGAGTGCAAATGTAGTGCAAAATGCAGTAAGGTTAGGAAGGTAGGACAATAAATAGACCATAGTGGCGAAATAAGTTACAAATCAGAATTAACACTGGAGTGATAGATGTGCAGATGATGATGTGCAAATAGAGATACTGGAGTGCAAAATTAGCTAAAATAATAAATATGGGGATGAGGTAGTAGGGTGGGCTATATACAGAAGGGCTATATACAGGTGCAGTGATCGATAAGCAGCTCTGACAGCTGATGCTTAAAGTTATTGAGGGAGATAGGAACCTCTAGCTTCAAGGATTTTTGCAGTTCGTTCCAGTCATTGGCAGCAGAGAACTGGAAGGAATGGCGGCCAAAGGAGGTGTTGGCTTTGGGGGTGACCAGTGAAATATACCTGCTGGAGCGCATGCTACGGGTTGGCGTTGCTATGGTGACCAGCGAGTTGAGATAAGGCAGGGATTTACCTAGCAAGGACTCATAGATGACCTGGAGCCAATGGGTTTGGCGACGAATATGTAGTGAGGGCCAGCCAACGAGAGCATACAGGTCGCAGTGGTGGGTAGTATATGGGGCTTTGGTAACAAAACGGATGGCACTGTGATAGACTACATCCAATTTGCTGAGTAGAGTGTTGGAGGCTATTTTGTAAATGACATTGCCGAAGTCAAGGATCGGTAGGATAGTCTGGGCATACAAGGGCATAGCTGGGCTTAATGACTGTCTCAACAGGACTCTCCAACCCTGTTAGTGGAGAGCTACCCCTCTGAAGGTCTGTTAAGGTACTATAAGATAATATGGACCAGGACTCTCAAACCCTTTTTGTTTTCCAAGTTAGGATATTACAACAATAAAGAAGTCACTTTTTTTCTCCCCTCTGACATCACTGCAAGGTCGATGGAACAGCAGAATATATACTGCACATGTTTTTACCATGCCACGCAACGCTCCTGACCTCCGTTTGTGGGGCAAACAGTGGCGCCATTTTCCCTCTAATGCGGATTCCATCTTTAATTGAAAGAATAACAAAGCGTCACCCTGCTCTGTTTTGGTAAAAAGCTGAGTGATGGGCCTGGAGAAACTTCATAGACAGAGCTAGGACATTTTGTACATTGTAGAATAAAAGTGAAGACATCAAAACTATGACATAACACACGGAATCATGTAGTAGCCAAAAACGTGTTAAACAAATCAAAATATTCTTAAAAGTAGCCAGCATTTGCCTTGATGACAGCTTTGCACACTCATGGCATTCTCTCAACCAGCTTCATTAGGAGCGCCACAGGAATGGAAGACCCAGAAATACCTCTGCTGCAGAGGATAAGTAAATAAATAAATAAATGCTTCAGAGTTCAAGTAACAGACATCTCAACATCAACAGTTCAGAGGAGACTGTGAATCAGGCCTTCATGGTTGAATTGCTGAAAAGAAACCACTACTAAACGACACCAATAAGAAGATGAGACTTGCAATGGACATTAGACCGGTAGAAATTTGTCCTCCTAAACCAAATTTAGATTGTTTGGGATGAGTCAGACCGCAGTGAAGGAAAAGCAGCCAACAAGTGCTCAGCATATGTGGGAACTCCTTCAAGACTGTTGGAAAAGCATTCCTCATGAATCTGGTTGAGAGAATGCAGAGAGTGTCCAAAGCTGTCATCAAGGCAAAGGGTGGCTACTTTGAGGAATCTCAAATGTAACATATTTTATCTTTTTTTTCTTTGAACACCTTTTTGGTTATTACATGATTCCATATGTGTTATTTCATAGTTTTGATGTCTTCACTATTATTGTACAATGTAGAAAATAGTAAAAATAAAGAAAAACCCTTGATAGGTACTCTACATTCTGCCCTCATAGACAGACACACACAATCTTGTACAGCTATCCTTGTAGGGATATACAATTAAGTACCTTAACCCAAAAACCTCCTACCTGCCCCCACCTCCCCCAGCCCTTTCCACTGGTGTCTTCCTCTAGATGGATGGTGAAGCGAGGGGAGCTCACAGCCTTCGTGGAGGAGAACGGTATCTTCTCCAAGAGGACTTCACGGCAGCAGGTGTACTTCTTCCTCTTCAATGACGTCCTCATCCTTACCAGGAAGAAGAGGTGGGTCCACAGTCTCACTAGCCAATCACAGCCAATCCCACAGTTGAACCAACCAATCACTGTTAACTCCCACAGTCTCACTAGCCAATCACAACCAATCCACTGCCATTCCCACAGATAGTGTGTATGATGATGATGATGATGATGATGATGATTTTAGGTAAGCTAGATATTAACATTGCGAGCTGGTAAGCCCGGATTCTCTGTAAGCCATTGCGACAGCGTGTTCATCCGTGTGTTTGTGAGTTGTCAAAGATCATTAAAATATACACTACCGTTCAAAAGTTTGGGGTTACTTTGAAATGTCCTTGTTTTTTAAAGCAATTTTTTGGGGCCTCCCACTCCCCTTTCTATTCTGGTTAGAGCCAGTTTGCGCTGTTCTGTGAAGGGAGTCGTACACAGCATTGTATGAGATCTTCAGTTTCTTGGCAATTTCTCACATGGAATAGCCTGCATTTCTCAGAACAAGAATAGACTGACGAGTTTCAGAAGAAAGTTCTTTGTTTCTGGCCATTTTGAGCCTGTAATCGAACCCACAAATGCTGATGCTCCAGATACTCAACTAGTCTAAAGAAGGCCAGTTTTATTGCTTCTCTAATCAGCACAAGAGTTTTCAGCTGTGCTAACATAATTCCAAAAGGGTTTTCTAATGATCAATTAGCCTTTTAAAATGATAAATTTGGATTAGCTAACACAACGTGCCATTGGAACATAGGAGTGATCGTTGCTGATAATGGGCCTCTGTACGCCTATGTAGATATTCCATTAAAGATCTGCCGTTTCCAGCTACAATAGTCATTTACAACATTAACAATGTCTACACTGTATTTCTGATCATTTTAATGGACATAGAATTAGCTTTTCATTCAAAAACAAGGATATTTCTAAGTGACCTCAAACTTTTGAACGGTGGTGTACAAGAAAGCTTTAGGTAAGGAGTTTTCGTTGACTAGCAAGAATTGGTCTGAGAATTGTCTATATCAAAGGCAGATATTTAATTAATGTTGTACAATGAGGGGATTAACATACAAGGCATAAAGCTTAAGTTCTAAATGTTTCTAAGCATTACAAGGCATTATTTCAAGCATATAGAGCCTAAAGTTAACTTACAGGACAAAGCATGAACACAGAGATGCTTACTAGGCCTTACTTCCTCCATGAGCTGGATACAGGATAAGAGGGAGAACAAATGCATTTAATTACATGTAGAACCTTCTCAACCCAAAACCAACCACCCATTGAGCAATGAAACGATACCAAGTTTACAATAAGTTAAACACTTCCTGGTGTCACAGCATTTAAAGTCTTGTGTGGGGGATGACTAATGCAAATAAGACAGAAGTCCTGAGCGGAACATAAAACCCCTTTTTAAATAATGAAGAGTTCACCCTGTACAGATACAAGTTACTACAGAGATCATACTTCCATATGAACAGCTTCAGAGTCCTCTAGGGGTTTTAGATAGATACCAGACATGGATACTGTAGTATTATTCTGTCACAATAGTCAGTCTGGATACTGTAACAGAGAGATGCATGTTGTCCCCTCAGAGGGGAAGGGCTGACTAGTCCTTGTGTTTCTGGACCATTGACCATGCAGCTCCAGGTGACAGAGAGCACATACATTAGGGCCGAGCCTACAACGTTGGAGTGTGGGCCTTTCCCCAGAACACACCTCACCACCCTGTCCCAACATGCTGACAGTGAAAGTGTAGCCACGTGGCTCCAGTGCCGGGGGGGGGGGTGGGGGGGTGGGTGTGTTTTTATCTTTTGTTTTCAAACTCATTTCTGGGAAATGAACCTGGCCCACACACGCATTGGGCAAGGCCTACACACACACACACACACACTCACTTATTTGAGTGACCATTTCTGGGGAATCTTGGTGGTTTTATTGGAGGGAAAGCACTTATGATAGCTCTTAGTAATCCTAACAAACAATTTCACTCAATTCAACTGAGGTCAACTACTTGAAGTAGCAGAGGAATCTATTAGCAGGTGTCAAACTACATCAAATGGCCTGGTTTAAACATACAAACCTGTCTCCTATTGTTGTCGTCAGAATGAGGTGGTCTGTGTGCCTGTACTGAGCTCATGGAGCCAGCAGGATCAGAATGGAACATTCTGCATGCCATGAATAAAGTATGACTTCCTGGAAGCCAAATGGCTTTCATTCATGTGTGTGTGCATGCTTCTCATTTCCCCTCAAATCTCTCTGTTTTCATCTCCAGCTGTCTTGGACGGATCGCCATGCCGCTCTCTCTCAACATTCCTCTAACCATCTTTCTTTCTGGGAACTTGATCCAAAGCAGCAGGCTTTATCAGTATGCTGCCGCTGGCGTGCGTTCAGGACTGGGAGTGTTTGGGTTTGTTCTGTGGAGGCACAGGAGCCTTGCTGTGACACGCTTCTCTGTCTGTCTCGGTCTGTCTCTGTCTCTCGGTCTGTCTCTGTCTCTCGGTCTGTCTTTCTCTCGGCCTGTCTCTTTCTCTTTCTCTCGGCCTGTCTCTGTCTTTGCATGAACAGAAATAAAAGCACTGGCTAGACAAATTGTAGGCTAGGTCACGGTACATTAGGCCAACAGTAGAGCTTGATAGACTTTAGCCAATGTTAACCCTGGCCGACATGCTGCTGGCCAGTCTCTCTTAGACTTCCTCTTCTCATAGTCTTGTCTGCCAGGGTGATTCTACTGCTATTGACCAGGAGAGGAGATGGCTGTGATGTGTGGTTAGGGTTGGACATTTATGGAATATTCAGAGGTGGAATTTATGGCAATTAACAGGAATTTATGGGAATTAACGGGAACATATGGAAATATATGCAAATTAATATTAATACCATTTAAATGTAGATGATTTTTTGCATTGGATATATTTACCATATCATATGAAGACAAACCTTTTACCTTATCAGTAGACATAATTGCAAATGATTAAATCCTTTCCAATAGAAAAAAATATATATACATTTAGTTACGAATTTAACTTTAATTCAATTATTTCACTGATCAACTAAATAAAGGGTATAATGAATGATCCCCAATGATCCATCGCATCTCTCAAACATTTTGTCTAGAAACTAAAGCTTTGGTCGTCTTCCTCTCAGGCTTCCATGTCTTCTCCCTGGACCTCCTCAATGTCCACCTTGAACATCAGACTCACCTCTTGAACATCAGACTTCAGTTTCAATTTCCAACCTTGTTGAGGATGCTTCGTTGTCAGGCTCAAAAAGCCTCAAATTTGGCCGGATGGTCACCAATTTTTCAACCCTTGTATTGGTCAGCCTGTTGCGTACTTGGTGTGTGTATTCCCAAACAAGAACCAGTTGCGCTCTGAGGCGGCTGATGTTGGTGGGATTTGGAGGATGATGGAGGCAACAGGGGAAAGGGCCTCAGATCCACAAAGTCCCTTCCACCAGGTGGCTGATGAGATATGTTGGCACGACTGCCATATTGCATCTCTATCCCAAAGCCCTTGCTTGGAAGTGTACTTCACCAGACTGCCAAGAACCTTGCCCTCATCCAGGCCAAGGTGGTGAGACACGGTAGTGATGACACCATAGGCCTTGTTGATCTCTGCACCAGACAGGATGCTCTTGCCAGCATACTTGGGATCCAACATGTACGCTGCAACGTGTATGGGCTTCAGGCAGAAGTCTTCACGCTTTTTGATGCATTTCAGAACTGCAGTTTCCTCTGCTTGGAGCAACAGTGAAATGGGCAGGGCAGTTTCTTCTCTTACATCTGCAAGCCGAGTCTGAACATCAGACAAGATGGCATTGTCTCCCTCAATCCGTGCAATGGCTACTGATATAGGTTTCAGGAGTTTCAGGCTGCTTACCACTCTCTCCCAAAATACATAATCCAGGAGGATCCTCTTGATTGGGCTGTCCATGTCGGCAGACTGTGATATGGCCATTTCTTGGAGGAAAACCTTCACCTCCAAGATACTGTCAAACATTATGACAACACCACCCCAACCGTTGTTGCTGGGCAGCTTCAATGTGTTGCTCTTATTCTCCTCACTTTGCTAGTTGAGGTTGATTGCTGCTATAACCTAAAAATGTCCTTAGCTCTCTTGTTTTCAGTGCCATGATGTCCTTGAGGAGCAGATTCAATGCATGAGCAGCACAGCAAATGGGTGTGATGTGAGGGTAGGACTCCTCCACTTTAGACCAAGCAGCCTTCATGTTCACAGCATTGTCTGTCAACAGTGCAAATACCTTCTGTGGTCCAAGGTCATTGATGACTTCCTTCAGCTCATCTGCAATGTAGAGACCGGTGTGTCTGTTGTCACTTGTGTCTGTGCTCTTGTAGAATACTGATTGAGGGGTGGAGATGATGTAGTTAATTATTCCTTGATTGCAATAGTCTGCTTTCTCTATGATTTGCTTGACCTTAACTTGAAATCTGAACTCTGCATCCAGCAAATGAGTAGATAAAGCATGTCTGTTTGGAGGGGTGTATGCTGGGCAAAGAACATTCAGAAATCTCTTCCAATACACATTGCCTGTAAGCATCAGAGGTGAACCAGTTGCATACACAGCTCGAGCAAGACATGCATCAGCATTTCTCTGACTATGTTCCTCCATTGAGTCAAAATAACTTATGATTCCAGGAGGACCATGAGCTGTTGCTATCGATAAGGTGTCTGATTCATCTTCACCTCGAATAGAAATAGAATGACTTTTGTCAGAGGTTGCTTGTTGTGAGCGCTGAGGGAACTTTATGCACTTGGTCAGATGATTCTGCATCTTTGTTGTATTCTTCACATATGATTTGTCACAGTATTTGCAAATGTACACAGCTTTTCCTTTTACATTAGCTGCAGTGAAATGTCTCCACACATCAAATAGTTCCCATGGCATTTTCCTGTAAAGATTAGTCAAATAAGAATACAATTCCATGTACAGATAAATAGGTAAGCAGTTAGATTAATTAACTCCTTTGTAAGACAAATGTTTTAAAATGAAACGTATGGACACGGGTGAATTAACACTCCTCAGTTAGCAGGCTCAAGCAAGCTAAAACCCACATGGTAAAAACTAACTAGCAGAAATTGTTAACAAATGAGAAATTATTTATTTAAACACACTTTGCTGTAGGATACTATTTACTAGTCATGTATGTCATATAAAATATATTCACTCCACACAGTATTCTAATCTCAATTTACCAGAAAGCATGTAGTCCTTGGCTCAGACAGTGTAGTAGTGTGGGCTCAATAGCATCTCATTAGTGTGCAAGGTCTTGAGAATCAGCTGTACATGTGATGGAAGAATGCACTGTGCATGCAGAGGGTTGCAATTCCATTGAATTGGGGATAGTTTAACCAATATATGCCACAAGACCTACAGACCCACAAAAAAAGGTTGACTGTTATAAGCTAACTTTTTTTTGATGAATTTAAGAAAAATCCCCCAAATTCACTGGAAAGTTTCCAATCCTTTGCAACCCTATGTGTGGTTCAACTGACCATCTACTGATGTGTATTGTTCATTAACAAACAACTAAGAGCATATATTAAATTTAAGTTTTTGAGTAGGCCCAGATCTGTCTGTCTCTCTGTCTGTCTGTCTGACTGTGTGTGACTAAGCTAGCCTCTCAGTACTTTCACTTTGCACCAGGACATTCTGCTCTCACTCACTGCTGTAAACATCCTCCCTCCATCTCTATCTCTCTTTCTCTCACTCTCCCTTCCTCCATCAAAGATGGGTAAATGGCCGTACAGTTCATATTCTGATAATGTCTGTTCAGTCACCAAGGAGGAGAAGCCTTTGTTTTCTCAAACAGCTTGTATCAAATGACAGCATATCTCTCATTCTGTGTGTGTACATATTTACAGCATGAAAGCTAAGTCCTCCGCTACTGTTCTCATTCAGTACTACTGCATTCTATCCATCCCCCATTACACAGAGGAATGTAAATGGAATTCCACACATTGTAGCATGAGAGGATTCTGGGAAAGGTTAGAATTCGTTGACACCTTACACACCAGACACCACCTCTCTGTTCCCCCTATGTCGTTGGTTGCCGTGTGGATTCAGTGATTGAGCGTAGGTTGTGATGGGAACCAGAAGACCCCTGCCTCCAACCTCTCAACCGTGACAGGTCTTCTCAACCAGCCGTAGGAAAGGGCCCCCACTGAGTTGGCGCGTGTGTGTTGGCTCATGTGTAGGTTTGCGTGCAGGGAAGTCAATCCCTGGACAGTAGTCATACTATACTGTAGGCTGTGTATGTGTGAGAGAGAGAGAAAAATGTGAATGAGTGTGTTTGAGAGAAAGCAGTGTGTGTGTGAGAGAAGTGTGAGAGAGCGAGAATGTGGGGTGGTGCTGTTCGGGTGTCAGCAGACTCCTAACTCAGCTTCTCTGTGAAACGGGGCTCTACAATGAGTTCCATATGGCTCCAGCTAACAGCAGGAAGTGTCAAACATAATGAGGCCTGGGTGCTCATGGAAAATGTAGGCAGTAAGTACACATGTTGAGCAGTTATATATATATATATATATATATATACATATATATACAGTGGGGAGAACAAGTATTTGATACACTGCCGATTTTGCAGGTTTTCCTACTTGCAAATCATGTAGAGGTCTGTAATTTTTATCATAGGTACACTTCAACTGTGAGAGACGGAATCTAAATCAAAAATCCAGAAAATCACATTGTATGATTTTTTTTATAATTAATTTGCATTTTATTGCATGACATAAGTATTTGATCACCTACCAACCAGTAAGAATTCCGGCTCTGACAGACCTGTTAGTTTTTCTTTAAGAAGCCCTCCTGTTCTCCACTCATTACCTGTATTAACTGCACCTGTTTGAACTCGTTACCTGTATAAAAGACACCTGTCCACACACTCAGTAAAACAGACTCCAACCTCTCCACAATGGCCAAGACCAGAGAGCTGTGTAAGGACATCAGGGATAAAATTGTAGACCTGCACAAGGCTGGGATGGGCTACAGGACAATAGGCAAGCAGCTTGGTGAGAAGGCAACAACTGTTGCCGCAATTATTAGAAAATGGAAGAAGTTCAAGATGACGGTCAATCTCCCTCAGTCTGGGGCACCATGCAAGATCTCACCTCGTGGGGCGTCAATGATCATGACGAAGGTGAGGGATCAGCCCAGAACTACACGGCAGGACCTGGTCAATGACCTGAAGATAGCTGGGACCACAGTCTCAAAGAAAACCATTAGTAACACACTACGCCGTCATGGATTAAAATCCTGCAGCGCACGCAAGGTCCACCTGCTCAAGCCAGCGCATGTCCAGGCCTGTCTGAAGTTTGCCAATGACCATCTGGATGATCCAGAGGAGGAATGGGAGAAGGTCAACTGGTCTGATGAGACAAAAATAGAGCTTTTTGGTCTAAACTCCACTCGCCGTGTTTGGAGTAAGAAGAAGGATGAATACAACCCTAAGAACACCATCCCAACCGTGAAGCATGGAGGTGGAAACATCATTCTTTGGGGATGCTTTTCTGCAAAGGGGACAGGACGACTGCACCGTATTGAGGGGAGGATGGATGGGGCCATGTATTGCGAGATCTTGGCCAACAACCTCCTTCCCTCAGTAAGAGCATTGAAGATGGGTTGTGGCTGGGTCTTCCAGCATGACAACGACCTGAAACACACAGCCAGGGCAACTAAGGAGTGGCTCCGTAAGAAGCATCTCAAGGTCCTGGAGTGGCCTAGCCTGTCTCCAGACCTGAACCCAATAGAAAATCTTTGGAGGGAGCTGAAAGTCCGTATTGCCCAGCGACAGCCCCGAAACCTGAAGGATCTGGAGAAGGTCTGTATGGAGGAGTGGGCCAAAATCCCTGTTGCAGTGTGTGCAAACCTGGTCAAGAACTACAGGAAACGTATGATCTCTGTAATTGCAAACAAAGGTTTCTGTACCAAATATTAAGTTCTGCTTTTCTGATGTATCAAATACTTATGTCATGCAATAAAATGCAAATTAATTACTTAAAAATCATACAATGTGATTTTCTGGATTTTTGTTTTAGATTCCGTCACTCACAATTGAAGAGTACCTATGATAAAAATTACAGACTTCTACATGCTTTGTAAGTGGGAAAACCTGCAAAATCGGCAGTGTATCAAATACTTGTTCTCCCCACTGTATATATAATGGCTTCAGAAAGTATTCAGACTATTCTCTCAGTTCCTGCTGCTGAAAAACATCCCCACAGCATGATTCTGCCACAACCATGCTTCACCGTAGGGATGGTGCCAGGTTTCCTCCAGATGTGACACTTGGCATTCAGGTCAAAGAGTTCAACCTTGGTTTCATCAGACCAGAGAGTCTTGTTTCTCATGGTCTGAGAGTCTTTAGGTGCCTTTTTGGCAAACTCCAAGCAGGCTTTCATGTGCCTTTTACTGAGGAGTGGCTTCTGTCTGGTCACTCTACCATAAAGGCCTGATTGGTGGAGTGCTGCAGAGGTGGTTGTCCTTCTGGAAGGTTCTCACATCTCCACAGAGGAACTCTAGAGCTCTGTCAGAGTGACCATCGGGTTCTTGGTCACCACCCTGACCAAGGTCCTTCTCCCCCGATTGCTCAGTGTGGCTGGGCGGCCAGCTCTAGGAAGAGTCTTGGTGGTTCCAAACTTCTTCCATTTATGAATGATGGAGGCCACTGTATTCTTGGGGACCTTCAATGCAGCAGAAATGCTGCACCTTCAATTCTTCCCCAGATCTGTGCCTCGACACAATTGTGTTTCAGAGCTCAATGGACAATTCCTTCAACCTCATGGATTGGTTTTTGCTCTGACATGCACTGTCAACTGTGGGACCTTATATAGACAGGTGTGTGCCTTTCCAAATCATGTCCAATCAGTTGAATTTACCACAGGTGGTCTTATTTGTATAAATATCTCAAGGATGATCAATGGAAACAGGATGTACCTGAGCTCAATTTGAGTCTGATAGCCAAGGGTCTGAATACTTACTATGTAAATAAGGCATTTCTGTTTTGTGTTTGTCAAATACTTTATGTAGGCACAGCAAACTAGTGATGGGGGAAAAATCAATACAGTTACATATCACATTATTATATTGATATTTGACTGTGTCGATTTGTAAAATCTATAGGTAGCATTAGATAGTGCTAGTTGGCTGTACTTGTGGCAAAACTCCGGTATTTTTCATTGTGTTAAATAGTGAGCCAACATGTTTTCAGCACTTATTTCCCTGACTGATCAAAACTAATATTCTCATGTCTCTCTCTTGTCTCTCCGCAGCAGACATATAGTGAGCAATATGTTTGGAACAGTGAAATCTCAGTATAGAATCACAATTCATATTAGAATCGAGAGAATCACAATACATATTGTATCGGCACCTAAGTATCCGATATCGTATCATGAGGTCCCTGGCCATTCCCAGCCCCACAGCAAACACTACCTATTACTACAAGGTAATAAAGAATGGAGTGAATTATGCTAGAGGTGTTGCAGTTGTGGGGCTAACTGATGACTCTGTCTCTCTCCCTCCCTCTCTCCCTCCCTCTCGCTCTCTCCACCTCAGTGAGGACAGCTATGCAGTGATAGACTATGCTCTGAGGGACCATATCTGGGTTGGACCTTGCCAGGCCAAGGATATCAACATATCACCCATCAGAACCACCTCTGGAATGCTGGCATCACGGCAGCCCGGGGCCAGCCACCTCTTCGGCCTGCGTTTCCGTAGCAACCACTCTGGAGACAAGGTGCCCATGGTCCTGGGGGTGGAGCTAATGTAAGTATCACCTTCTAGTGTGTGGCCCTTGACCTTTATCGGTGTTTGTTTTCCTCTATCTCTCCCCCTCTGAGCTGGGTCCTCTCCATCTCTCCCTCTCTGAGCTGGGTCCTAGCTGGGTCCTCTCCATCTCTCCCTCTCTGAGCTGGGTCCTCTCCATCTCTCCCTCTCTGAGCTGGGTCCTAGCTGGGTCCTCTCCATCTCTCCCTCTCTGAGCTGGGTCCTAGCTGGGTCCTCTCCATCTCTCCCTCTCTGAGCTGGGTCCTATCTGGGTCCTCCATCTCTCCCTCTCTTAGCTGGGTCCTATCTGGGTCCTCGATCTCTCCCACCTCACCCAATTTGTGCACGTGTTTCATAAATTAATTCATCAGTAGTACATTTACAGTTATTTCCTATAATTTATAATCTACAATGTTTGTTTGGTTATGTCTCTTAATGCATTAATTATATTATTATTCCACATATTTGACCGTTCTCATTGTCGGAGTTGGCAGAGCGCACAACCTGTGCTACACTTGTGAGGAACAGGTTTTGGTTGATTTCATTCCATTTATGAGTTTTGAGCGCTCCTGTCAATGTTGAGTAAGGACGCACACACTATTACGTATAGAAATGGGCCTATAGGCTGCGTGGCCTGTGCCCAAATTTAGACATAAATGTGACCATTTGGTGAGCTGATAGTATTTCTGATTGGCTTAATGCACCACCAATAATGACCTGTGGAGCTTCTCAAAGTAATGGTTTTCTTCACCTCAAACAGCAAGCAAACAGTCTGTTTTTACATTGAACATTACAATAGTTCCTCAATGTGTTGGAAAATCTTTCCAGCTCTCTCCCTTACGATAACCATTCAGCATGAAAGGAAAAAATGTCAAGCTCTGATCCAGTGGAAACGTCATAAAATAGGCCTGATTACTTCTGATCTCTTGTGCAAATGGTTAGATCTCTGGCTCCCTCTCGAGTCATTTGTCTTATTTCATTAAACAGTGATCTTAAAGCATCAGACAAGCTCAATGCATATATATATATGTAGTTGATTTTATTAAAACACGTAGCGTGTGTCTATATTTTGAAAAATCGATTGGTCGAAACAACAGACAACTTTCGGTCGACCAAGATTTATTTTTTGTCGGGGACAGCCCTAATCCATAACAACTGGAATGCCTTGTGAACCATTTTAGCCATGTTAAAAAGTCCATAGTGATGAGACCAGATTCTGTCTGTCTGCATCCAGTAATAGTGTTGTCTGACTGACTGGAGGGGTTTTCCAGTCTATATGCTAGCCACCTCATGCCATGCTCTGACTCATACTGCCCATTGAGCTGCGTTAGCCTGGGCCCCCTCTCCCTGTGTGTCTCTTCAGAGCCCCCCCTGCCTGCCTTCTTTGTAGTGTGTGTGTGTGTGTGTCCCCCTGTGTTTCCCCCATCTAAGATCGTGGGTCAGGGCCCCCTGTGTGGGTCAGGGCCCCCTGTGTGGGTCAGGGCCCCCTGTGTGGGTCAGGGCCCCCTGTGTGGGTCAGGGCCCCCTGTGTGGGTCAGGGCCCCCTGTGTGGGTCAGGGCCCCCTGTGTGGGTCAGGGGCCCCCTGCTGTAATGTAATGTAATGATTTAATAATAGTATTGTCTTCGTGTGTTTGTCTGTCTTTGTATTGTGTGTGTGTGTGAGCAGTTTGCCACTCACTGTAGTAGCCTAGTGAGCCCCCGGCGACCAGCCATTGTTACCATGGTTGCTAATGCATTGTGACACTAGTTGCCTAGCAGTAACCCATTGTTGAATTTGCTTGTTCCCACGATTCACACTAACCCCCTCGTCCTACCTCACCCCCTCTCCCCCTTCCCATGAGTCACACTAACCCCCTCGTCCTACCTCAGAGAGAGAGGGAGCTCCATGCTTGTCTCTAGCTGTGTCTGTTTGGGTGGTCAGTCAGTCAGAGAGGTTGGCTATCACAGTGTTGAGTCTGAATCTGTGTCTGCACTGTGAGACTGGCACACAGCTGTGGCTCACTCTGTCATTGTTACATGCTTTTAACTGCAGGCTACAGATGCTCTGTGTGTCTCTGTCTCCCCTAACCCTGCTGTGTTGGGTCCATTTCTGAGAGATGACTGTCTCCTCTCTAACCCTGCTGTGTTGGGTCCAGTTCTGAGAGGTGTGTGTGTGTGTCCGTCCAACTGCCAAGGCCAGCAATTAACAGATGTTATTCCCACATCTTCCTTTGACTCAGAAAGCCACACAAACATTCAGTCACACTGAGAAACGTGTGTGTTATGTCCTGTGCTACTCAGTACATGTTCACTTGAGTCAGCCAGGGAACCAGCCCTGTGCATCTCCTTCAGTCCCTGAACTAGTTAATACCACCATTAAGGTTTCCATTCACTGTGACCAAGATAGATAAGGATGTATTTGTGGTCACCACCTGTCACCATCCAGTCAGTCATAAAGAATGTCCTGAATGATGGTTGTGGTCCTGTTGAGTCTCTGACTCGGGTGATAACAGTCGAGATGCCCACTACATACAGCTACAACAGTGCAGGGGAATTCATCTAGTAATTACGGTTTTTACCAATCTAAGGAGTTACATTAATTGTGAATTCTTAATGAGGGTATATGAGCAGATTATATACTTTTAGACATGACAATGCTGTCCTGTACCGTTAGGTGCTGACACTGTGTGTTTAGGGCGGAAATATTCCGGAATAAGCCGGAACAGAACTGGAATGAGAAACCGAATGATGGAAGTCTGAGTCAAGGACTTCTTTTGTGCCCCATGTTCAGATTCTCCACACAGACTCCATTCACTCTGCCTGGTCTGACCTGTGGTGGGGTTCTGGGTCAGTACCTCGGGTTCTGGGTCAGTATCTCGGAGTCTGTGAGTACAACTCAAATGCCACCCTATTCCCTACATACAGCACTATGTTTGACCAGAGTCGTATGGGGCCGGGTCCAAATGAATGCACTAGATGGGTAATAGGGGCCACAGACTGAGTCTCCTGGTCCTGGCTGGCTGTCCACGGTGGGGGTGAAGGGGTGAGACAGAAACTGCTCCCCTCTCTCCCCTCTCTCCCCTCTCTCCCCTCTCCCTCCTCCCCTCTTTCCACCCAGGCTTGCTTTAATTTTTCTTTGTCAATCTAGCGCCCTCGTTTATAAATCACTATATTCTACCTGTTTCTTTCTTTCTTTCTTTTACCATCCCCCTCTCTCTTTCTCTAAATCTCAGTCTCTTCTCTCCCTCTCTCCTTGGTATGTGCAGGTGAGATGGCAGATAGTTACCTGGTGAAACCTGACCTGTATCCCTCCTCCCATTCACCAGAGACACAAACCAAAAACTGCTCTGTTCCTTCCCTGTGAATTAGCCTTTGTCCCTGTTCAACTGAATCAAATGCCTGTCTCTCTGTCTCTGTCTCTCTCTCTCTCTCTCTCTCTCTCTGTGTGTGACTGGGAGGAAAGGAGGGAGAGAGGCATGACAACATGCACATTTCTCCCTTAATGGACTAATAAAGCTGTAGTCTTTTGTGAGACTGACTGACTCCTCTGTGGACAAGTGTGTGTTGTGAGACTGACTGACTCCTCTGTGGACTAGTGTGTGTTGTGTTGTGAGACTTACTGACTGACTCCTCTCTGTGGACTAGTGTGTGTTGTGTTGTGAGACTTACTGACTGACTCCTCTCTGTGGACTAGTGTGTGTTGTGTTGTGAGACTGACTGACTGACTCCTCTGTGGACTAGTGTGTGTTGTGTTGTGAGACTGACTGACTGACTGACTGACTCCTCTGTGGACTAGTGTGTGTTGTGTTGTGAGACTGACTGACTGACTCCTCTGTGGACTAGTGTGTGTTGTGTTGTGAGACTGACTGACTGACTCCTCTCTGTGGACTAGTGTGTGTTGTGAGACTGACTCCTCTGTGGACTAGTGTGGGTTGTGTTGTGAGACTTACTGACTGACTCCTCTCTGTGGACTAGTGTGTGTTGTGAGACTTACTGACTGACTCCTCTCTGTGGACTAGTGTGTTGTGTTGTGAGACTGACTGACTGACTCCTCTCTGTGGACTAGTGTGTGTTGTGAGACTTACTGACTGACTCCTCTCTGTGGACTAGTGTGTGTTGTGTGACTTACTGACTGACTCCTCTCTGTGGACTAGTGTGTGTTGTGAGACTTACTGACTGACTCCTCTCTGTGGACTAGTGTGTGTTGTGAGACTGACTGACTGACTCCTCTCTGTGGACTAGTGTGTGTTGTGTGACTGACTGACTGACTCCTCTCTGTGGACTAGTGTGTGTTGTGTTGTGAGACTGACTCCTCTGTGGACTAGTGTGTGTTGTGTTGTGAGACTGACTGACTGACTCCTCTCTGTGGACTAGTGTGTGTTGTGTTGTGAGACTGACTGACTGACTCCTCTCTGTGGACTAGTGTGTGTTGTGAGACTGACTGACTGACTCTTCCCTGTGGACTAGTGTGTGTTGTGTTGTGAGACTGACTCTTCCCTGTGGACTAGTGTGTGTTGTGTTGTGAGACTGACTCTTCCCTGTGGACTAGTGTGTGTTGTGTTGTGAGACTGACTCTTCCCTGTGGACTAGTGTGTGTTGTGTTGTGAGACTGACTCTTCTCTGTGGACTAGTGTGTGTTGTGTTGTGAGACTGACTGACTGACTCCTCTCTGTGGACTAGTGTGTGTTGTGTTGAGACTGACTGACTGACTCCTCTCTGTGGACTAGTGTGTGTTGTGTTGTGACTGACTGACTGACTCCTCTCTGTGGACTAGTGTGTTGTGACTGACTGAGTCCTCTCTGTGGACTAGTGTGTGTTGTGTTGTGACTGACTGACTGACTCCTCTCTGTGGACTAGTGTGTTGTGTTGTGAGACTGACTGACTGACTCCTCTCTGTGGACTAGTGTGTGTTGTGTTGTGACTGACTGACTGACTGAATTGCTGTGAGGTTGTTGTGTGATGCTGTGAGGTTGTTGTGTGACGCTGTTGTGTGACGCTGTGAGGCTGTTGTGTGTTGCTGTGAGGCTGTTGTGTGTTGCTGTGAGATTGTTGTGTGATAATGTGAGATTGTTGTGTGAGGCTGTTGTGTGACGCTGGGAGGCTGTTGTGACGCTGGGAGGCTGTTGTGACGCTGGGAGGCTGTTGTGACGCTGGGAGGCTGTTGTGACGCTGGGAGGCTGTTGTGACGCTGGGAGGCTGTTGTGACGCTGGGAGGCTGTTGTGACGCTGGGAGGCTGTTGTGACGCTGGGAGGCTGTTGTGACGCTGGGAGGCTGTTGTGACGCTGGGAGGCTGTTGTGACGCTGGGAGGCTGTTGTGACGCTGGGAGGCTGTTGTGACGCTGGGAGGCTGTTGTGACGCTGGGAGGCTGTTGTGACGCTGGGAGGCTGTTGTGACGCTGGGAGGCTGTTGTGACGCTGGGAGGCTGTTGTGACGCTGGGAGGCTGTTGTGACGCTGGGAGGCTGTTGTGTGACGCTGGGAGGCTGTTGTGTGACGCTGGGAGGCTGTTGTGTGACGCTGGGAGGCTGTTGTGTGACGCTGGGAGGCTGTTGTGTGACGCTGGGAGGCTGTTGTGTGACGCTGGGAGGCTGTTGTGTGACGCTGGGAGGCTGTTGTGTGACGCTGGGAGGCTGTTGTGTGACGCTGGGAGGCTGTTGTGACGCTGGGAGGCTGTTGTGACGCTGGGAGGCTGTTGTGACGCTGGGAGGCTGTTGTGACGCTGGGAGGCTGTTGTGACGCTGGGAGGCTGTTGTGACGCTGGGAGGCTGTTGTGACGCTGGGAGGCTGTTGTGACGCTGGGAGGCTGTTGTGACGCTGGGAGGCTGTTGTGACGCTGGGAGGCTGTTGTGACGCTGGGAGGCTGTTGTGACGCTGGGAGGCTGTTGTGTGACGCTGGGAGGCTGTTGTGTGATAATGTGAGGTACAGTATCTCAATACGTTCCCTTCTTGTCCTCTGGATTGTACCTAAGTCGCTCTGAAAAAAGAACGTCTGCTTAATGACTAAAATGTAAAAGTGAAATTATATTAGTTCCTTGGAACAGACCCCTGGGTTGATAACATCAGCTATGGTGAAACAAGGATAGTCAAACCAAAATGAAATAGTGCTTTTTCTTGGCCAAATTACCATGTATATTGTTATGGTGAATGACTCACTAACAAGTAAGAGAGAAAGTATTGAAAAGTATTCTAAAATGATGTTTGTCTCACAGGAATGAGCGTGCTCGCTGGATCAGTGCTCTGGGCCAGAGCAGCCATGACAAGAAGAACCAAGACCGGACCAGTGAGTTCAGCACCACACACAGCTACAGTGGTAAGAAAGAGTTTGTGAACTCTTTGGAAATACCTGGATTTCTGCATAAACTGGTCATAAAATGTTATCTGATCTTCATCGAAGTCACAACAATAGACAAACACAGTCTGCTTAAACTACTAACACTCAAACAAATATAGTCTTTATTGAACACAAAGTGTAAACATTCACAGTGCAGGTAACTGGTTGACCCTCTTTTGGCAGCTTTTCTGTAGTTGCGGATCAGACCTGCACAACGGTCAGGAGGAATTTTGGGCCATTCCTCTTTACAAAACTGTTTCCGTTCAGCAATATTCTTGGGATGTCTGGTGTGAACCGCTCTCTTGAGGTCATGCCACAGCATCTCAATCGGGTTGAGGTCAGGACTCTGACTGGACCACTCCAGAACGAGTATTTTCTTCTGTTGAAGCCATTCTGTTGTTGATTTACTTCTGTGTTTTGGGTGGTTGTCCTGTTGCATCACCCAACTTCTGTTGAGCTTCAATTGGCTGTGTGCTGTGCCTTTTGTTTCTCCACACATACTGTTGCCTAGGGCGGCAGAATGTCAAGGGCTGCCCCTGCAGGTGCTCTTTTGCGAACTTCAGACGTGCAGCAATGTGTTTTTGGGACAGGCGTGGCTTCTTCTGTGGTTTCCTCCCATTAACACCATTCTTGTTTAGTGTTTTACGTATCGTAGACTCGTCAACAGAGATGTAAGCATGTTCCAGAGATTTCAGTAAGTCTTTAGCTGACACTAGGATTCTTCTCAACCTCATTGATCATTCTGTGCTGTGCTCTTGCAGTCATCTTTGCAGGATGGCCACTCCTAGGGAGAGTAGCAACAGTGCTGAACTTCCTCCATTTATAGACAGTTTGTCTTACCGTGGACTAATGAACACCAAGGCTTTTAGAGATACTTTTGTAACTCTTTCCAGCTTTATGCAAGTCAACAATTCTTAGGTCTTCTGAGATCTCTTTTGTTCGATGTATGGTTCACATTAGGCAATGCATCTTGTGAATAGCAAACTCAGATGTTGTGAGTGTTTTTATAGGGCAGGGCAGCTCTAACCAACATCTCCAATCTTGTCTCAATGACTGGACTACAGTTTAGCTGACTCCTGACTCATTAGTCTAGGGTTTCACATTTCCAACCTTATGTATTCAATGTAGACAAGAAAAATACAATAAGCACACTGTTTGCCTATTTTTGTGACTTATATGAAGATCAGATCAAATTGTATGACCAATTTATGCAGAAATCCAGGTAATTTCAAAGGGTTCACATACTTTTTCTTGCCACTGTACCTTCACTCAGACAGCACTATCAAACTTGACTAGTCAGTGGAACTCACATGTAGGCACACAGCACCACCTTGTGGTGGAGTAGTATAACAGTCTCCCGATAACTTGTTCCAGGGATAGTTTAAACTGTTTTGTTGTCCCTGGGTAAGAGTTGAAACTCTTTGTCTGTATTGTCCCAGGGTTAGAGTTTAACTCTGTCGTTTGTGTGGTCCCAGATTCCATGCAGGTGCAGGGGACGAGGACGTACACAGCCAAGCAGCCTGATGAGCTGTCACTGCAGGTGGCTGACGTGGTCCTGGTGTCACAGACTGTGGAGGATGGTATTTTACACTGTTACTCTCTCTCATCTGTCTCTATCTCGCTGTCTCTCTCTCGCTCTCTACCTCTTTCACATCTGTTCTCTCTCTCATCTGTCTCTATCTCGCTGTCTCTCTCTCGCTCTCTACCTCTTTCACATCTGTTCTCTCTCTCATCTGTCTCTATCTCGCTGTCTCTCTCTCGCTCTCTACCTCTTTCACATCTGTTCTCTCTCTCATCTGTCTCTCTCTCGCTGTCTCTCTCTCGCTCTCTACCTCTTTCACATCTGTTCTCTCTCTCGTCCCCCTTCTATCTCCTTGTTTCTGGAGAATCATTGAAAGAGATGTATCTGTAGCGTCTGACCAGAAATGTGTTTGAAAGAGATGTATCTGTAGCGTCTGACCAGAAATGTGTTTGAAAGAGATGTATCTGTAGCGTCTGACCAGAAATGTGTTTGAAAGAGATGTATCTGTAGCGTCTGACCAGAAATGTGTTTGAAAGAGATGTATCTGTAGCGTCTGACCAGAGATGTGTTTGAAAGAGATGTATCTGTAGCGTCTGACCAGAAATGTGTTTGAAAGAGATGTATCTGTAGCGTCTGACCAGAAATGTGTTTGAAAGAGATGTATCTGTAGCGTCTGACCAGAAATGTGTTTGAAAGAGATGTATCTGTAGCGTCTGACCAGAAATGTGTTTGAAAGAGATGTATCTGTAGCGTCTGACCAGAAATGTGTTTGAAAGAGATGTATCTGTAGCGTCTGACCAGAAATGTGTTTGAAAGAGATGTATCTGTAGCGTCTGACCAGAAATGTGTTTGAAAGAGATGTATCTGTAGCGTCTGACCAGAAATGTGTTTGAAAGAGATGTATCTGTAGCGTCTGACCAGAAATGTGTTTGAAAGAGATGTATCTGTAGCGTCTGACCAGAAATGTGTTTGAAAGAGATGTATCTGTAGCGTCTGACCAGAAATGTGTTTGAAAGAGATGTATCTGTAGCGTCTGACCAGAAATGTGTTTGAAAGAGATGTATCTGTAGCGTCTGACCAGAAATGTGTTTGAAAGAGATGTATCTGTAGCGTCTGACCAGAAATGTGTTTGAAAGAGATGTATCTGTAGCGTCTGACCAGAAATGTGTTTGAAAGAGATGTATCTGTAGCGTCTGACCAGAAATGTGTTTGAAAGAGATGTATCTGTAGCGTCTGACCAGAGATGTGTTTGAAAGAGATGTATCTGTAGCGTCTGACCAGAGATGTGTTTGAAAGAGATGTATCTGTAGCGTCTGACCAGAGATGTGTTTGAAAGAGATGTATCTGTAGCGTCTGACCAGAGATGTTTGATGGGTACACATAGTCACACTCTCAAGGTTAAAGGTAATTTTCCTTTGTGTCCATGGCAACCATCTATTTCATGTGAAAGGGCTTTCTAGAACAGTCAGAATAGAGCATCAAACGGACGCCATTTAAGAGTTCAAGAGAGGGCTGAAAGGTCACTTACTGCTTTGAACTGGAAACTATTTTCTTCAGGCCTATGGCACTGTAGCCCTGTGAAGTGATGAATGAATATAGACACCACTATCTCTCTCCCTTTCAGGCTGGTATGAGGGCGAACGACTCCGTGATGGTGAGAGGGGTTGGTTCTTGTCAGAATGTGTGGAACCAATCACTTGCCAGGCCACTATTGAGTGCAACATGCAGAGGATGGACCGCCTCCAGGGGCTGGAGACCAATGTGTAAGCTGGAACTGCAGGGGTCCACCCACTACATACACAAGTGACCTTGCCTTCAATCGGACAGACCAATGAGTGAGCTTTATGCCAGCGACGGCCTTTGACTAACGTTGAGCGGACCTCCACTGAATATACCAATTGAAAGTGTCTTTGGTCAGCAGACCAATGAGAGAGCTGACTGACACTAAATGCATCAATATAATCTCTCTGTGGTCAACAGACAAATGTATGTATGAACCTTGCCAGCTGACTGCATCTATTAGCTGGTTACCCATGCAGTCTAGCGTTCTCCGCCTTCTACCAGTCTATATGGTAAGGAAGTTTGACCTTATGACCTGTCAACAACACTCTGACTCCTCCCACTGATGGGAGACTGTCCAACCACTGCCGGCGTGACTGCTTTTTGACCCCGAAGGACATACACAGGAGGTGCTGGGGTCAAAGTTTAAAACTGCCACGTACAGAGTGGACAGGTCAACTATAACAGGTTGCATTAAAACGAATAGAACATACAGTATATTAATTTGATGAACTCTTTACTTCTGAAAGACTCTCTAGGAATGTCCATGAATGAAGCTTACCCTCGACTACATAGCAACTAACAATTTATATGAGCAAGGAAACTATGTTGATGATCTGTATATGTTTTATTGTCAAACTATATTGATGATCTGTATATGTTTTATTGGTATGCTTTTTATTGTCCTGGTGTGATATGATGAATCAGCTGAATGTATGGAGCCAACATGGTTCAGTGGTCAGGCTATAGTGTGCGATGAGACTGATGGGGAAGAGGCTCATTGTAAAGATGGCACTGTACTTCAGACTAATCTGTGTGTGTAGCTAGTAGGCCTTTTGTAATGTAACTGAATGGGACAATGTTCCAAAATGGCCAAATAACACGTCCCTGTGTAGCTAGTAGGAGGCTGTGTGACTGCTGAAGAGGCTGAATGTAAGGAGCCAAAATGGTGGCATGAACGTTCCAGTTTCCAGACTTCCCTCTGGTTAGGTTACAGTATAGTGATGCCAAATGTTGTGGTGGTCTACAAAGGAAACAAGAAACTCCCGCAATCATGCCTAACAATCATGCCATTTTAGATGCCAAGCTTTGTTAAACTGAACCTTCTAGACCTATCCAGTCCTTTCACAGGTACACAATGCATAGGGGCTGGAAGTTGATCTGAAATTAGGGCTCTGTGTCTCTAGCTTAATGTAACCTTACATAAATAGAACCATTTCTGTCCCACAGACCATCAGTCTGCCACGTAGTGAGATTGATGCTTTTAGAAGGCCCAGTGATGTCAGAGATGGACGTTTTCAGTTGATTTCAGTGATGAGTGGCAGGAGAGAATGAAATGATGTGACGCTGTCTGTTCTAAAACTGGAAAAGCCAGCTGAGGTTTTAACATGATTGTCCAGCGTGATTCATCTCCTAAGTGTGTAATGTTGTCTCACATCGCTGAAGGAAACAAATAATGGCCTGATCAGCTTCCTGTTGTAACACCGTTCATCGAACCAGACCACTACTCTCCATCTGGTCGGACCCAGACAAAAAGCTTTACGACATGCATTGAACCATTGTACATCATTCATGTTTATATGTAACATAACCTCTGTTTAAACAATTATGTAATCCACAGCTATAGATTTATATTGCAGATGATGCGTTTAGATATTTAATCTATACTTAACAAAAATACGCAACATGTCAGGTGTTGGTCCCATGTTTCATGAGCTGATATAAAAGATCCCAGACATTTTCCACACACACAGTTTATTTTGCACAAATTTGTTAGTGAGCATTTCTCCTTTGCCAAGATAATCCATCCACCGGACAGGTGTGGCATAGCAAGAAGCTGATTAAACAGCATGATCATTACACAGGTGCACCTTGTGCTGGGGACAATTAAAGGCCACTCTAAAATCTGCAGTTTTGTCCCACAACGCAATGCCACGGATGTCTCCATTTTTGAGGGAGCGTGCAATCGGCATGCTGACTGCAGGAATGTCCACAAGAGCTGCTGCCAGATAATTAACTGTTAATTTCTCTACCGCCTCCAACGTCGTTTTAGAGAATTTGTCAGTACATCCAACTGGCCTCACAACCGTAGACCACATGTAACCACGCCAGCCCAGGACCACCGCATCCGGCTTCTTCACCTGCGTGATCGTCTGAGACCAGCCACCCGGACAGCTGATAAAACAGGAGTATTTCTGTCTAATAAAGCCCTTTTGTGGGGAAAAACTCATTCTGTTAATTGTTGTATTTATTCTTCTTTGTAAAAGTGTTATGACTGGGGACCAGGAAACAGACATCTGTTATGACTGGGGACCATGGAACATGAGATCAGGCAGGTGTTTGGGACTAGTATTTTTTTTAAAACCTCCCACTTTGGGCTGGATGTGTCAATGTGTAGTTCATACATAATCTGAGCAGAATTACTGTTTTACCTCAATTAGCCACTAAATCTTATCTGCACATGTGTGATGTAGTATGTAATTTTCAGGGACCACTTTTGGCTCATGGGCACTACTTTCAGAACTACAGGCAAAAAATTACACAAAAGTACTGGAGAATCTCTTTAATGTAGGATTTAATCTCTTTATGTACCAACTGTGTTTCTTAGTTAGAAAACAGAGATGTTGGCTGTTATGTTTTAATAAGGACCCAATTTAGGAAAGTCTTAGATGTTGGAATATACTGTATGTATTACAGCTGCTACAAACTTAACATCTTTTACTTATGTCAGGAATCAATCTTTTCAGCAATGCACCTCAAAAGGCAATGTTTCCACGTTCGAAGAGATCACGTCAAGGTAAACGCTGCAGATGTCGGCTCAATTAGAAATTACCTTTAAATGTCAAGGACACCATAATGTGGATCCAGCGCAGATTGGAATGAATCTAGGCCTTTATCTCTACCATTTCACCACACTAGAAAAGACTGAAGTCTAAGGTCAGCTGGAATGGTTCTGCTTTAGGGAGGAAAAACTGAACTGAAACAGCAACATGTGAACCATTAGTCAGCCAGCCTTACAATGTCAGCCAAGTAGAACATATTCAAGCAATGTCAACAAAAACAGCATTCAGTACAATTTACTTTTATATAACATATTGTTGTTAATAAATGCAATAATACAAATACATTCATCCACTGTTCAGTCTTTTCCAGTTGGCATATAGAATGAAATGAAAATGTTTTGGGGACGGTGTCCAGACCAGTCCTTAATATCTTCACACGCCATCCTGTCCGTACATGGGGGGGGGGGATTCCAATCTAATGGAAACGTGTCAATATGCCTAAGCCATAGAGATCTCTACTATGTTTTTGCATGGACATTGATATTGAGGGCTTCCACCATTTTAAAGTAGTTTGCTATATCACCGCCATCTAGTGGCCACAATAAATTAATGACACAAAAGTTTTTGTTTAAGACTCCAGCCCTGCAAGAGGTGGAAAAATCAGCAATATTAGATTAAATCTTTTTTTCAAACATAAAAAGAAAATCTACTTTTGAAAAAGAGATAGACGTCATTAAGGCTGTCATAGACCCCATTAAGGCTGTCATAGGCCCCATTAAGGCTGTCATAGACCCCATTAAGGCTGTCATAGACCCCATTAAGGCTGTCATAGACGCCATTAAGGCTGTCATAGACGCCATTAAGGCTGTCATAGGCCCCATTAAGGCTGTCATAGACCCCATTAAGGCTGTCATAGACCCCATTAAGGCTGTCATAGACCCCATTAAGGCTGTCATAGACCCCATTAAGGCTGTCACAGACCCCATTAAGGCTGTCATAGGCCCCATTAAGGCTGTCACAGACCCCATTAAGGCTGTCACAGACCCCATTAAGGCTGTCATAGGCCGCATTAAGGCTGTCACAGACCCCATTAAGGCTGTCATAGACCCCATTAAGGCTGTCATAGACCCCATTAAGGCTGTCATAGACCCCATTAAGGCTGTCACAGACCCCATTAAGGCTGTCATAGACCCCATTAAGGCTGTCATAGGCCCCATTAAGGCTGTCATAGACCCCATTAAGGCTGTCATAGACCCCATTAAGGCTGTCATAGACCCCATTAAGGCTGTCGTAGGCCCCATTAAGGCTGTCATAGACCCCATTAAGGCTGTCATAGGCCCCATTAAGGCTGTCATAGATGCCATTAAGGCTGTCATAGACCCCATTAAGGCTGTCATAGACCCCATTAAGGCTGTCATAGACCCCATTAAGGCTGTCATAGGCCCCATTAAGGCTGTCATAGACCCCATTAAGGCTGTCATAGGCCCCATTAAGGCTGTCATAGACCCCATTAATGCTGTCGGACGACATTAAGGCACAGAAACAAAGTTGAGACCTCTTTCCATCTCTATGGCCTGAGAAGAGATGCACCAGTTCTAACACTCATCACCCTCATCATTGTTGTAATACTGGTGATGTCCTCTAGGGTCAAAATTCCTCAAACAAGTGTTAGCCACGTTAGTGTTGGGCCTCTCCTGGGTGGTGATGAGGTCTATGATGGCTGTGATGACAGCACAGTATTTGGATTGGCGGTTGCTCCAGTCCACAGGGGCGGGGCTTCGGTAGACTGACCGTGCCAATAAAACCCCTTAAATTGAGAGAGAGAGAGAGAGAGAGACAGAGAGAGAGACAGAGATAGACAGAGAGAGAGAGAGAGATAGACAGAGAGAGAGAGAGAGCGAGACAGAGAGAGAGAGAGAGAGAGATAGACAGAGAGAGAGATAGACAGAGAGAGAGAGCGAGACAGCAACACAATTAGACCCAACCATATCATGAGAAAACAAAAAGATAACCAATGTGTCTAGTAATTTAAAAAATACAGAGAGAACACAGTGGCAGAATACCTGACCACTGTGACTGACCCAAACTTAAGGAAAGCATTGACTATGTAGACAAAACACTCAGAGATTGAGCTGCCGGCTCGTCCTCTCCTCTGTTTGGCGTTGGCCAGGCTGACCCACTCTGCAGTCATACTGCTGATGTTGTTCTGAGTCTCAAAGTGAGTCTCCTTAATTTTTCTGTCACAAACACCAATAATCTTTGGTAATATTGAGACACACGGACAGAGAGTCCGAGAGAGCGAGGAGGAGGGATGGGGGGGGGGGACTTTATTCAAAGACAGGCAAGTAATCCAAGGCATCTTGATGAAACAGAGGAGTCTACACTTTCAAAGGAAATCAAAACTCCTCACACTAACTCTGTGACGCAAATGTATAAATAAATACGGCACTGAAAAGTTTGGTGTCTAAATTTATCCTGCTGCTGCTTTGAGAGAGTAGTAGTGAGGTCAGTAAAGTTGGTCTCATCTGTTCACAGTCTGTTCTTGAATTTATTAAAAGTGAATTTATTAACAGGCTGTCGCCATGGCTAGGGATGGGCATTTGAAATGTTTTGAATGTTCTAGTATTTGCATGATTCTCAATTTTCTTTTAAATCTATTTTTAGAACACAAGGCTGCACGGGAAATAAATATATTTGAATATGCATGTATCTACAGTATATAACAAGTTGCAAACTGTGCACAACAATGCCTAATTTATCATAACCATTACAGATAAATCCTAACTGCTAAATTGCCCCGTATACTGTATATTCAGTCAATAAAAAAAATAAGTACAATTTAGATTAATTTATTGAAAAGGTAATATCAACTGGTTATCTTCAGAAAGGCAGTAACCTCAGCAGTGGCACTTGCTTGTAGAAGCCAATGGCTGTGCAATGGCATAGCCTTGTTCTGTTAATGTAGGTTTTATTTCCCGAGCCAGCCCAACCTCACATTCAATTCGTGAATATCCCAAGCCCTTATCACAGTAAAGATAAAGACGCACCTATTTTATAGTAAAAACATGACGTATCTAAAAGGACAGAGAAGGCACCACACCGTAGGAACAAGATGATTATCTAAAAGGACAGAGAAGGCACCACACCGTTGGAACAAGATGATTATCTAAAAGGACAGAGAAGGCACCACACCGTTGGAACAAGATGATTATCTAAAAGGACAGAGAAGGCACCACACCGTAGGAACAAGATGATTATCTAAAAGGACAGAGAAGGCACCACACCGTAGGAACAAGATGATTATCTAAAAGGACAGAGAAGGCACCACACCGTAGGTACAAGATGATTATCTAAAAGGGGAGGAAACTCCGTTAATCCAATAAATCCACAAAATAGTTCCCCCTCCCTCTTGTGCTATTGCCTCTCTCTCTCTCTCTCTCTCTCTCTCTCTCTCTCTCTCTCTCTTCTCTCTCTCTCTCTTTCTCTCTCTCTCTCTCTCTCTCTCTCTCTCTCTCTCTCTTGCTCTCCTCTCTCTCTCCTCTCTCTCTCTCTCTCCTCTCTTTCTCTCTCCCTTTCTCTTTCTCTCTCTCCCTTTCTCTCTCTCTCTCTCTCTCTCCCTCTTTCGCTCTCTCTCTCTCTCTCCCTCTTTCGCTCTCTCTCTCTCTCTCTCTCTCTCAGCAGACATTAATTTCGGTCTGTGATGTCATCCCCATGGGTGTGTAATCACCGGGGCAAATGTCTTAATTAACCAATCACCACGGTCGGAGCCCTGACAGCCGGCCCCTAGCCCCAACTAAGAACCCTGTCATGGCCAATCTACAGCTTTTCCCCTCAGCTCTCTGACAATGTCACGGCCAATCAGCCTTCTGGCTCCCTTCGGAGTCACGGTAGCTGACAGAGATATGGTTGCTGAATTTCAAATGGACCCCAAACCTCTAGGCATTACAGTATAGAGACACTGTCCTCTATTCTCTTTGTCTCTTCTCCTCTCTTCTCCCCATGTTTCAACCACACAGCCTTTCTTCAAGTCTCCATATTATCAAACACTGCTACTGGATAATGGTCCCACCTGTTTTATCAAGTGGATATTGTATGTTCTATTACTGTAAATTATCAATGGGACAATAAAGATATGGATATAACTGACTCGTATTTTTTATTTTATTTATTAAGAACAAGTTCTTATTTACAATGACGGCCTACACCGGCCAAACTTGGACGACGCTGGGCCAAATGCGCCCCGCCTGGATTCTAACCCGGTTGACTGTAGTGACGCCTCTAGCACTGAGATGCAGTGTCAGACCACTGAACCACTTGGGAGCCCCAAACAGTCAACACTAAACACTAAACAACACTCTATCAACAGTCAACACTAAACAACACTCTATCAACAGTCAACACTAAACACTAAACAACACTCTATCAACAGTCAACACTAAACACTAAACAACACTCTATCAACAGTCAACACTAAACACTAAACAACACTCTATCAACAGTCAACACTAAACAACACTCTATCAACAGTCAACACTAAACACTAAACAACACTCTATCAACAGTCAACACTAAACACTAAACAACACTCTATCAACAGTCAACACTAAACACTAAACAACACTCTATCAACAGTCAACACTAAACACTAAACAACACTCTATCAACAGTCAACACTAAACACAACAACACTCTATCAACAGTCAACACTAAACACTATACAACACTCTATCAACAGTCAACACTAAACACAACAACACTCTATCAACAGTCAACACTAAACACTAAACAACACTCTATCAACAGTCAACACTAAACACAACAACACTCTATCAACAGTCAACACTAAACACAACACTCTATCAACAGTCAACACTAAACACAACAACACTCTATCAACAGTCAACACTAAACACAACAACACTCTATCAATAGTCAACACTAAACACAACAACACTCTATCAATAGTCAACACTAAACAGCAGTGGGACTGAAGCCCGACCGATATATCAGTTCGCCGATATGATCCTTTTACTAATCAGTATTGACCGATAATTCCACTGATAATTCATATTCAATAAATAGGATAAAATAAAAGGGAATCTCATGCTTATCTGAACACTTGCTGCCATTCTAATGGTGTGTCAAAATAAATCGGTATCGGACCCCAAAAAACATATTGGTTGGGCTCTACTCTCATATCACCATCGTCCGTCATCTCCAACACATCTGTGGTGCTGTCAGAGTACCTGCCAATCACAAATGAGACAGACACGCAGTCACCAATCACAGACAGGAACAGTCACAAACAGGAAGAGATACAGACTAATCAATCAAAGAATGAGACAGTAATGCTGTCGGCGATGATAAAGAACCAAAAATAACAGTCATTTATTAAATTAAATCTTTCATTTGTTAGACAGCTTTGACAATCCTCTCAGCACCATTGTCATTGTCCTATCAGAGTAATTGAATGGATGTCTAATAAACTAACAGCATGATAAATGACAGAAGCACTGGAGGGAGAAATTCATCTCTTTATTTAAACCACTGGAAAAGGAGTGGAGACCCAGGGGTTTTATACAGTTTTATACAGGAGTGGAGACCCAGGTGGAAGAGGGGTTTTATACAGGAGTGGAGGCCCAGGGGGAAGAGGGGTTTCATACAGGAGTGGAGACCCAGGTGGAAGAGGGGTTTTATACAGGAGTGGAGACCCAGGTGGAAGAGGGGTTTTATACAGGAGTGGAGGCCCAGGGGGAAGAGGGGTTTTATACAGGAGTGGAGACCCAGGGGGAAGAGGGGTTTTATACAGGAGTGGAGGCCCAGGTGGAAGAGGGGTTTTATACAGGAGTGGAGACCCAGGGGGAAGAGGGGTTTTATACAGGAGTGGAGGCCCAGGTGGAAGAGGGGTTTTATACAGGAGTGGAGACCCAGGGGGAAGAGGGGTTTTATACAGGAGTGGAGACCCAGGGGGAAGAGGGGTTTTATACAGGAGTGGAGGCCCAGGGGGAAGAGGGGTTTTATACAGGAGTGGAGGCCCAGGTGGAAGAGGGGTTTTATACAGGAGTGGAGACCCAGGGGGAAGAGGGGTTTTATACAGGAGTGGAGGCCCAGGTGGAAGAGGGGTTTTATACAGGAGTGGAGGCCCAGGTGGAAGAGGGGTTTTATACAGGAGTGGAGGCCCAGGGGGAAGAGGGGTTTTATACAGGGTCACAACTCTTGACTGGAGAAGGGCAAAAAGAGGCAGAGTACAAGAGAGTACATGTTTCACTCTCTACATAGTAAGTACATGTTTCACTCTCTACATAGTAAGTACATGTTTCACTCTCTACATAGTAAGTACATGTTTCACTCTCTACATAGTAAGTACATGTTTCACTCTCTACATAGTAAGTACATGTTTCACTCTCTACATAGTAAGTACATGTTTCACTCTCTACATATTAAGTACATGTTTCACTGTCTACATAGTAAGTACTGTACATGTTTCACTCTCTACATAGTCCTGTACTCCATACCCATCTGTACTCCATACCACTGACTGTACTCCATACCCCTGTCTCTACACCATACAACTGTATCTACCCCATACCCCTGTCTGTACCCCTGTCTGTACTCCATACCGAGTCTGTACCCCAAACCCGTCTGTACACCATACCCCTGTGTGTACTCCATATCCCTCACTGTACCCCAAACACTTGTCTGTACTCCATACCCCTGTCTGTACCCTTGGCTGTACACCATACCCCTGTCTGTACACCATTCCCCTGTCAGTACCCCATACCCCTGTATGTACCCCTGTCTGTACTCCATACACAAGTCTGTAATCCATACCACTGTCTGTACCCCATACCCCTGTTTGTACCCCATACCGGTCTGAACTCCAAACCCCTGTCTGTACTCCATACCCCTGTCTGTACCCCATACCCCTGTCTGTACTCCATAGCCTTGTCTGTACCCCATACCCTGTCTGTACTCCATACCCCTGTCTGTACCTCATACCCCTGTCTGTACTCCATAGCCTTGTCTGTACCCCATACCCTGTCTGTAATCCATACCCCTGTCTGTACCCCATACCCCTGTCTGTCCCCCATACCCCTCTCTGTACTAACAATCCCCTGTCTGTACTCCATACCCCTGTCTTTACCCCATACCCGTCTGTAGTCCATACTCCTGTCTGTACCCCATACCCCTGTCTGTACCTAATTCCCATCTGTACCCCATACCCTTGTCTGTACCCCATACCCCTGTCTGTACTCCTACCCATCTGTACTCCATACCCCTGTCTGTAATCTCCCACACACACAACCAATGCTTCTAATCTTTCAGCTCAAACACATTACCGCCCACACACCGCCTCCAACACACATACACACACACACACACCGCCTCCAACACACATCTACACTGCTTCCCACACACACAAATACACTGTTTCACACACACACACACACACACACATACACTGCTTCCCACAAACACACATACACTGCTTCCCACACACACACATACACTGCTTCCCACACACACACATACACTGCTTCCCACACACACACGACCTTGATGGGATTATTTGTACTGCTCCATCCACCACCAACATCAGACTTGAACAGAAACACAGAACAGACGCTGCTAAGCCATAAGACTGCTGAACAATTCATCAAATGGCCACTATTTACATTGACCCCCATATTATCTATGCATAGTCACTTTACTCATACCTACATGTACAAATGACCTCGACTAACCTGTACCCCCACACAATGACTCGGTACCGGTACCCCCACACAATGACTCGGTACCGGTACCCCACACAATGACTCGGTACCGGTACCCCACACAATGACTCGGTACCGGTACCCCACACAATGACTCGGTACCGGTACCCCCACACAATGACTCGGTACCGGTACCCCACACAATGACTCGGTACCGGTACCCCCACACAATGACTCGGTACCGGTACCCCACACAATGACTCGGTACCGGTACCCCACACAATGACTCGGTACCTGTACCCCCACACAATGACTCTGTACCGGTACCCCCACACAATGACTCGGTACCGGTATCCCCATACAATGACTCTGTACCGGTACCCCCACACAATGACTCGGTACCGGTACCCCAGAACAATGCCTCGGTACCGGTACCCCAGAACAATTCCTCGGTACCGGTACCCCAGAACAATGCCTCGGTACCGGTACCCCCACACAATGACTCGGTACCGGTACCCCAGAACAATGACTCGGTACCGGTACCCCAGAACAATGACTCGGTACCGGTACCCCAGAACAATGCCTCGGTACCGGTACCCCAGAACAATGACTCGGTACCGGTACCCCAGAACAATGACTCGGTACCGGTACCCCAGAACAATGACTCGATACCGGTACCCCAGAACAATGACTCGGTACCGGTACCCCAGAACAATGACTCGGTACCGGTACCCCCTGTAAATAGCCTTGTTATTGTTATTTTATTGTGTTACTTTTTATTTGATTACATTTTCTGAACTGCATTGTTGGTTAAGGGCTTGTTAGTAAGCATTTCACTGTAAGTTCTATACCTGTTGTATTGTTGGTTAAGGGCTTGTAGGTAAGCATTTCACTGTAAGTTCTACACCTGTTGTATTGTTGGTTAAGGGCTTGTAGGTAAGCATTTCACTGTAAGTTCTACACCTGTTGTATTGTTGGTTAAGGGCTTGTTAGTAAGCATTTCACTGTAAGGTCTACACCTGTTGTATTGTTGGTTAAGGGCTTGTAGGTAAGCATTTCACTGTAAGGTCTACACCTGTTGTATTGTTGGTTAAGGGCTTGTTAGTAAGCATTTCACTGTAAGGTCTACACCTGTTGTATTGTTGGTTAAGGGCTTGTTAGTAAGCATTTCACTGTAAGGTCTACACCTGTTGCATTGTTGGTTAAGGGCTTGTTAGTAAGCATTTCACTGTAAGGTCTACACCTGTTGCATTGTTGGTTAAGGGCTTGTTAGTAAGCATTTCACTGTAAGGTCTACACCTGTTGCATTGTTGGTTAAGGGCTTGTTAGTAAGCATTTCACTGTAAGGTCTACACCTGTTGTATTGTTGGTTAAGGGCTTGTTAGTAAGCATTTCACGGTAAGGTCTACACCTGTTGTATTGTTGGTTAAGGGCTTGTTAGTAAGCATTTCACGGTAAGGTCTACACCTGTTGTTTTCGGTGCATGTGACAAATAACATTGGATTGAATGTGAGCCGGAGCCAAGAATGTAAGCTCAGTGTGTGTGTGTGTGAGTGTGTGTGTGCTGCAGAACATATCTCCACTTAGACTCACTGAGCGCATCTAAGCCTCCAGACAAGATGGCTGCACAGCTGTCTGCAGCTTCAGGGATCCCTCACTCACCCATGTGGGCTAAGATGTGAGTCTTGTAGATATGTCCGGTTGCATACAGTTTATGATTTTGAATTAGTCGATGGATGATGAGGGTCTGCAGGATTGTCTGAGACAAGCCATCCAGACAGCTGATGAAACTGTGAATTTGCACAACAAAATGATTTCAGTGGGTTAAAGGCATGTGCAGGCATAAGCTACGGACAACGAACGCAAGTGCATTTTATCTATGGCAATTTGAATGCACAGAGATACCGCGACGAGGTCCTGAGGCCCATTGTTGTGCCATTCATCCACCACCATCACCTCGTTTCAGCATGATAATGCACGGACCGATGGCGCAAGGATCTGTACACAATTCCTGGAAGCTGAAAATGTCCCAGTTCTTCCATGGCCTGCATACTCACCAGACATGTCACCCATTGAGCATGTTTGGGATGCTCTGGATTGACGTGTACGACAGCGTGTTCCAGTTCCCGCCAATATCCAGCAACTTCACACAGCCATTGAAGAGGAGTGGGACAACATTCCACAGGCCACAATCAACAGCTTGATAAACTCTATGCGGAGGAGATGTGTCGTGCTGCATGAGGCAAACGGTGGTCACACCAGATACTGACTACCTTTTTTAAAGGTATCTGTGATCAACAGATGCATATCTGTATTCCCAGTCATGTGAAATCCATAGATTAGGGCCTAATTAATTTATTTCAATTGTTTGGTTTCCTAATCTTTGAATTTGTTGCATGTTGCGTTTATTTTTGTTCAGTGTATTCAATAAAAGTACCTTTCTGTTTGAAACGTTCATGGTGTGTTTGAGCATCTTCATTGAACGCTCCAGGGGCCACCTGTGATTGTATCATTAAATGTCCAAAATAATTACATGTTAGGGTATATTAAATTCAAATAATGTATAGTATATTATGTCACTGGTATAGAATAGAAGCCAAATCAAAACAATAAACCGAAAGACTAAAATAAATGATGATTTAAAGGAGTGCCTTGTTTTCATGCCTGTTGTGTGCAGAACACAGGACATGATCTTATGGCTTTTTCAATGAACAATTAGCTTCAGTTGCCTTAATGCCTCCTATTGTTATACATTGTTTCGGAGCTGTTCGCAATTACTGGGGCTTTATGTCTGATGTTCTTCACTAGGTGTTCGGTCTTCCAGTGCTCCCGCTAACACAGTCATTTTTACTGAATGCAGTAATTGGACTGTGTTCAGATTGCCATTAGCCTTTTGTTGAAAATGTGTTGAATACAGAGCAGTGAGCGAGATAATTATTGCCCTAAAGCATGGCAAAAAGAGAGAGAAGGAGAGAGAGTCATATAGAGAGATACAGAATGAGAGAGAGTGGGAGAGAGAGAGAGAGAGAGAGAGAGGGAGAGAGAGAGAGGGAGAGAGAGAGAGAGAGAGAGAGAGAGAGAAAGGGAGAGAGAGAGACCATTTGACCATTGTTACAACACTGTATATATACAGATGTGCTGAAATTTGTTGACAACAGTAATGGGCATCCACTGATGTTTATTCCATATTTAATAGAAATCAAACTTTGCTTTAGATTTTTTATTCAACATAATATTGTAAATAATAAAACAAATGAAAATGTTATGGACAAAAATTATGGGACCCTTAACCTAATATTCTGTTGCACAACCTTTAGAGGCAATCACTGCAATCAGACGTTTTCTGTAGCTCTCAATGAGACTTCTACACCTGTTAACAGGTAGTTTGGCCCACCACTTCCTGAGAAAACTGCTCCAGCTGTCTCAGGTTAACAGGTAGTTTGGCCCACCACTTCCTGAGAAAACTGCTCCAGCTGTCTCAGGTTAACAGGTAGTTTGGCCCACCACTTCCTGAGAAAACTGCTCCAGCTGTCTCAGGTTAACAGGTAGTTTGGCCCACCACTTCCTGAGAAAACTGCTCCAGCTGTCTCAGGTTAACAGGTAGTTTGGCCCACCACTTCCTGAGAAAACTGCTCCAGCTGTCTCAGGTTAACAGGTAGTTTGGCCCACCACTTCCTGAGAAAACTGCTCCAGCTGTCTCAGGTTAACAGGTAGTTTGGCCCACCACTTCCTGAGAAAACTGCTCCAGCTGTCTCAGGTTAACAGGTAGTTTGGCCCACCACTTCCTGAGCAAACTGCTCCAGCTGTCTCAGGTTAACAGGTAGTTTGGCCCACCACTTCCTGAGCAAACTGCTCCAGCTGTCTCAGGCTTGATGGATGCCTTCTCCAGACTGCAAGTTTCAGCTCTTTCCATAGATGTTCGATAGGATTCAGATTTAGTCCAATGTTTTGTTCTTATCCATTCTTGGGTGCTTTTAGCTGTGTGTTTTGGGTCATTATCCTGTTGGAGGACCCATGACCTGCGACTGAGACAGAGCTTTCTGACACTGGGCAGTACCTTTCGCTCCAGAATGCCTTGATAGTCTTGAGATTTCATTGTGCCCTGCACAGATTCAAGGCGCAGCAAAGCAGCCCCAAAACATAACCAAGCCACTGTAGGTATGGTGTTCTTTTCTTTGGAAGCGTCATTTTTTTGTCTGTGAACATAGAGCTGATGTGACTTGCCAAAAAGCTCCAGTTTTGACTCATCTGTCCAAAGGACATTCTCCCAGAAGGATTGAGGCTCGTCAATAAGCATTTTAGCAAATTCCAGTCTGGCTTTTTTATGTTTTTCTTTCATGGAGCCCACTTTTGCTCAAAAAGCGACAGATGGTGCCATCAGAAACTGACGTACCTTCACCTTGGAGTTCAGCTTGTATCTCTTTGGCAGTTAATGTTCCTCTTTCCCTAACAACCAAATTTCCACCGGTCTAATGTCCATTGCTTGTGTTTCTTGGCCCAAGCAAGTCTCTTCTTCTTATTGGTGTCCTTTAGTAGTGGTTTCTTTGCAGCAATTCAACCATGAAGGCCTGATTCACACAGTCTCCTCTGAACAGTTGATGTCGAGATGTGTCTGTTACTTGAACGCTGTGAAGCATTCATTTGGGCTGCAATATATATATATTTTATATATTTGTTTAACACTTTTTTGGTTACTACATGATTCCATAAGTGTTATGTCATAGCATTCACTTTTATTCTACAATGTAAAAAATGAGTATTATTCCAAACTTGACCGGGGGTGTATATACTGCATCAATGCCAGCCTTCTCAGTGGTGAAACATTCATCAATGCCAGCCTTCTCAGTGGTGAGACATTCATCAATGCCAGCCTTCTCAGTGGTGAGACATTCATCAATGCCAGCCTTCTCAGTGGTGAGACATTCATCAATGCCAGCCTTCTCAGTGGTGAGACATTCATCAATGCCAGCCTTCTCAGTGGTGAGACATTCATCAATGCCAGCCTTCTCAGTGGTGAGACATTCATCAATGCTAGCCTTCTCAGTGGTGAGACATTCATCAATGACAGCCTTCTCAGTGGTGAGACATGCATCAATTCCAACTTTCTCCATGGTGAGACATGCATCAATGCCAGCCTTCTCAGTGGTGAGACATGCATCCTCAATGGTTTCCAATTGAGAAGAAGAAGAACAGTCATCTAAAAATGTGTACAGTATGGAAAGCAGATGAACTTCAATACCTTGTATTCTGCTGAAGATATGTGGTACTGCTGTATTGAAAGGGTTGTAAATGCTAAAACTCTGTCAAAACACTGAAATGCTGTCTATTCATTACAAGGTCAGAAGTCAACTCACCTACTGGGACCCATTGGTTACGATTCATAAGACATTTGATTCATAAGACATTTGATTCATAAGACATATGATTCATAAACCATATGATTCATAAGACATTTGATTCATAATACATTTGATTCATAAGACATTTAATTAATAAACCATATGATTCATAAGACATTTGATTCATAATACATTTGATTCATAAGCCATATGATTCATAAACCATATGATTCATAAATCATATTATTCTCTAACTTGTTGTTGCCTTAAAGCAGTCTGAATTGTAATGTATTTCACAGTGTTGTTTGAAGCAATGCTCTACTATAAATATGTAATGAGCACATTCAAATGAGGAACGACACATTGTCAAATAGCTTTTCTCTGCTGAAAGACACACAACACAGATAACACACAACAAAACACATCCTTTATAAAACATACAATAAAATACATACATTACCGTGTGACCTGGAGGTCAGTGTTATACAGGATAATGTACCTTGCTGATGTGTGTGTGTGTGTGTGTGTGTGTGTGTGTGTGCGGGCTGATGCGGGGGTGTGTGTGTGTGTGTGTGTGGGCTGATGCGGGGGTGTGTGTGTGTGTGTGTGTGTATGTGTGTGTGTGTGTGTGTATGTGTGTGTGTGTGTGTGTGTGTATGTGTGTGTGTGTGTGTGTGTGTGTGTAGTGTGTGTGTGTGTGTGTGTGTGTGTGTGTGTGTGTGTGTGTGTGTGTGTGTGTGTGTGTGTGTGTGTGTGTGTGTGTGTGTGTGTGTGTAGTGTGTGTGTGTGTGTGTGTGTGGGGGTGTGTGTGTGTGTGTAGTGTAAACAGAATATAACTCCATCTTTTGGTTCATATTCATCCTGGCGAATATTTAGAACCGTATTGAATCACCAAAGCATGTTATATTACTAAGCTGGTTTTAAACACGTATGAAGCGTAGCAGAAGGGCCTGGGTCACTCTGTGTGATTGGAGAGGCAGTGAACTGAGAGTCTAGAGGAGACCATCTCTAAGTGGTCCAAAATGCACATTCACTTGGTGCCTCCATCAGTGGTCAAATATTCACTGGCGGTGGGATTACTCAGATACAGGGCGCTGGCGGTGGGATTACTCAGATACAGGGCGCTGGCGGTGGGATTACTCAGATACAGGGCGCCGGCGGTGGGATTACTCAGATACAGGGCGCCGGCGGTGGGATTACTCAGATACAGGGCGCTGGCGGTGGGATTACTCAGATACAGGGCGCCGGCGGTGGGATTACTCAGATACAGGGCGCTGGCGGTGGGATTACTCAGATACAGGGCGCCGGCGGTGGGATTACTCAGATACAGGGCGCCGGCGGTGGGATTACTCAGATACAGGGCGCTGGCGGTGGGATTACTCAGATACAGGGCGCCGGCGGTGGGATTACTCAGATACAGGGCGCCGGCGGTGGGATTACTCAGATACAGGGCGCTGGCGGTCTCCCCGTTGACTCATTGGTGACGTTGACTGTAAGAACAGATCCATGTGAAGACCGTGAAGAGCGAATCTCTCCCTCTCTCTCTCTCTCTCTCTCTCCCTCCTTTCTCTCTGCTCTCCCTTTCTGTCTTCACTCTTTCATTGTGCTGCCATCTTCTTCTCTCCACCTCTACTCATCACATGTACAATGTACACATAATGGACGTCTAAAGCACAGAATGGACACAGGATAAGTGTCGTAGCAGTCTTAGGCAGTGGCAACTAATGTTTTGTCTTAAGATATACTTAAAATAGATAGTTAAAAGGTCAATCCTCCTGGATATGTTTTCCCAGTCTACATCCTTTGTCTCCGCATCAGTATTCTCTGTCTGCTCGTTGTCTTCCTGTGTCTATCAGTCTTCTCTGTCCTCTTCCTGCTTCCTGTGTTTATCAGACCTCTCTGTCTCTTCCTGCTTCCTGTGAGTGTATCAGTCTTCTCTGTCCTCTTCCTGCTTCCTGTGTGTATCAGTATTCTCTGTCTCTTCCTGCTTCCTGTGTGTATCAGTCTTCTCTGTCTCTTCCTGTTTCCTGTAGGCTTCATTGAGTAGCTGTATCTCCTCGCGGTAGCCTCCAGTCTCCTGTGTTTGCCTGCGGCTGTTCTGCCGGTGGGCCTCCACCGTGTCAGGGATGTGTATGTTGATGTTGTCTGCCTCGGGGTTGCCACTGTTGGGGATGAGCAGTGAGTAGGAGGCTGTCTCCCCCAGGTCACAGGAAACAAAGCGGTTCTCCTTCCGAGAGTAGCGCAGCGACGGGGAGCGGGTATGGGTGGACGACTGGCTGATGTTGGAGATGATGGACACGCTGTCCATGGCCTCCTCGTTGTCACAGATCTCCAACACCTCCAGGTGGATCTTCACATTGGTGTCCCGCATCCCTACCTCTCCCATCCCCACCTCCATCCCCACTCCCCCGGCCGGGCCTCCAGAGCTGGGGTCGTCTGCACTGGGCTCGTGGCCTACAGACTTGGAGCGGTAGACCTCCAACTTCTTGATGGCGTGGGGGGAGATGGTGAGGCCGTCGCTGCTGACCTCGTAGGTGGAGAGGGAGAAGGTCTTGGTGGCGTGGGGGGAGATGGTGAGGCCGTCGCTGCTGACCTCGTAGGTGGAGAGGGAGAGGGTCTTCCCTGTGGGGGCGTGCAGGGAGACGGTGCCCTGGAAAGCACACAGAGGGATGGCCAGACCTCCCCCAGATCTCTGTAAGGACACAAGACAAACACAGACTAAAGTCAAAATCTAGGAGAGCAACAACAATAATACTACTTCTGCCCTACCAAGCAAAAAGGCATTAACTACTCTTTTGGTCCAAAATTTGTTCATGTCATTTTTGATACATTAAATACAAGTATCCTGCCTCTATTGCATTGTGTTTTGGAGAAAATGGGGGTAATGTTAGTAGTAACTGCATAAAGCTACTGTGAAACCAAAGAACAGGCTGAGAGCTCAGAGCATGCGCTGACCAGAGAACAGGCTGAGAGCTCAGAGCATGCACTGACCAGAGAACAGGCTGAGAGCTCAGAGCATGCACTGACCAGAGAACAGGCTGAGAGCTCAGAGCATGCACTGACCAGAGAACAGGCTGAGAGCTCAGAGCATGCACTGACCAGAGAACAGGCTGAGAGCTCAGAGCATGCACTGACCAGAGAACAGGCTGAGAGCTCAGAGCATGCGCTGACTAGAGAACAGGTCACCCTCTCAATGAGATGAGCTCCAGTTACAAGAGCATGTCTATGCCATTTAAGAAGGCAGCTTGATGAATGTGTGGGCCCACAAAGCAGTGATTCCCTTCCCCTGAGTTAAGGAGGATCGAGGGCCTTGCAAGAGTGTGTGTGTCTGTATGTGTGTGTGAGCAGGTGTGAATAGAGCACAGCTTCCCTGCGTCACTGAGCTAGGTACTAGCATAGCTCTTGGTAATAGAATGGTTGAAATACCACCATAAAGGGTACAGAGATGTGAGGCCCATGTTGCTTTCATGTTGATGCACACTATGTGTATGTAAACACAGATTTCATTCTAAGAGATTGATAGAGGCCTCGGTAGGCAGACCTGGCTCCCAAGACAAGACAGGCTATGTGCACACTGCCCACAAAATGAGGTGGAAACTGAGCTGGACTTGTTTATTATCTATTTCACTTGCGTTGGCAAAGAGAGGGAGAGAGAGATGTAGAGAGAGGGGGAGAGAGAGAGAGAGAGAGAGAGGGAGAGAGAGATGTAGAGAGAGAGGGAGAGAGAGAGAGGGAGAGAGAGAGAGGGAGAGAGAGGTATAGAGAGAGAGAGAGAGAGAGAGAGAGAGAGAGAGAGAGAGAGAGAGAGAGAGAGAGAGAGAGAGAGAGAGAGAGAGAGAGAGAGAGAGAGAGAGAGAGAGAGAGAGAGAGAGAGAGAGAGAGAGAGAGAGAGAGAGAGAGAAAGAGAGGGAGAGAGAGGGAGAGAGAGAGGTATAGAGAGAGAGAGAGAGAGAGAGAGAGAGAGAGAGAGAGAGAGGTATAGAGAGAGAGAGAGGTATAGAGGAGAGAGAGAGAGAGGGAGAGAGAGAGAGAGAGAGGATATAGAGAGAGAGAGAGAGAGAGAGGTATAGAGAGAGAGAGAGAGTAATTGCTAAAGGAGTGGTATGTAGTTTGTCTGGTTGCATTGAGCTTGACTAAGATGAGTGAATTATTTAGACAATTCTGACTCCCCCTGACCGAGGCATAAGGCATAAACATGGATAATGATCTTCCTCTAACCCACCATGACATTATCTCTCTCTTCTATTACATACCATCTCGCTCTCTCATACCATTATCTGTCTTACCCTCTCCTCTGTCTCTCTTTGTCCCTCTCTCTCTTTCTCTCTCTCTTTCTCACTAACTCACTCTCCCCCTCCATCTCTCTCTCTCTCTAACTCTCCATCTCTCTCTCGCTCTCTCTCCCTCTCTCCCCCTCCCTCTCTCTCTCCCTCTCTCTCCCTCTCTCTCTCTCCCTCTCTCTCTCTCCCTCTCTCTCTCTCCATCTCTCCATCTCTCCCTCTCTCAAATTCAAATTCAAAATGCTTTACTGGCATGAAAAACATTTCTTCAATATTGCCAAAGCAACAATGTTTACAATATACATTGTAATAAAATAATAAAGAATAACAAATAATAATATAAATGGTATTAAATAGTAATAATAAAAATAACAACAATAAAATGGTAGTAAATAGTAGAAATATAATCCATATAAAAGGATAAACATGGAAAATGAAACTATAACTAACTAACACTAACATTACTACTACAACAATCAATACATATAACTAACTATAACTAATATAACTATAACTAACTAACACTAACATTACTACTACAACAATCAATACATATAACTAACTATAACTAATATAACTATAACTAACTAACACTAACATTTAGAATATTAATCACAAAAATAATAATAGCAATAATAATAATACCACTAATAATGATAACAGTAATAATAATACCACTAATAATGATAACAGTAACAATAATACCACTAATAATGATAACAGTAACAATAATACCACTAATAATGATAACAGTAATAATAATACCACTAATAATGATAACAGTAATAATAATACCACTAATAATGATAACAGTAATAATAATACCACTAATAATGATAACAGTAATAATAATACCACTAATAATGATAACAGTAACAATAATACCACTAATAATGATAACAGTAACAATAATACCACTAATAATGATAACAGTAATAATAATACCACTAATAATGATAACAGTAACAATAATACCACTAATAATGATAACAGTAATAATAATACCACTAATAATGATAACAGTAACAATAATACCACTAATAATGATAACAGTAACAATAATACCACTAATAATGATAATAATAATATTAATAATAATAACAATATATGGCTAATTCTTGTGTCTTTGTCCACAAATTATTCCACATGTTCCAGAACTGATTTTGGTCAATTGCATTTTCAATTCCATCGAGTGTCTTATTGGTACAATTCAATTTCTTGCGTTTCAGTGTATGTTTCTACTGTTTCAGAGTTTCAAAGTATTAATTATCTCTCTCTCTCTCTCTCTCTCTCTCTCTCTCTCTCTCTCTCTCTCTCTCTCTATCACACATACGAGAAAACTAAAGCACGTCAACATGCCTGCCGTGCCTCACGGTCACGCTGGGAGGAAAACACACTGTGCCAGTCTAATCAAATAATGCACCAAGCCCATCAGCAGAGCAACGGGGAGGGGAGAGCAGGAGGGGGGAGGGAGAGAGGGGAGACAGAGAGAGAGAGAGAGAGAGAGAGAGTGGGGGGGGGGGGGGGGGGATTCACACATCTCTCCATGGCCCCAACAAGGGGGTTTCCAACCTCTGGTGTTTCTAAAACGTCCCTAACGTTTCCCAGAGAGAGGATGATAGTGAAGCATCACCTTGTCTTTGTTAACCCAGTGTGTAGAGTCACTGAAAGGCCAAAGAAGAGATGTGATGAAGAGGACAAACACAACCCTAAGCTCTGTTTCCTTCTGCTTGTAGCACTGTGAAGCATGTGTCCTTCTGTTCCTCAGTTTATAATGTGTATACAGAAATGTTACATGTGTATATTTATGGATGACCATTCAGTATGTATGTGACAACTTCTTAACACACACACAGATTGCATCCCCAAGCCGAAACAAATCTGTCGATCTGCCCTTGAGCAAGGCGTTTACAGATGTTGGATCCTAATTTAAATATATATATTTTTTAATTGAACCTTTATTTAACTAGGCAAGCCAGTTAAGAACAAATTCTTATTCACATTGACGGCCTACCGTGGCCAAACCTGGACGACGCTGGGCCAATTGTGTGGCGCCCTACGGGAATCCCAATCTGGATTCAAACCAAGGTCTGCAGTGACGCCACTCAGGAACAAAATACTATTTTGTTGCTGTACAGCAGGAATTCCAGGAGATGGAAAATGTATCAACCCCTTCAAAAAATGTCCATTAATTATAATCCACATTTCTTGTTGCTGTAGGATTTCCTGCTGTAACCCTAATTGGTCCAAGGTCGCCGTCAATAATGGCTGACCCCTGGCCATGACCCCACTCTTTGAGAGTATCTCATTGGGAGTAGAGATATGCAAAAAACACATTTCCATTTCACACCTCACTCTCGCACATGCAAATATAAGCACCCCTATTTGATTTGACCTTTGACACACACACACACACACACACACACACACACACACACACACACACACACACACACACACACACACACACACACACACACACACACACACACACACACACACACACACACACTACTATAAACATGATGAAAACTGAGTGCCAAAGCGTTGCTGCAGAGGCACACTCCATGGAGTTTACACCCAAGACTCTTCCTAATCCAAAGAGTCTTGGGTGTAAACTCTACAACACTGCAGTGAGAACACACCAGTGTTGTAGAAAGCACTGTGTCAAGAGTACAACACCTTCCTAATATTGAGTTGCACAGTAATTATGACAACTTCCATTGGACTAGCCTACTGAAACACCCAGCTCAAACAGAGAGGGATGCTATGTTAGCTCGCTGGCTATGGTTAGCCAACACAAGGTAGATTTAGGTTTTGCCAGTTATTAGTTGGTTTTATTAATTTATTGTCACTGGTGTAACTGCTAAACACTTTTCTGACTGTACACTGTACTGCATTATGTGTCCTTGAGCAAGGCACTTAACCCTAATTTGCTCCAGGGGCTGACTCTGTAGGTAGGCTGTAATTGTAAATAAGAATTTGTTCTTTACTGACTTGCCTAGTTAAATAAAGATTTTAGCGTTTATGATATGAAGATTTGGTTTGGAAAGGTTTTTCCGCCTGGTCACAGACAGCTGATGTGTTGTGCACTGAAGTCCACGAGCGAAGGCAGAAGGTGAGAGGAGGAGAGCATGATAGATAGTTGTGAGAAGGAATTATACAACGAGCAAAGTGATCACGCTGTTTTTATATGGTGGCTATGAAAGTGAACTGTGTTTGCGTGTGATTCATTCCTGCCGATTCTGTTGAAAAACTTTTCTTAAACGGAAGCCAATGGAATGAAACAGGGATAAACATACCTGAATTTGTCCAATAGAAACTCATGTTTGCAACTGTTGGACTCAAAATTCTCTTGAACCTGTGCACCTATGTTGTAAACTTTAATTCATAGGCTAGGTTGTAGCAACCTCATCAAGGTTACATTGAACTGGGTGAATGGAATATGAAAGACATTCATCCAATATGCTGTAATAGAAATAAGACCATGCTCATAAAACAAAAATCATCCTCCCTCATTTTGAACGTCACCGACCGCCATTGAATTGAGGTAATATGTTCTTGTAGGTAGGGTTAAAGTGACTGGGCAATCAGGATAGATAATAAACTGAGTAGCAGCGACGTATGTGAAGAGAGGGAGAGAGTGTGAAAGTGTGTATATCTGTGAGTGTGTGTTTGTGTGTGTGGCATCAATATGCATGTGTGCGTGTTTTGTGTGCGTGAGCATATGTAGTGTGTGTGTGTGAGTGTTTGTGTGTGTGTGTGCAAGTGTGTATAGAGCCAGTGCAAGAGAGTCAGTGCCAAAATAAATAATAATAGGGGACCAATGCTAAAAGTCCGGGTAGCCATTTGATTAACTTTTCAGCAGTCTTATGGCTTTCGGGTAGAAGCTGTTCAAGAACCTTTACCGCTTGTCTTTCGGTAGCAGAGAGAACAGTATATGAATTGGGTGGCTGGACTCTTTGACAACTTTTAGGGCCTTCCCTTGACACCGCCTGGTATAGAGGTCCTGGATGGCAGGGAGGTCGGCTCCATTGATGTACTGGGCGCTACACACTTTTTGAGGATCTGAGTACGCATCCTGGTAATCCGTCTGAATGTTTACTTGTTTAAAGGTCTTATTCAAATCGGCTACGGAGAGCGTGATCACACTGTAGTCCGGAACAGCTGGTGCTCTCAGGCATGGTTCAGTATTGCTTGCCTCGAAGCGAGCATAGAAGGCATTTAGCTTGTCTGGTAGGTTTGCGTCACTGGGCAGCTCACGGCTGAGTTTCCCTTTGTAGTCCATAATAGTTTTCAAGTCCTGCCACATCCGACGAGTGTCAGAGATGGTGTAGTAGGACTCAATCTTAGTCCTGTATTGACGCTTTGCCTGTTTGATGGTTCGTCGGAGGGTGTGTGCATGTGCCTGTTTGAGGGTGTGTGCATGTGCATGCATGTGTGTGGAAAGCCCTGTCCCAACCTACTGAGAGTTCACTACTAGCCTACAGGTAGAACAGGTAATGCCTGTGGCTGGATGGCTGCAATCTGGAGCAGAATGAGACTGTTTCATTCTCTATGTTCTGTTGTCTAATCTCCTAGGTTCCATATGGCGAGCACAGGCTCTTTTCTCTTCATATCAATTCATTTGGGACTCAGTGTCCCACAAAAACAGAGAGGAAAACATTCTGGCAGCGATGGAGGAGAAAAGCAGACTTTTCTAAAAGAGAGAACGTGTAAGGTACAGTATATTGTAAAGTAGAAATAGTAGAGTACAGTATGTTGTAAAGTAGAAAGTGTAGGGTACAGTATATTGTAAAGTAGAAATAGTAGGGTACAGTATGTTGTAAAGTAGAAAGTGTAGGGTACAGTATATTGTAAAGTAGAAATAGTAGGGTACAGTATGTTGTAAAGTAGAAATAGTAGGGTACAGTATGTTGTAAAGTAGAAATAGTAGGGTACAGTATGTTGTAAACTAGAAATAGTAGGGTACAGTATGTTGTAAAGTAGAAATAGTAGGGTACAGTATGTTGTAAAGTAGAAATAGTAGGGTACAGTATGTTGTAAAGTAGTCCTGGTCCCTAGTCATGTGACTTCTTCTCTGACCTCCTGGCTGTCAGCTCAATATAATTCAGTCTGACTTCTCCTGGCTCTCAGTTCAGTATCATTCAGTCTGACTTCTCCTGGCTGTCAGCTCAATATCATTCAGTCCACTGTCAGCTAGTGTCAGGAACCGATTACCAGAACAATACTCTGACTGAGTGGGCGGTCTCTTTCTCTTCTCAACACTTGCCTGCAGCAGTGGAGCGACTGTATAGCCTACATCCAGCTGTGTACTGTCCTCACACACGGACAAACCTCCCTCACACCTTTCACTGTCGCTATTCACATCAGGCCTGGAAACAGGCTTAAAACACTGTCTACAGAATTGAATCTAGATAGACAGATCTGACTTTTTCAAAGTTCACAAAGAGTTCATGCATTTCATGGTGTTAAATGAAACACCTTGGTTTGAAGGTAAGGCCTATCCTGAGAGATTAGACTAGAATCATAGATATATCTGAATAAAATGAGGATTCCTAGATGTTTTGACAGTGAATCTCTAAAATGGAACATTTAAGTGACTTGTACCATCTGTGCGCTTTTTAAATTCACAATTAGAAGCCATCAAGCTTGCCGCAATGACAGGTGCGCTCGGTATTGAGGCTACGTGTCGTTTCCGCCAAACCGTAATGTATGTAAACCCACAAGTAGCCTAGAGAGACGGTAAGTCCATCTGTTGTATGGCCCTGAATTACAAACTGTTTCGGGCTAGTTCTACTGGCGTTATTATAGCCCTACACAACATCACTATAGCTGCTGTTAACTCATCATCATAATTGGTCTTGATTGCTGACTTGTTTGCAGTGAGAATTAACCCAGAAAAAAAGTGAAAGTCTTGGAGGATAAGCAATATGATAATATGATGGCTAGATAGAAGGGGATATATTGGTATCTAAAGCCTTGTTCACACTGCATGCCTTAATGCTCAAATCAGTTTTGAATTTCAACTCCGTTTTGGAATACTGACTGTCCACACAGCAAGTCAGAAGTGACCAAATCAGATGTGTGTTCAGACAGCAGTCATTTGCTGACATGGCTACGCAGGTTGTCATAGTAACGACGGGTGTGTGTGTGCGGTGATGTAGGCTGATTGGTGGTGGTGGTCGCGCTTCCTATCACTCAGAAGTTATGCAGCAAGCTAAGGTGACAACTATGCCTGCCATGGACATTTCCCAGCTGCTTTGAATGTTACAAGTCATAGTGTAAAAATACATTTGTGGCTAGTCACAGCAGTCAACTAGCTGTTTGGCTATCTAGCACATTCACAAATGTGTTTGTAAACAATTAACAAGCTAGTTAGCTACCACATGTTCTTGTCAAACTTTCAACAGGTTAGCTAGCAAGCAACAAGATATGCCGAACAACAGTCTAAAAACCACAGGTCAAATAAATCAGATTTTACCTATCAGACACAAGTCGCATGGCCAGGAATCAGATTTGTATCTGACTTCAAACCACATACGATGGTGGTTTGAAATGTGGCTTGAAATATCAGATTTCATGTGGTTTTTTGCTGTTCAGACTGCAGGAAAAAGAACAGATTTGAATTGGATATGCAAATAAATAGGATTTTAATCACTTCAAACTCCCAATGTGAACATGGCTTTAGTCTATATGTTACCTGTGTTTCTTAATTCTGGTAAGCTACCTGTCTGGGGTTCCTCTCTGATTTACTCCTACACCACTCCCAGTCCGTCAGCTCCATTTTTCTGCTCTCTACATGCGACAGTCTCCGCTCCGTTCCCTCGAACACCGATGACGTGTCGGTGAGGTTGAGGTCCTCGAGTTCCCGGGAGCTGGGTCCACAGAAGAAGCTGTCCTGGTCTCCGTGGTTATCGTAGGGAAACTGGAGGCAGTCTGCCAGCGCGAGGGCCTCTCCTCCACCTGCCACTGCCTCGAGAAGCAGCTCGCCATGCTCACGCAGTGGGGAGCTGTCCACCGCACTTGGGGTCCTGAACTCCAGCTCCGCCTGCAGGCTTGCGACCCCTGAGCTGTCCAGCACAGCAAGTTGGTTTTCTGTGAAGTCGCAGTTGAAGAGGTTGTGATAGGAAGGCTTCTCGACTGACGGGCTGTGGTGGGGTTTGGTCGCCTGGGGTATCTTGTATATTCCGTACCCTTGTTGGAAGGAGAGGTTAAACTCTAACCTCTTCTTTGCTGTGGGAAGAAAATGAAAATCTGTCGTGACTTTTGCATTAAAAAAATACATATATTTTTACGACATGTGATGTAGGCTTATGTGTTTCAGACCCAAATATTTTTTATATTGTAACAATTGGTGTCCGTGTAAATGTGTTAGACTTAATATGTAGGCCTATACTGTATGTTATGGGGCATTTACCATAATACTGTGAGTTTGATTCTCTTAGGCATATTGGCCTATGTAGTCTTTATTAAAATGTTACGTCGCTTTAGATAAGCATCTGGTTTGTGCCCATTTCTTTTTTCCACTCAATGTTTTACCATCACAGAGGGCATAGCCTACCGGTGGGCTCATGCTTTGTGTCTCGCCGCCAGTTGATGTAGCACCCGCACGGAAGGTGGATCCAGCGCTCGGAGAGCATGAACACCGGCGTGACCGCAGGTGCCAGCAGGGTCAGGAAGAAGCTCACCGTTTCCACCGTTTCCAGGTACGAGCTTGGGGCGTTCACAGCATGACGCACAAGTACCAGAGTCTGTGAATGAAATGGCATGTACTTAGGCCCCTATGGCCTACTTCATGAATCTAATTAACTCATAGATTATGACTTAGGGTAATTTTGACTCCGTCCGTAATTGGAACAATAAACACTGTCACTAAATATTTACCAACACTTTCCCTGGCTGTCACTACTCTTATCTGTCTCATCTACATTTATTAAGTACCTCTAACAAAAATTATTCAGAGGTAAGTTGATCTAATATCTCGTAATTTAGAAAAAGTTATATACACTCAGTGGACAAAACATTAGTGCACCTTCCCAATATTGAGTTGCACCACCTTTTGTCCTCAAAACAGCCTCAATTCGTCGGGGCTTGGACTCTACAAGGTGTCGAAAGCGTTCCACAGGTATGCTGGCCCATGTTGACTCCAATGCTTCCACAGTTGTGTCAAGTTGGATGGACGTCCTTTGGGTGGTGGACCATTCGTGATACACATACGTCAATCATTTAACCACTTTATAATGGACATACGTCAATCATTTAACCACTTTATAATGGACATACATCAATCATTTCAAAGCTCACTACATTGAATTACACAGAATTTCAATCTGAACTACATTTAGTAACTTGCTTTAAAGAGATGGTGATTGGGTCTAAATAGGCTTTTGGAGTTTGGTAGTCTTAATTCAGTGTACTTGTCTTTAACTTCTTTCAGATTCAGATGCACTACATTTTGCACTCTGTATATAGATTTTCTATTGTGTTTTTGACTATGTTTGTTTACTGTGTAACTCTGTGTTGTTGTTTTTGTCGCACTGCTTTGCTTTGTCTTGGCCAGGTCGCAGTTGCAAATGAGAACTTGTTCTCAACTGACCTACCTGGTTAAATAGGTCTGTTCGGAGAGGTCTCTGGAAACCTTTATGGTTTTCAGGTTTAGTGTCCAGAGAATCTCTGGAATTCTCTATGTTCTTTTTGGAATTGGTCCCCAGTTAGATCAGCTGCGCCGCATTGTCTCTAATGGGGATCCTGTTTATGTTCAGTATTCCCACCTGGGTTTGTGGGTTTTTGTGTGTGTTCCTGAATGTTCGCGCCGGTTCATGGTCGCTGTCGCGCCTTTAGTCATTTTTGAGTTTTGTATAATATAAGGAATGTTTTTGCAACACAACTCTGCGCTCTCATAGTGGTCGTGACAACTCTGCATTCATATTGTGTGTGGTTATCTTTAGATATATTCTCCAGATTTGCCTGGAGGGAATTGTTCACATGCTATAACATTTTTATTCTACATAACATTTAATTTAGAAACATTTACCAAAAATTGATTTTACGTACATATCTTTAGTATTTTACTGATAAAAAGTATTTATCCACAATCTGCTCTGGTCAAGTCCGGTCCTGGAGTGTCTTAACACAATGACAACAAAAATATTTAGGCTGACTTCATCCAATATCTAGAAAATGTATTTGTGTGATATGCAAATATGTACATATTTAATGAGGTATTGCCTGGTTTGCATATTCTATTAAAAATAGTTTGACCCTTTGCAACCCTAATCCCAAGTACCGTTACCCCGGTACTTGGGAAAAACGACGAAAATTTAGCTTTTTTGTGTCAGTAATTGGACATTGTTCCCCTACGATTATATAGTAGGCAGAAGGCCTATTCAACGTGGCATTGCATGACTAAGAAAATACACGGAATACAATAGCATTATTTTAAACACCTATTTGTTAAAGGAGCATACATAGGCTATCTATCATTTGATATTTCTTAATCTACACATTGTAGCATCTCTAGGCCACTCACCATCATAGGCATCCACAAGACAACTCTCACCACCGCCAGGATCATGGAGAAGCGCTTTTGTGCAAAGAACACCGGGGATTCCCAGTTACTGATGGTACCATCATCCCTCGGTACACCGTCAGAGGCACGGGTTGGGCAGGTATATGTTTCCACTTTGTCCCGCACCCCTAGCCCTTTCCCCAACCCACCTGGACTCAGCTCGTTGTAGGCACAGAAACTTCTGTCCAAGCTATCCCGAGAGAAGGACGGGAGGTCGCAGAGAGGCGCAGACCCGTCTCCTCTCAGATCCCTGGCTATATCCAAGTAGCTCGGGTAGAACGTCCTCTGCGGCTCCCTGGAACACAGGAGCTGGTAGGTGAGAGGAACGAAGAAGAACACCAATCCGCAGAAACACAGGGAGTACAATGAGAAAAGGAGCAGAACGTAAAAACTTCGTCTCTCCGGGAAGCAGCCTAAGGAGACCGGGGTGAAACTCCCCCAGCCGCACAGGGGTAGTACACTGACGGCCAGACTGACTACCCACACCCCGGCTATCGCCAACATCACCCTGAACGGCCGAGGGCTTTCTTCTCGCTTGGTAACGTAAAAGGTGTAGGCTGCGATAAGGCAAGCCTTCATATTGCTGGACAGTCCTTGGAACACATAGAGAAGTCCCGATAAAGTGCATATGGTCACCGCCGCTCCCTCTCCATCTCTCTCCCACTGCAGGAGCATGAAGAGGGAGAGAGGAATCACGCTGAGCAAGTCGTCCACGGACATCGAAGCCACGATGAGCCAAAGGATGGTTTTCCACCTCATCCGGATGAAAAATAAAATAGAATACACACTTCCCACGAAGGTAGCAGCGGCTATGGCGACGCACAAGCTGAAGAGAAGCAGGCTCATCTGTCTTTGCGCCTCCGTGGGGTCCGTCCTCTCGTAGCTCGCCGTGAAAAGGATGCTCTTGTTCGGCGAAGGGGAGCTGAGTGTCGAGGACATTTTCATTTAGGTAACTTTTGTCGACCTGGCTTGTGTTGCCCAATGTTCACCCTCCGATATATATATACATAAAACTTTGAACAAATGCCAACACGTTACTCAAGTTATAACGGCATACATAGGCTAGACCACATCCATGTTGAGTCGCTCCAATAGGCTATATTTCAGCAGTCCAGTTAAAATCGGAAAGTAGCTTCCAGAATAGGACACCTTTTACCCTTAGCAGTGCACTTTAGACGCGTAGCCTACTGGAGGAGATAGAAGGCGAGGCTCCTCGTGGATGATGCTCCGCGATTTATGTTCAAACCGAGCAGTGCGTGCTACAAACAGCCGGTTTACAAACCTCACGCCGTCGTCACTGTCCTTTCTCTCAATGGCAGAAGGGTGGTCTGGTGTGTAATAATAATAATAACTTTGGGGGTGCTTGCATTTGTCCTGTTACACACGTATACAAGTGTTCATCGTTCCATGTGTGTAATAGAAATGTGTTTCTTGCATATCCCCGCAGGGAGCGGCGTCACGGCCAGGGTCACCGTTGTCCATCACCCCTAGAACATTTGGGGCTAAGTGCCTTGCTCAAGGGCACAGCGACAGATTTCTCACCTTGTCAGCTCAGTGATTCAATGCTAGGCTCTGGTTTTTAATGTTTTGTTTTAACCCTATCTAACCTTTACCGTTCTGAGTTAATGCCTGATCTGTTTCAGCCTAAATACAGTACAGAGGGGTATTCTGCTGGGTAGCCTACTCAGTATTCAGCTATGGTGACACACACACGCACACACATTCGCACACCCACTCCATAATGCTGCTGGGTCCCAGTGATCCCCTCTGTCATGTCTCAGACTACATTTACATCAAGTACATAGCTACAACAAACACCCAGTCTGTTTGGTGTGATGTGATGTGGTGTGGTGGTGTGTGTGTGTGTGTGTGTGTGTGGATCACAGGGCCCTTGTGTCTGTAAATCATTTGATTGGGAGCACCAAAGAGAGCACATGGACAGTCAGGCTTCCTTCACTTAAGACAATTTCACCCTGTAAGCATTTCCAGAGCTAGCTAGGAGAGTGTGATAACATTTAAGAGGAGACCATCTCGTTTCCATTGGACAACACTCCACCGATGGGTCACCTCGTCTCCAGGCTCAACTGCTAGAGATCGGGCTGGGTAGACCAGATTAACCGGGCTGGGTGGACCAGATTAACCGGGTAGGTTGGGCCAGAATAACCGGGCTGATTAACCAGATTAATACCTCTTAAGGCTCCGCTGACGCAAACACAGCGTGTGACATCATCCACTCTGTTATCGCGAGGTTACAGACAGCGCATCCCAGTGCTTTCTATGCCATTTCGGGGGATTTTAACCATGCATCTATCTCTTCAACGTTGCCCACGTTCAAACAGTTCGTGAAGTGCCCAACCAGGAATAATAAAACTCTGGACTTGTTATATGCTAATGTCAAGGATGCATACAACTCCACTGCACTCCCTCCCCTCGGTAGATCGGATCACAACCTTGTCCACCTCACCCCACTCTACAGGCCTTTGGTCCAACAGCAGCCTGCGACCACCAGGACCATTAGGAGATGGTCCCCGGAGGCGAATGAGGCCCTACAGGACTGCTTTGAAACAACAGACTGGGATGTGCTCTGTGAAGCTCATTGGGAGGACATCGATGGACTTATTGACTGCATAACAGACTATATTAATTTTTGTGTAGACAACACTGTACCCACCAGGAAGGTACGATGTTTCCCAAACAATAAACCCTGGGTCACCAGCGACCTGAAGGCCCTGCTGAATGAGAAGAAGAGGGCCTTCAAGGAGAGGGACAAGGACAAATTGAAATGCGTCCAGAGGGAGCTGAATTTGCGGATTGCTGAGGGGAAGAGAGGGTATAAAGAGAAGATGGAGGACAAGCTGAGGCAGAGCCAGGTCAGAGAGGTGTGGAAGGGTATGAGAAATATCACTGGCTTCAAAAAGTCAAACAGTGGGCAGACGGAGGGGACCCAGGACAGAGCCAATGAGCTGAACCAATTTTTTAACAGGTTTGATACTGGCCCTGTCCACCTCCCCTCCAGCTCCCCAGGCCACACACCCTCACGGTTGTCCCACCCCCACTTTGCTCACAACACCTCTGCTGAGACAATCAGTGACCCTCCTCCACCCCTGCTCCCCCTGGACTGATCCTCAACACCCCGCTTCCCCCCACCTCCCCACCAAGTGAAGAGAGAGCTGGAGAGACTACATCAGTGGAAAGCGGCGGTCCCTGATGGCATCAGCCCAAGGGTGCTTAGGGTCTGTGCTGACCAACTGTGTGGAATACTCCAGCGTCTCTTCAACCTTAGCCTGGTGGGGTGGGGGTGGAGCCAGAGGTCAAACTGTAGGATCCAGTTCCTACATTGAATATAAAAATTGATTTTTCAAACAAAACTACACTACATTTGATCTCTGGGACCCTCAGGATGACAAATCAGAGCAAGATTACTGAATGTAAGTACATTATTTACCTTCAGAGGTGAATGTACCAAACCAGTTACGGTGATAAAAGTGTTGTCATCCACTATCCTCAAACAATGACATGGTATTATTTAGCGGTAATAGCTACTGTAAATTGGACACTGCAGTTAGATTAACAAGAATGTAAGCTTTCTGCCCATATAAGACATGTCTATGTCCCTGAAAGTTTGCTCTTGTTTACAACACCATTCTAGTCACATATCACATATTGAGCAGCAACTGTCCCGTATAAGGGACACCGATCCAGTAGAGGTTATATTGATCTTTGTATTATGTATGCAGAGGGTTACAGGATGGAATGGGATTGTATACAGGCTTGTCCTTGCAGGGTGTAGTTGACTGGATGTCCATCGTGCCATTATGTTCATCAGGGTGTAGTTGACTGGATGTCCATCGTGCCATTATGTTCATCAGGGTGTAGTTGACTGGATGTCCATCGTGGGTACAGAGGGCAACAAGCAAACAAAAATACATGAGACATAAATGAATCTAATTTATTCTAATCTAATTGAATTCAACCGCTAGGTTCAGCTAGATAACTAATCCATTGAAAACAGCTTACATAAAGCAGCCTGGAGAGAAACATGTCCAAAGATGAAGGACAGAAACCGATTGGTTTTTGAGGAGGGAGGATAAGATGAAGGACAGAAACCGATTGGTTTTTGAGGAGGGAGGATAAGAGTGACTGGGTGTATAAAGAGTATGTGTTCCTCTGTTTCCATGGCAAGCAGTTAGAACAATCACCACAACACATCATAACACACCACAACACATCATAACACAACACAACACATCATAACACAACACTACACATTATAACACAACACAACACATCATAACACAACACATCATAACACAACAGAACACACAGCTTTCTTGTAGAGAGTTTAACACACAATCCGGGGAGGGGCCAGCTGAGTATAAGACTGTATCATTTGCATATAAATGGATAAGAGAGCTTCCTGCTGCCTGAGATACTGTATGTTGTTGATGTAAATTGAGAAGAGCGTGGGGCCTAGGATCGAGCCTTGGGGTACACCCTTGGTGACAGGCAGTGGCTGAGACAGCAGATGTTCTGACTTTATACACTGCACTCTTTGAGAGAAGTAGTTAGCAAACCAGACCAAAGACCCCTCAGAGACACCAATACTCCTTAGCCGGAGTATACACATGTAGATACACATAATATAAAAATTATGACGTGACACATAGCTTTTGATATGACAGAGACAGACAGAGGGAGAGAGAGACAGAGACAGACGGAGGGAGGGAGCGAGAGACAGACGGAGGGAGGGAGAGACAGAGACAGAGACAGACAGACAGACAGACAGAGGGAGGGAGGGAGAGAGAGACAGACAGACAGATGGAGGGAGAGAGAGACAGAGACAGACAGAGGGAGAGAGAGAGAGAGACAGACAGACAGAGGGAGGGAGGGAGAGAGAGACAGAGACAGTCAGGGAGGGAGAGAGACAGACAGACAGACAGACAGACAGGGGGAGGGAGAGAGAGACAGAGACAGACGGAGGGAGGGAGCGAGAGACAGACGGAGGGAGGGAGAGACAGACAGACAGAGGGAGGGAGAGAGAGACAGAGACAGACAGAGGGAGGGAGAGAGAGACAGAGACAGTCAGGGAGGGAGAGAGACAGACAGACAGACAGACAGACAGACAGACAGACAGACAGACAGACAGACAGACAGGGGGAGGGAGAGAGAGACAGAGACAGTCAGAGGGAGGGAGAGAGAGACAGAGACAGTCAGAGGGAGGGAGAGACAGAGACAGACAGACAGGGGGAGGGAGGGTGAGAGAGACAGAGACATGGAGGGTGATCCACATCTCCATCCCCGGTCTGTTTAGCTCCAGGGAGGAAGTGTGAAACAGAGGGAGCGAGAGAGGGGGGCGAGGGAGAGATTAAATAAGATCCTTAAAGGAAAAATCCACCCAAAACCACTCATTCCTTTAATTTACAATGTTAAATAACACTGATATGTGAGAAAAAATATTTGTTGTGAACAAAAATTTAATTTTGGCGTTGTACAAATCTGTTGCAGCTCAAGTCGACTAAAAAATCTACAATACAATGCTCTCTCTATGGGCTAGCTAGCTAGCTAGGTATCTAGCTAGAAAAAAAACGTAGCTATACTCAATAATATCATAGACAATATTAGCATGTAAAGTAGCTAGTTAGCTGTAAAATCGCCTAAACAAACTCAATTTAGGAGTCTTCAATCTCACCATGTGCAACCTGCAGATCAATGTTTTTTAAGTTAAAGGTTAGACAGGTTTTTCAGACAGTTGTTTTTAGATACACACACGCTCACACACACACCTCTTCCAGAAGCCCTTGGCTCTTATGTATACAGAAACAGAGAGGAACAGATTGGTGGAGACAGACAGACATTGAGAGACAGAGATATTCAATTAATTAAAGGTATGGTACAATTTATTTTTAAATATATTTTCTTCAAAAATGTTAATACCTAAATGCTTACATATTACAATTATTAAAACGTGTATTATTTAATATTAAACTATACCTCTAATGTTTTTTTTACTAAACATATGTTTATTATTTTGTTCATAGAAATAATGTTTTTAGGAAGATTCTCTCTGCTTGTAACCTAACAGCTTGCCTCACACACACACACACACACACACACACACACACACACACACACACACACACACACACACACACACACACACACACACACACACACACACACACACACATACACGCACACACACACACACGTACACACACACACACACACACACACACACACACACACACACACACACACACACACACACACAAACACACACACAAACACACACAGACACACACGCGCACACACACACGCATGCACACACACACACGTCAGACCTTTGATTGGACTGATCATGTCAACATCATCTTTCACAATCTTAGCTAGCAGTCATCATCATGAATCAAGTCTACTGGCTAATCCTTTTTAATCCATGTCATATGAAGAGAGATGATTAATAGAAAATATAGATCAGCCATTGGGCATAAATATAACACAACAATTTGGAAATCGCAAATTCAACAATGAGTGGTTTGTAAGGAATCTGTGGCTAACTGCAAGCATTGCAACTGGAAGTCGGGAATAAACAGCTCAAACTGGGAAAATATCATTCAATTTCTCTTTAAATGACACAATTTGCCCACGAAGGACCGCCGTGCCACCTTCGTGTTCCAGTGAGAACATCACAACAACCTGAGTCCAAAACTGTCTTATGCTGCTTCATAAAGGATGTCGAATGCCAGAGAGATGTGTATACTGCAGCTAAGAAAGTAATACTAAGTGTATGTTGTGTAATAAGCTGTTAGTAGCCCATGTGCCTCACCCTAATAATTTGGTCTATTTTCACATCTTAATTTCGCCTACTGTTCTGACTCGGTGGTACACATGTAATGTTAGACTGTAACCTGTTTTTGAGAAATGTAATCATCAAATATTGTAAGAGCTTTCGTTGTCTGCTTATATGCCCCCTTTATTTATCCTACGGTTCTGACTTGGTGTTCAGGGAGAACACTGTAAGAATGGCCCATGTTCTGAATTCTGTCGCTGTACATTTCGAAATGACGGATTGCCTCTCATCCACTTGTCGTTCCCTTATGCCATAGTTTGTACATCTCAATTGTCAGTAGAAACCACATTTGTTTAAGCAAGTCAGCCATATCAGTTATGTTTTTTTAAAAGAAGTAAATGAGGCTGAATGAACTGTTTCGCTGCCAGACAATAGCCAGGTTTAACAGTGGTAAGGTGTTGGGACTGCGATATTGGGACAGCTTTATGTAGGCCCTAACAGTTTGTGGGCACCGTTTGTCACCGTTATAGTGCAGTTAATGTATTGTTTAGTGTTGTGTTGGGACTTTGGGACTGCTGTTGTGACTTTGCTGGCATGCATGTAAAAAATGAACTTTCTATCTGTAGTATCATATAGCTTTGGAATCGTGACATTACGTACTTTCGAGGAAAATAGGCACGTTTCTCGACATATACACTGACTTTGAGAAGGGATTGTGTGACGATTAGCTTAGCAACCGCGTGACACAGCATGACAACGTGAATACGATTGGACGACAGTCTGCTGGGTGGGGCGTGAAACGTTCCTTCATTCATTGGATTCCTATCTCCTTTATATAATATCTCTGGCAACGGCACCATGCAATGCACCCTGGACTAAAGAGGCAGACAAAATGGAAAAAATGCCCTAGACCCGCCGTTAAATTACAACATTTATTAAGGTAGAAATATCGGAAAATATGATAAATGTCTCATTCGAGAGAAGACATGCTCCAGAGTTATGACATCGGTCAGTATTGAAATCCAACATGCATGATAGACGTTTTCTCAATCTAAAAGTCGTATTCCTATTAACTTCCAGTTTAGTGAGAGCGACATTATCACAGTGCTACGTCATACCGGCCGGATTTCTGCCTGCTTGAACGCCAATAACTCAGATACACATTAAAACATGAATAGACCCAGGGAATTGATAGAGCATCACTCAGAGATGCACAAAGACAATATAACATTTTAAATGGGTGAACCTTTCCTCTAAGTGCTGTGGTGACAGTTGAGGAAGGCTGCAGAATGCCTAATGCGGACATTACACAGAGAGAGAGGGGAGGGAAGGAGAGGGAGGGAGAGTGAGGGAGGGAGAGAGAGGCATAAAACTGGGGTGGGCAGGGAAAGAGGGAGGAGAGAGGAGAGGGAGGGAGAGAGAGGGAGAGAGAGAATGGATGCAGGAAAACAGATGAGATGGATGGATGGATGGATGGATGGATGGATGGATGGATGGATGGATGGATGGATGGATGGATGGATGGATGGATGGATAGATACTTTATTGATCCCAGAGGGGAAAATAATTTGTCATGCAGCTACGAAAAACACAGTGTTAGGTGAAAAAAATTAATAAATATTGCACGTTGATATAAAAACAGGAAGTAAGTAGTAATGTTATCCCGTGGTTTATTCCCAGCTAACGCTGTATGAACAGATGTAACAAACAGCTTTCTCATGGAGTCAGGAGAGCTGACTGAAGGATCATGGAGTCAGGAGAGCTGACTGAAGGATCATGGAGTCAGGAGAGCTGACTGAAGGGTCGTGGAGTCAGGAGAGCTGACTGAAGGGTTGTGGAGTCAGGAGAGCTGACTGAAGGGTTGTGGAGTCAGGAGAGCTGACTGAAGGGTCATGGAGTCAGGAGAGCAGACTGAAGGATCATGGAGTCAGGAGAGCTGACTGAAGGGTCGTGGAGTCAGGAGAGCTGACTGAAGGGTTGTGGAGTCAGGAGAGCTGACTGAAGGGTCGTGGAGTCAGGAGAGCTGACTGAAGGGTCATGGAGTCAGGAGAGCAGACTGAAGGATCATGGAGTCAGGAGAGCTGACTGAAGGATCATGGAGTCAGGAGAGCTGACTGAAAGATCATGGAGTGAGGAGAGCTGACTGTATATATGAACAACATATTGCATGCCTGAACAAACACAAAAGCTTTCAGCAATTGAATACACTGGGAACATGTTAAGGCGTACAACGGTAACATGACATGCAATACTCTGCTTTTGTTCTGTGTAATATTATATTTCTCCGCTGGCTGTGTTTGAGCCAAGAGGAAATGTAAATGTGATACACTGGTAGGTTCTCGGAAAAGGGTGGATTTTAGATGACAATGGTGACAATGTCTGTGTGAAATATTCCAGTAGATTCTAGTTAAATGGTTGCAATGCCCCAGGAACATACAACGATTGATTGACACATCGTTCTTATCACTTTGCATTTTGCCATTCACTCTTTTGTGACTACACATTATATAAGGTTCTGAAAACAGCCATTTGTTGTACTGGCAATTCTGCTTCAGCTCAGAATGAAACACACCGTCATTGTCTTACTAGTGGCTTGTATGCTGCTCTGCACTGGTAATATATTCTTTGTCTTTCATTTTGTTAATTGTATGTCTAATAAGACTACTGTGTAACTTTCAGACCTGGGTTCAATAACATGTGTAATTAAGTATTCGGTATTTAAATACTTATATTCTGTACATTTCATTGTTTTCTAATAATGTGATGCCGAATAAACTTCTTAACTTAAACAAATATTTTCAAATAATGTCCAGTAAATATCCTACTATTGGAAACAGTTTTCAGATACTTGTTTCCAACTATATGATCTGAAATAACGCTAGGACCAAACAGACCAGGGTTCAAATACATGGGAGGATTTAAATATTTTTTTTATATATTACGTTTTTTCTAATACATGCCAATACGTTTCACTTGTATCTTCCAATAAATCATATCTAAATATTTAAATTGAAATGTATGTGAAAGTAAGGGAAATAATTTAAACAGTATTTGAACCCAGGTCTGGTTACTTTATATGAGTGTTTTTCTTGTATCTTTCTCTTTTTCAGCAGCTCATGCTCTGCAGTGCTTCACCTGTAAAGATCCAGCAGACCCCACCTGCTTAGAACAAACCCTGGAGACCTGCAGTGTTGGACACGTGTGTTCTACAAATATCAGCAGGTCTCTGCAATCCTCCGGTAAGATAAAACTTCTCAGTTATCTATCCACTTGTTTAAATAATTTACATTGTAAATTTAAATGGACATACTAAGTAGTATTAACTTGTCACGTGTTTTGAAATATCTTTTGACACTGTAGTTTTTAACGACAGAGGACACATACATTTTAGCATTTGGGGAGTTGACATTGATATCCGCTGGGGAGAGGACCGTACAGCAACCAACCCCAATGTTGGTAAGTTAAAACTGTCAAAATCTGTGACTGGAAATGCTTTAATTAATTATGTTTTCAGTTATGATACCCAGTTATTGTAACAAGTACTTTCAGAAACTATTTACACCCCTTGACTTTTTCTACATTTTTTCCACATGTGTTAGTCTCAATTTAAAATTGATTAAATGTTGAGTTTTTTCAACCACAAAGATCAGGGAGGTTTTCCAATGCCTCACAAAGAAGGGAAACTATTGGTAGATGCGTAAAAAAAGCAGACATTGAATATCCTTTTGAGCACGGTGAAGTAATTAATTACATGTTGGATGTTGTATCAATACACCCAGTCACTACAAAGATACAGGTGTCCTTCCCAACTCAGTTGCCGGAGAGGAAGGAAACCGCTCAGGGATTTCACCATGAGGCCAATGGTGACTTTAAACCAGTTACAGAGTTTAATGGCTGTGATAGGAGAAAACTGAGGATGGATCAACAACATTGTTCTTACGCCACAATACTAACCTAAATGACAGAGAGAAAAGAAGAAATCCTGTATAGAATACAAATATTCCTAAACATGCATTCTGTTTGTAACAAGGCACTAAAGTAATATTGTAAAAAATGTGGCAAAGAAATACACTTTTTGTCCTGAATACAAAGTGATCACTTTCCATATTTTCAAGCACAGTGGTGTCTGCATCATGTTATGGGTATGCTTGTAATCGTTAAGGACTGGGGAGTTTTTAAAGACGAAAAATAAACAGAATGGAGCTAACACAGGCAAAATCCTAGAGGAAAACCTGGTTCAGTCTGTTTTCCACCAGACACTGGGAGATGAATCCACCTTTCAGCAGGACAATAACTTAAAACAGAAGGCCAAATATACACTGGAGTTGCTTAACAAGAACACAGTGAATGTTCCTGAGTGGCCGAGTTACAGTTTTGACTGAAAAGGGTTGTCTAGCAACGAAGAATTTTGAAAATAATAATGGGCAAATGTTGCACAATCCAGGTGTGGAAAGCTCTTAGAGAATTACCCAGAAACACTCACAGCTCTAATCACTGCCAAAGGTCCTGCTACAAGTTATTGACTCAGGGGTGTGAATACTTACGTAAATGAGATATTTCTGTATTTCCTTTTCAATACATTTGAAAAAAATTCAAAAAATATATTTTCACATTGTCATTATGGGGTTTTGTGTGTAGGTGAATGAATACATTTAAACAATTTTGAAATCAGGCTGTCACACAAAAAAAATTGAATAAGACATTTTTTATCTTTTACCTTTCAGGTTCAAACTCAAGTATCAATGAAAGGATCATGAAGGGATGCATGAATGACAATTTTTATCAGTCAAGCCCCAAAATGTCTTTTAATATCGGTTTCCAACAATTCACTTCTTCATGCTGCAACTCATCTGGCTGCAACAATGACACTTTCTCTGGTAAATATTGTTCTGTACTTTGAACTCCATTGTTCTTTGTTGAATTAGAGTTTTTTTGTCTGAACCTTACATGAGTTGTCCTGTAGTTTCTTCAGATGACCCCTACAATGGACTTCAGTGTGCTTCTTGCACTGATCCAGAAGATGACGTTTGTGATCAGGCTGTGACCTGTCAGGGAGTTCAGGATCGCTGTCTTAACGACGCAGGTACAGTACATGCAATTTATGTTTGTGTTTGGCTGTGTTCATGCTATACTATGGTCCTTGTAATAAATACAGTTATAACAAATCTTAGGTTTATTTGATCAATCTGTGTCAATTTCATTAATCTTTGACAATATTTTTTATATTGTAATATTTTCTCTGTAGTGACAGCTAGTAATGGTCGGTCTGTGACTCTTCGAGGCTGTGTATCCAGGAGTCTGTGTGGTTCCGGTTCTGACTACGGTTCTGACTCCGGTTCTGCCTCTGGTTCTGACTCCGGTTCTGCCTCTGGTTCTGACTCCGGTTCTGTCTCTAGTCCTCTGTCCTGCTGTGAGGGAAGTCTCTGTAATAGAAAAAGGACATTGAATGACGCCCAGCCTGTAGCACTTACACTCCTCACTCTGCTAGTTGGGATCACAATCACCACACTTCTACAATCTGTCAATCAATGAATATCTTGAAGGGGGTTTGTTGAGGATTTGCTTATTTCCTCATGAGGATTGGCTATGTAGGGATCAGCTTCTCACTCAGTGTTGTCAAAAGTGTAAAAACCTATTCACTTCCTGACCCACTAGAACACTGTGGGATCTGTTTCTTGTTGCCCCTCAGAAGGCGGCTGAAAATAACAATTATGACAAAAAAAGACTACTTGTTGGTAGTGGACAGAAACGCTTCTGAAATGTTGCAATGAATTTATTAAACTTGGACGTTGTGTTGATTAAGTAATGATGGGTAATCTAACTTTCCCTTAATGTAGCCTATTAGGCCACAACATAAGATACAACCTTCACTATCTTCTTTTCTTGCTCTTTGTGGTCTAGACTGGGTTACTGTAAAGATCTTTGTGGTCTAGGCCGGGTTACTGTAAAGCTCTTTGTGGTCTAGACCGGATTACTGTAAAGATCTTTGTGGTCTAGACTGGGTTACTGTAAAGATCTTTGTGGTCTAGGCCGGATTACTGTAAAGATCTTTGTGGTCTAGACTGGGTTACTGTAAAGCTCTTTGTGGTCTAGGCCGGGTTACTGTAAAGCTCTTTGTGGTCTAGGCCGGGTTACTGTAAAGATCTTTTTGACAACTGTTGATTTAAAAGGGGCTTATATTTGATTGATATATTCATAAATAAAACATTTGACTTCAACACTTGCAATTAATGAAACATGTTAGTAAATAATAATAAACATTCATACTACTTACTTTCTGTCTTTTTCCTATAATGTGTTTGGTATTTTATTAGGATCCCATTAACTGTTGTAAAAGCAGCAGCTCCTCTTCCTGGTCCGCGCAAAACATGAAACATGACATAATACAGAACATTAATAGACAAGAATAGCTCAAGGACAGAACCACATTCATTTTCTTTTAAAGGCACACATAGCCGACATATCAATATATACACATAAACTATATAGTTCAAATAGGGGAGAGGCGTTGTACCGTGAGGTGTTGCTTTATCTGTTGAACAGAGTTCCATTAAATAATGGCTCTATATAATCCTGTACACTTTCTTTAACACAGACGCACGCACACGCACACGCACACACACACACACACACACACACACACACACACACACACACACACACACACACACACACACAGTGAAGTGTGTCTTGTTCATTTGAGCTTTGAAGTGAGATTGCGTCAGCCCAGCCTCCTCCACTCCACATCCTCTCTATTACAGAATAATATCAAGATATAAACGGAGCCTTCAGAGGTGCTACCCTTAAGTAGGGCATCAATGTTATGACGCTGGCCCTTTCAGTGAATCGGCTAGGCAGAGATGAGAAACATCTCCTGTTAGGAAATCTGTTATTAAATCCGTATTAAATCAGTTTTATGACTTTATGACAGGTCATAAATTCCTGGCAGAGACTCTTCTCCCTGGACATGCAGTATGGGAGAGAGAGTGTCACAGTAGAACAAAGGATCTTCTCCCGCCAATACTACTACATCCCAGAATTAGGGAATTTAACAATATTCCTATTTTGGAAAATAGTCAGTGGAGAAGCCACCTTATCCTAACTCTGTTAATACAGGTTCCTCAGTTTTTTTATTAGGCAAGTCAGTTAAGAGCATATTCTTATTTTCAATGACAGCCTAGGAACAGTGGGTTAACTGCCTTGTTCAGGGGCAGAACAACAGATTTTTACCTTGTCAGCTCGGGGATTTGATCCAGCAACCTTTCGGTTATGGGCCCAACACTCTAACCACTGGGCTACCAGTTATGAGGCTTCCATCTGAATGTTGGATCAAATGTATAACTAAGTATAAGAATACTTTTGAAAAGATAACAATGTGATTTTATTCTTCTAAAATTAAAATGTTTTGTTTGATGGTAACTTGTGCCCAGTCAGTGGCCACGCCCAAGTTAACAGACATTGGTTGGAAATGATGAACCAACCACTTTTCTGCTCAAGAATAAAAGCCCCTGTGATAAAAGTCGTTACAGTTCCAAAGGACGGGAGGACTAGTCCACACATTTGAGGACTAGTCCACACATAAAATGACGAACTACAACTCTACAGTCCAGAAAACGTGAGAGCTTTCTCCACACGTTTGAAATGGTATGAACTCTGAACTATTGATCACTAAAGTAGAAGTGATACATCCTAGACGTTGCGTTACCAGTCTGCACCTGAAAACGTATGTAAGCCTAGGACAAGGAAACAGACACTTCTCCGAAGCCTCTCTTCTAAGAGATCAACTACAACCACCACGATGACCTGGAAGACTCTACAAAGGATAATGGCGACCTCTACTGGGCAAATCAGTCTTACATCATCAACTCAACGAGTGAAGCAGTGACACGTAAATACAAATTTCATTCCTTTATCTGAACGGGCGATTGTTAATTCCTTTGTCTCCCTTCCCTCCCCCTTTCCTCTCTAAATCTATCGTGTAATAACCAAACTGTCTTGTCTTGTTAAGTCCCCTAGGGATGGTATTTATTGTATATTGTTAGGATGTTTTGTATACTCTGTAATTGTTTAATTAGCTAGTAAATAAATAATTGAGCCAATTTGTGTATGGATGATTCATAGTAAAAACAACGTTCAAGAATGAGACTGATCAAGGTAAAATTCATTAATAAGCAACTGTTATGATAAGATATAAAATAATCTGAAGAGAGTTAAATTCGGGAGATAGTACTCTATAAACAAACATTCTTCCGTGGTTCCCCGACTTCCTAGTTAATTCATGTTTACATGATTAGTTTAATCACTAAATAATTAAACCTACAGAATAGATTTGATACTATAACAGTCTTAACTTTTAATGATAGTCAAAGACACAACATTTACGTCATCCACATATGAGTCACAGCAAAATATGTTGTATGATCTTTTATACACTGTTTTAGGCCCAGCTG
>CM042379.1:31223547-31226047 GCA_023634145.1 Thymallus thymallus | reverse complement strand
TTTTCTGTTGGGGCCCAAATGTATGCACCTGTCTAATTTCGTTTTGATGCATATTGCACATTTTCTGTTAATCCAATAAACCTAATTTCACTACTGAAATATTACTGTGTCCATCAGTTATTTAATAGATCAAAATGAAATTGCTGATCCAAACACCCAATTATTTATAAATGGAAATCATGGAAATTGTCAGGGGTATGCATACGACTGTATACTGTAGTAGTGTGAGTATATAATATTGTGAGTGTATATAGTGTATTTTCTTTTATTTAACTAGGCAAGTCAGTTAAGAACAAATTCTTATTTACAATGACGGCCGACCAGTGGGTTAACTGCCTTGTTCAGGGGCAGAACTCTGGGATTTGATCCAGCAACCTTTTAGTTACTGGCCCAACGCCCTAACCACTAGGCTACCTGCCGCCCCAAATATATAGTATTGTGAGTGTGTATATAGTGTGTATATATAGTATTGTGAGTGTGTATATAATGTGTGTATATAGTAGTGTGAGTGTGTATATAGTGTGTATATATAGTATTGTGAGTGTGTATACAGTCAGATCAAGATAGGGTCAATGCAGATAGTCCAGATAACCATTTAAATAACTATTTAGCAATATTTTGCCGTCTTCACGACTGTGCAGGAGTGTGTCCTTAGTAACGTAGACGCCAAGGAACTAGAAACTCTCAACCCTCTCCAATACAGCGATTCACATCGACGGGGGCCCTTTTTCTGCTCGTGGACTACACTCTCCAGTAGTCCACGATCAGCTCCTTGGTCTTGCTGACATTGAGGCAGAGGGAGGTAATAACTGCCTGTTGGACTGGTGTTCAAACCCCCACACACTGACTCGGTACCAATACCCCCTGTATATAGCCTTGTTACTAACCTGTACCCCCACACACTGACTCGGTACCAATACCCCCTGTATATAGCCTTGTTACTAACCTGTACCCCCACACACTGACTCGGTACCAATACCCCCTGTAGATAGCCTCGTTACTAACCTGTACCCCCACACACTGACTAGGTACCAATACCCCCTGTATATAGCCTTGTTACTAACCTGTACCCCCACACAATGACTCGGTGCCAATACCCCCTGTATATAGCCTTGTTACTAACCTGTACCCCCACACAATGACTCGGTACCAATACCCCCTGTATGTAGCCTTGTTACTAACCTGTACCCCCACACAATGACTCGGTACCAATACCCCCTGTATATAGCCTTGTTACTAACCTGTACCCCCACACACTGACTCGGTACCAATACCCCCTGTAGATAGCCTCCTACAAATACCTAGGCATCTGGTTAGACTGTAAACTCAACTTCCAGACTCACATCAACCATCTCCAATCCAAAATTAAATCCAGAATTGGCTTCCTATTTCGCAACAAAGCCTCCTTCACTCATGCTGCCAAACATGCCCTTGTAAAACTGACTATCCTACCGATCCTTGATTTCGGCGATGTCATTTACAAACTAGCCTCCAACACTCTACTTAGCAAATTGGATGTAGTCTATCACAGTGCCATCCGTTTTGTTACCAAAGCCCCATACACTACCCACCACTGCGACCTGTATGCTCTCGTTGGCTGGCCTTCATTATATATTCGTCGCCAAACCCACTGGCTCCAGGTTATCTATAAGTCATTACTAGGTAAATCCCCGCCCTATCTCAGCTCACTGGTCACTATAGCAACACCCACCCGTAGCATGCACTCCAGCAGGTATATCTCACTGGTCACCCCCAAAGCCAACACCTCCTTTGGCCGCCATTCCTTCCAGTTCGCTGCTGCCAATGACTGGAACGAATTGCAAAAATCACTGAAGCTAGAGGTTCCTATCTCCCTCACTAACTTTAAGCGTCAGCTGTCAAAGCTGCTTATCGATCACTGCACCTGTATATAGCCCTTCTGTAAATAGCCCACACTACTACCTCATCCCCATATTTATTTTTGTTATTTCACAAATCTTGCACTCCAGTATCTCTATTTGCACATCATAATTTGCACATCCTTCATTCCTGTGTTAATGATGATAATCTGTAATTTATCTCACCACTATGGTCTATTTATTGTCCTACCTCCTAACCTTACTGCATTTTGCACTACATTTTGCACTCTGTATTTAGATTTTTCTATTGTGTTTTTACCATGTTTGTTTAATGTGTAACTCTGTGTTGTTATTTGTCGCACTGCTTTGCTTTGTCTTGGCCAGGTCGCAGTTGCAAATGAGAACTTCTCAACTGACCTACCTGGTTAAATAAAGGTGAAATAAAAAAATAATAAAAAAATATAGCCTTGTTACTAACCTGTACCCCCACACACTGACTCGGTACCAATACCCCCTGTATATAGCCTTGTTACTAACCTGTACCCCCACACACTGACTCGGTACCCTGTATATAGCCTTGTTACTAACCTGTACCCCCACACACTGACTTGGTACCAATACCCCCTGTATATAGCCTTGTTACTAACCTGTACCCCCACACA
>CM042379.1:31166047-31221047 GCA_023634145.1 Thymallus thymallus | reverse complement strand
GCAGATGTACTCCTCTCTCTGGGAACTGTGACGGGAAGGGAACCACACAAACAATCACTTTAGATTTGAACAGAGATATTTCCTAAGACATGTTACAAAGTGCTCTACAGAAACCTAGGATTAGAGCCTCCAGAGGGCCTCCAGAGGAGTCAATGGGAAGGAACAATGCCTTTGAGAGGGACCCGATCAAACAGTATGGCAACCTATGAATCACAGTGATGACTGTCTGTACCAGAGACAGGTTGACGTTGGCATTCAATCCCAGTTTAGAATCCAACGTTTATACATTAAGTTCACATTAAGGTAAGGGTTAAGGTTTGAGACAGGGTAAAAAAACAACAACAAAAAAATGTAAACATTCGCCAGCTTACACCCTCGGAGCCAGCTAACACCCATCAGCCACCCCGCCATAACACCTTGGCAAGCCACAAACCTACTTGATGGTAATAGCGGTGACTGTTGCCTCTAATGGACGGTTTTCGGTCATCTCCCAAAGTCCTGGGTACCTGGATGGGCATCGAATTTCGCCTGGGATCTTGAGCAACCTGGCTGTTCACCAATCAAATGCACCCTGTGACCCCCTTCAGGTATGCACAAAAACACACACGAAAACATCACACCCATAACCATTAAATGCATCCTTTAACCTGTAACCCCCTTTCAGGTACACACACATATTGACTCCTCTCATGTCTTTACCCGGAGAGAGGGCAGTGGGTTTGTTTTGGACCTGATTTGATGATTTTGATTTCATTTGTTTTGTCCCTGTTTGTTTTATCTTTTATGTTAGGAAGTCTGGTATGTTCCAGGGCTGAAGAACTCACTCTCTGAGAGGCATGCCTGGTATGTTCCAGGGCTGAAGAACTCACTCTCTGAGAGGCATGCCTGGTATGTTCCAGGGCTGAAGAACTCACTCTCTGAGAGGCATGCCTGGTATGTTCCAGGGCTGAAGAACTCACTCTCTGAGAGGCATGTCTGGTATGTTCCAGGGCTGAAGAACCCACTCTCTGAGAGGCATGTCTGGTATGTTCCAGGGCTAAATAACCCACTCTCTGAGAGGCATGTCCTGCAACTGTGACAGAGTACATTTCCCTGGGTCTGGACCAACACACACACACACACACACACACACACACACACACACACACACACACACACACACACACACACACACACACACACACACACACACACACACACACACACACAAAGACACATAGACAGGGGGTGTACTTACTTTTTCACATGACTGCATATCAGATGTATTTATATATATTTTAAACTCTGATCTATACACTAATATGCTGACATCATTCATAACTCAAGCATCTACATTGAACCAATATGTTGGGCAGGATGTATTCCATGTTGGGCAGGATGTAGTCCATGTTGGGCAGGATGTAGTCCATGTTGGGCATGATGTATTCCATGTTGGGCAGGATGTATTCCATGTTGGGCAGGATGTGTTCCATGTTGGGCAGGATGTATTCCATGTTGGGCAGGATGTGTTCCATGTTGGGCAGGATGTATTCCATGTTGGGCAGGATGTATTCCATGTTAGGCAGGATGTAGTCCATGTTGGGCATGATGTATTCCATGTTGGGCAGGATGTATTCCATGTTGGGCAGGATGTGTTCCATGTTGGGCAGGATGTGTTCCATGTTGGGCAGGATGTAGTCCATGTTGGGCAGGATGTAGTCCATGTTGGGCAGGATGTAGTCCATGTTGGGCAGGATGTGTTCCATGTTGGGCAGGATGTAGTCCATGTTGGGCAGGATGTAGTCCATGTTGGGCAGGATGTAGTCCATGTTGGGCAGGATGTAGTCCATGTTGGGCAGGATGTATTCCATGTTGGGCAGGATGTGTTCCATGTTGGGCAGGATGTAGTCCATGTTGGGCAGGATGTAGTCCATGTTGGGCAGGATGTAGTCCATGTTGGGCAGGATGTAGTCCATGTTGGGCAGGATGTAGTCCATGTTGGGCAGGATGTAGTCCATGTTAGGCAGGATGTAGTCCATGTTGGGCAGGATGTATTCTATGAGGGCAGAATTTTCAACAATACAGCAAAAATAAGAAAATCCCATTGGAAGTTATTCAGAGAAACAAACAGACACATGCTGCTACAAAAAAACATATTTCATGTGGGAAACAATTAACATCAAATCATCAGTTCAATTTCAAAATTGAAAAGTCTAATACTTATGCAGAAATCAAGGTTGTTCTAATTAAACTCCTGTGAAATCAATAGATTGGGAGATGGAATTTCTCCATAGAAAAGTTGATTCCCAGTATGTATTGGAATTTAGATCCTCCAACTTTGGTACACAACACAGAACTCCTATCTGTTGCCAACTATCAAACCCTGGTCTTCCAAACTAGCTACTGTATCTCTCCCAGTTTGAGATCAAAGGTAGTCTGAAGGAAATCAAGTTGACCTCAACAACCTCCAGCTGTTAGGTAAATCAAGTTGACCTCAACAACCTCCAGCTGTTAGGTAAATCAACTTGACCTCAACAACCTCCAGCTGTTAGTTAAATCAACTTGACCTCAACAACCTCCAGCCGTTAGGGTACCAGTGTGTGAGAAGGGAGTGTGTGTGTGTGTGAGTGTGAGAAAGAGCAGATACCCACTTGACTGACTCACATGTAGACAGGGGCATAGCCACGGGAAGTAGGGGTGCTGACTGATTCACATGTAGACAGGGGCATAGCCACGGGAAGTAGGGGTGCTGACTGATTCACATGTAGACAGGGGCATAGCCACGGGAAGTAGGGGTGCTGACTGATTCACATGTAGACAGGGGCATAGCCACGGGAAGTAGGGGTGCTGACTGATTCACATGTAGACAGGGGCATAGCCACGGGAGGTAGGGGTGCTGAATTATTCACATGTAGACAGGGGCATAGCCACGGGAAGTAGGGGTGCTGAAGGTGTTGTAGCACTCCCTAAAATTAATAGTACTGCACTGGGCCTTTACTAGTCCTTTAATAGCGGTCCGGTACGGTCCGTGCCTGCTCCTCGCACCAGACCACCGGTGCGCCTCCATAGCCTGGAGCCTCCAGCTACGGCCCACAGCACGGTGCAGTCCGCTCCACTGGTGCCCAGTCCGGGGCCGGTATCCAGCATAGCTATGTGGTGGGAGAGCTTCTCTGCGCTGGTGCCCAGGCTGGGCACGGCGTTCAATTCCGCTGGGGAGTCGGAGCTCCTCAGCGTGCCGGTGCCCAGTCCGGGGCCGGTATCCAGCCCAGCTACGTGGCTGGAAACATTCTCCGCGCTGGCGCCCAGGCTGGGCACAGTGTTCTGTCCCACTGGGGAGCCGGAGCTCCTCCAAAGCGGGACTGCAACGGCACCCAATCCGGGCCGGCAGCCAGCACAGCTACGTGGCTGGAACCATCCTCTGCGTTGGTGCCCAGGATGGGCACGGCGTGCAGTCCCGCTTTGGAGCAGGAGCTCCTTAGCGTGCCGGTGCCCAGTCCTGGGCCGGCAGCCAGCACAGCTACGTGGCTGGAACTCTCCTCTGCGTCGGTGCCCAGGCTGGGTACGGTGGTCAGTCCTGCTCCAACGCCAGAGCAGTCCGCTCCATCGGTGCCCAGTCCGGGACCAGTCGGCTGCCCTGCTCCAGCGTCGGAGCATTCCGATCCACCGGTGCCCAGTCCGGGGGTGGTCGGCAGCCCCTCTCCAGGGTCGGGTTCTCCCACACCAGGGTCCAGACAGGACTTGGTGCATCATGGGAGTACTGAGGGGGTGTCCAATACGCCGGGGTCCGGACAGGATCGGGCGTGTAACGCGGAGGCAAGGAGGGAGCTGCCTTCAATGCCTGCGTCACGCCCGAAGCCAGAGCCGGAGCCCCCACCAACAACCTCTCAAGTACACTTTTTTGTTTGTGTTAGGACTGTGTGTTTTTGGTTGGGGGTGGGAAGATCGCGGTCAGAGCCCGCGCCTTAGGGGGGGGGGGGGGGTTACTGTAAGGGCCTGACTGAGGCCAGGTCTCAGACTCCCTCTAGGGGGAGTGGGATGGCCACAGTCAGGTCCTGACAATCACAGGGTGGGTGTTGGGTTTGAGTTGATCCCCAATTACAGGCAGCTGTCTTGTGTTGTCTCTAATTGGGGATTCTATTTAAGTTCCACTGTGTGTCACCTGGGTGTGGATTCTTGTATGTGTCTATTCGTTGGGTGATATTCATGTCAGTTCACGGTTGCTACCTCTCCTTGGTTTTTGTGTTGTATTTTAAATACCATTAATAAAAGGAATGTCGCTCCACCACAGCTCTGCGCCTCGTTCCATAAATACGCATCGTGACAAATATAGCCATCCATTCACTGAATAATATATATATTTTTATATTTTTTATTTTTCTCTCTGCATTGTGAGAAGGCCGTAAATAAGCATGTCACTGTTAGTCTACACAAGTTGTTTACAAAACATGTGACGAATAACATTTGATTGCTTTGATGTTCCCAGAGGAAACCAAATAAAACAAGCAAACAGTCGATGCGGTCTAATCACAACGAGTAATGCAACACGTGACCACAGAACGCTTGTAAGGACTCCAAACTATTTGAAAAGCCTACAGGATGTTGATTCATATGTATTCTATTATTATAAAAAATATTTCAACTGAAATCCATCGAATTGTTATGATAAAATAATGGGATCTTCAATCTACGGAACCTACTGTATAACTCTGCTAAGAATGGAATGTTCACTGTTCTATGATCCACTGGAATGTTTTCACTCACAAACGCTGATTGGCTGAAAGCCATGGTATATCAGACCATATACCACGGGTATGGCAAAACATTTATTTTTACTGTTCTAATTACGTTGGTAAGCAGTTTATAATAGCAATAAGGCACTTCAGAGGTTTTGTGGTATATGGCCTATATACCACGGCTAAGGGCTGTGTCCAGGCACTCCGCGTTGCATTGTTGTATATTGCCCATAAACACAAACCCAGGAGGTGCCTTATTACTTAATCAAAGAATTATATAACAAAATGTTGGAGGAATTGTGACCAACTGATTGTTGATAACATCCTCACTTGTTCTGCTTGTTCTCTGCTTCCTGTCTCAAAATCATCTAGACACTCAGTCAAATTCTGTTTCTGACCGTGTGTGTGTGTGTGTGTGTGTGTTTGCTTGTACAATATTTCTCCATGTGTGCATTTACCTAATGCTTATCACATGTATTATTGCATTTACCTAATGCTTATCACATGTATTATTGCATTTACCTAATGCTTATCACATGTATTATTGCATTTACCTAATGCTTACCACATGTATTATTGCATTTACCTAATGCTTATCACATGTATTATTGCATTTACATAATGCTTTCACATGTATTATTGCATTTACCTAATGCTTATCACATGTATTATTGCATTTACCTAATGCTTATCACATGTATTATTGCATTTAGCTAATGCTTATCACATGTATTATTGTACCTTATGTCACCTTTATTGTCTTCAGTAAGAAAACAGAAAACATATTCCTTCACTATACTTAAGAAAACAGACAACATATTTCTTCACTATACAACAGAAAACAGACAACTCGGTTATAAAGACCAGGCAGTATAGGCCTCACAGACTGATGATGCGTCAATGAAAGTCATTGCGCAACACATAATTTTAGCCTGCCCCCTGACCCAAGGTTTTGTTGCAATTTACAAGGTGTTGATATAAGTGAGTTTGAACAAGCAATACATTAATCATCAGAGGCAAGAAGCAACCATCATCAAACATGTCTGACCGAACCGCGAAATAGGCAGCCTATTCGCTCCAGGCGAAATCCGTTCGCCCCAGCTATTTAGAAGAGACTGGTGGCGCGCTACTCATCTGCTCGCAGCTCAAGCTTTGGTGACAGGCTCACTTCTACACGCCGCCTTATAGAGAGGCAACGTATCGGTAACCGGTAACGGGGGAACTTCACTGCCAGGTCACACGTTTACACGCCGGTCATTAGAGTTTTCCGTTGATTTATCCTACATTTCTCGCTCAAGCGTCCGTTCAATAGAGATAGAATAGAAATACAAGTGTCTTGGACTCTGGCTTGGGGACGTTGTAGGCTCGTCGCGTTAACAGGTAGGCGAGATACGCTCGTTCTGTGCCAGCAAGGGAAGAGAGAGGCGGGTTGTGCTTGAAACCCATGTAGAGGAAGCGAGAAAGGAAGAGTAGTTGCTGCTTGTGCAGTAGCTAATGGGGATCCCAATAAACTAAACTAAACAGGTATCCTACATTCTCACCAATATCTTATTCTCTCCGCGCATCTGATGGACGTTTGATGGTCGTTTGATGGACGTTTGATTGGTTGATGGACGTTTGATTGGTTGATTGACGTTTGATGGACGTTTGATTGGTTGATGTAATGCCCATATACCACAGATCGAACATTTCCATACACTTGGTAAGTCGCTTACTCGTGCCAAAACTTCTCTCTCTCTCTCTCTCTCTGTCTCTCTCTCTCTCTCTCTCTCTCTCTCTCTCTCTCTCTGTCTCTCTCTCTCTCTCTCTCTGTCTCTCTCTCTGTCTCTCTCTCTCTCTCTCTCTCTCTCTCTCTCTGTCTCTCCTCTCTCTCTCTCTCTGTCTGTGTGTGTGTGTGTGTGTGACTAGTGGCATTCACCAGTTGATCATAATGTCATCCCACAGAGTTTTCTTTGCTCTTATTTGATGTGCAACAGTTAGGAAATTAATTCAGTGTGCATTCAGCTCCATTCCCTTCTTGGCCATTCTGTGTCTTTCGCAATGTATGACAATGTGTTTATAGATGTCATCATTTTACACAGATTTTTCACAAAATACATGTGTCATATTACTAGCTCCCCCTTTGCACATGCTTCGCACAGACTATAATGTGTTTGGGATATATCTTTGAAAGAGTATGTGGACATATTTGATACCAGTCAGCTCTAACATTTTTATAAATAAAATAGAGTTTGGAGTTGTTGTGTTTGGCATATGTGCTTGTCTCCATTGTAAAGATTCCCAATAAGGGTTAGGTTCTGCTAGGTATAGCCTACTGCTAGCCTACATGATTCAAAAGTGTTTATACATTATTTGAATGTTACATTTCAGTCATATAAACTTTTAATAATCTAGACATTTGTATGCTTAACAATAATATCTTAGTGGAACCATAACTTAAGGGAATAGGCTTTAAGTTAAGGTATGTGTGTGTGTGTGGTTTTGTGTGTGTGTGGTTTTGTGTGTGTGGTTTTGTGTTGTGGTTACAGTGAAACATGAGTTTAATTTTGAAGTGGTTTGTGAGGTCTCAGTGAGATTGTGATGTTTCAGATTCATCAGACTAACAGAAAATGATCATAAACAAATTGTGTGTGTGTGTGTGTGTGTGTGTGTGTGTACATAATTACGGGTGTGAGTGACATAGGCCTACTACAAGTCTCACTCTTAAAGTAAGAGATTACATATTTTATTGACTTGGCCAAAGCTTTAGATACGATAGACCACTCCATTCTTGTGGGCCGGATAAGGAGTATTGGTGTCTCTGAGGGGTCTTTGGTCTGGTTTGCTAACTACCTCTCTCAAAGAGTGCAGTGTATAAAGTCAGAACATCTGCTGTCTCAGCCACTGCCTGTCACCAAGGGTGTACCCCAAGGCTCGATCCTAGGCCCCTTCTCAATTTACATCAACAACATAGCTCAAGTTACAATGTCTCACTCTTACAGTAAGGGGTTACACTGTCTCACTCTTACAGTAAGGGGTCACACTGTCTCACTCTTACAGTAAGGGGTCACACTGTCTCACTCCTACAGTAAGGGGTCACACTGTCTCACTCCTACAGTAAGGGGTCACACTGTCTCACTCTTACAGTAAGGGGTCACACTGTCTCACTCCTACAGTAAGGGGTCACACTGTCTCACTCTTACATTAAGGGGTCACACTGTCTCACTCTTACAGTAAGAGGTCACACTGTCTCACTCTTACAGTAAGGGGTCACACTGTCTCACTCTTACAGTAAGGGGTCACACTGTCTCACTCTTACAGTAAGAGGTCACACTGTCTCACTCTTACAGTAAGGGGTCACACTGTCTCACTCTTACAGTAAGGGGTCACACTGTCTCACTCTTACAGCAAGAGGTCACACTGTCTCACTCTTACAGTAAGGGGTCACACTGTCTCACTCTTACAGTAAGGGGTCACACTGTCTCACTCCTACAGTAAGGGGTCACACTGTCTCACTCTTACAGTAAGGGGTCACACTGTCTCACTCCTACAGTAAGAGGTCACACTGTCTCACTCTTACAGTAAGGGGTCACACTGTCTCACTCCAACAGTAAGGGGCCACACTGTCTCACTCCTACAGTAAGGGGTCACACTGTCTCACTCTTACAGTAAGGGGTCACACTGTCTCACTCTTACAGTAAGGGGTCACACTGTCTCACTCCCCCTCCTTCTGTCTTGCATATGTAAGACATTTTATCCTAGTGCCTGGCAGGAATATGGCTCACTCACTCACACACACACTCCTGCTGCACCCCCCATATGGAGACCCTTTCACCCCCTCCTCATAGTATGACTTTGTGAAAGCACACATGGCTGCTGTGTGTGTGTGTGTGTGTGTGTGTGTGTGTGTGTGTGTGTGTGTGTGTGTGTAGGTCAAACATAACTGATCTGCCTCTCTCCCTTAAATTCTCCTCTTCTCTTTTCAGAATACCCAGTGACCCTCATCCCTCCATATCTCTCTGTCTGTTACTCTCTGTCTGTCGATCTCTGTCTGTCTGTCTCTCTGTCTGTCTCTCTGTCTGTGTATTATCAGCCTATAGCCTGTATGGACATTGCATCTCAGTGCTAGAGGCGTCACTACAGACAACTTTGTTCGAATCCAGACTGTATCACAACCGGCCGTGATTGGGAGTCCCATAGGGCGGCGCACAATTGGCCCAGCCTCGTCTGAGTTTGGCTGGTGTAGGCCGTTATTGTAAATAAGAATTTGTTCTTAACTGACTTGCCTAGTTAAATAAAAAATCACTGAACTGGAGCCGACTGGGATGATGGAATATGTGTGAATGCTTTCATTTTCACATGATGCCTGAGGAGACGGCACATCTAACAAATGATGCCTGAGGAGACGGCACATCTAACAAATGATGCCTGAGGAGACGGCACATCTAACAAATGATGCCTGAGGAGACGGCACATCTAACAAATGATGCATGAGGAGACGGCACATCTAACAAATGATGCCTGAGGAGACGGCACATCTAACAAATGATGCATGAGGAGACGGCACATCTAACAAATGATGCCTGAGGAGACGGCACATCTAACAAATGATGCCTGAGGAGACGGCACATCTAACAAATGATGCCTGAGGAGACGGCACATCTAACAAATGATGCCTGAGGAGACGGCACATCTAACAAATGATGCCTGAGGAGACGGCACATCTAAAGCCGTACTTGAAGTAGTCATCACACACCTGTGTGTGTGTGTGTGTGTGTGATGTTGTTGTGGTTGAAAGGGAGACTTTGTCCCCTGGTCGGGTGCTCTCATATCAGCCAGCTAACAGCAGGACCCTCCCTTCTGCAGACTCCGGTTACCTAACCAGCTTGTACAAGTGTGCGTGTGTGTGTACTTTGTGTTGGGGAGGGTTGTGCTTTATCGTGGTGTTGGGGAGGGTTGTGCTTTATCGTGGTGTTGGGGAGGGTTGTGCTTTATCGTGGTGTTGGGGAGGGTTGTCCTTTATCGTGGTGTTGGGGAGGGTTGTGCTTTATCGTGGTGTTGGGGAGGGTTGTCCTTTATCGTGGTGTTGGGGAGGGTTGTGCTTTTCGATTTACATCTGAGTTGTTGCCACATCTTTCTATGAGATCATGTTAAGTTAGTTTATATTCTTCAAGGAGATTATTTCAAAGTTAAAACCACCCTCCCCTCCCCTCCCCTCCCCTCCCCTCCCCTAACCCTCCCCTAACCCTCCCCTAACCCTCCCCTCCCCTAACCCTCCCCTAACCCTCCCCTCCCCTCCCCTAACCCTCCCCTCCCCTCCCCTCCCCTCCCCTCCCCTAACCCTCCCCTCCAGGTGAATCGTTACAGCCAGCAGCTGAAGGAGTGTTGAGCATGGCGGAGACCGTCCCCCCTAAATCGGCAAAGAAGCCCCGCTGGACCACTCTGGAGATCGGCCTGCTCACCATCGTCTCCCTCCTCTTCATCGTCATAGTGGCCCTCATCGTCCTCTTCGTCACACAGAGGACTGACAGGGGTGAGTGGAGGGGCAATATGCGATTGCTACAGATTCTTTTTACTTTTTTATGAATGATATATACCCATTGATTCTTGAAGAATATAACTTATAGATGCCTTATTAGCTTAGGTCAACTGTCGTACCCGATCGGAACCCAAAAGATAAGATTGTTTTGCTCCTTTGTTTGAGGGTAAACATTTCAATTGTAAACAAACACTGAATAGCCTGAAAACATTTTTTAAATAATTTCAATATCATGGATGGTCAGTCCTTGCATCCATAGCTATGAGACTGGTTACATTACTCCAGCCCCATCCCACAGCTTTTTACCAAAACAGTGGTGGGGTATCAGCTCCGTTATTGTTCAAACTGCAGATTGCCCCGTTAATGTTTGTTAGCTCAAGGGGAGCGTTGAAGCGTATAGTGGTCTGAAAACTGTAACCCAGGCCACTAAGGAACAGGGTCTTCAACAGGTTGCTAGAGGACTGTTGAGTGTTGTTTTGGATGGCCAGTACAGAGGGACAATCAATGAGGCATGTAAAGGTCTTTATTGGAGGTTGGGAGGTTGATTAATGGCCAAGTGTGTAAAGGTCTTTATTGCTACATAAAAAGTTCAATTTCAGTTCAATTTTCAGTCTCTTATGGCCCTACAGCTTTGCTGACCAGAGATTCCTAGAGGTATTATTGATGTACTATAGGCCCCAAGCCTCCCAACATAACGATGGTCATTATGGCCAAACAGTTCTATTTTTGTTTCATCAGACCAGAGGATATTTCTCCAGAAAGTACGATCTTTGTCCCCATGTGCAGTTGTAAACCGTAGTCTGGTTTTTGTCGGTTTTGGAGCCGTGGCTTCTTCATTGCTGAGCAGCCTTTCAGGTTATGTCGATATAGGACTCGTTTTACTTTGGATATAGATCATTTTGTACCTGTTTCCTCCAGCATCTTCACAAGGTCCTTTGCTGTTGTTCTGGGATTGATTTGCATCTCTAGGAGACAGAACACGTCTCCTTCCTGAGCAGTATGACAGCTGCGTGGTCCCATGGTGTTTATACTTGCGTACTATTGTTTGTACAGATGAACGCGGTACCTTCAGGCATTTGGAAATTGCTCTCAAGGATGAACCAGACTTGTGGAGGTCAACAATTTATTTTCTGAGGTCTTGGCTGATTGCTTTAGATTTTCCCATGATGTCGAGCAAAGACACTGAGTTTGAAGGTAGGCCTTGAAATACATCCACAGGTACACCTCCAATTGACTCAAATGATGTCAATTAACCAATCAGAAGCTTCTAAAGCCGTGACATCATTTTCTGGAATCAACTAAGTGTATGTAAACTTCTGACTTGTACGTCCTTTTAGAAACGGAAACGCTCCTTAGTAACAGTGACGCAGATCTCTAGATGTTGTGTCATTCTTAACTTTATCTGCAACATTATACTCCATTTTGTGCGATTTGAGCTGTTTCCCCTAGCCAGCTGTTCCTAGAGCTGTTCCGTTCTCCATGTAGCCAGCTGTTCCTAGAGCTGTTCCGTTCTCCATGTAGCCAGCTGTTCCTAGAGCTGTTCCGTTCTCCATGTAGCCAGCTGTTCCTAGAGCTGTTCCGTTCTCCATGTAGCCAGCTGTTCCTAGAGCTGTTCCGTTCTCCATGTAGCCAGCTGTTCCTAGAGCTGTTCCGTTCTCCATGTAGCCAGCTGTTCCTAGAGCTGTTCCGTTCTCCATGTAGCCAGCTGTTCCGTTCTCCATGTAGCCAGCTGTTCCGTTCTCCATGTAGCCAGCTGTTCCGTTCTCCATGTAGCCAGCTGTTCCGTTCTCCATGTAGCCAGCTGTTCCGTTCTCCATGTAGCCCTGCTGCTAGACTGGATGGAGAGGTATCGCTCGAGTCGCTTGAAAACAAGTGAATTCGCAAAAAAAAATAAGAATCTGGAACCTTCTATATATATATATAATAAGTCATTTACATAAAAAATAGAGATTTGTTTGTAAAAAAAAAATACATCATATTTTTGAGTTTGTTGTTTTCCCTTTTAGATGGTGTCTGCACCACGGCAGACTGCACTCAGTCAGGTAAATACACACACACACACACACACACACACACACACACACACACACACACACACACACACACACACACACACACACACACACACACACACAGGTAGAATATGAGGTGTATTTGTCTGTGTGCAGCGTCTCGTCTGATAGAGAACATGGATGCCAATGTGGACCCATGTGACAACTTCTACCAGTACGCCTGTGGAGGCTGGGTGAAGAAGAACATCATCCCAGAGACCAGCTCCCGATACAGCACCTTCGACATCCTACGAGACGAACTGGAGGTGGTCCTCAAAGGTTAGAGACACACAGACTCAAAATGTTTTGCTAAGACGCTGAATGTGTGTCCAGGTCAGAGAAGTTGTCTGGCGTAGTTTGGATCCAGTGAGTTTGCCAGGGAGGTGGGAGTGAGTGGGGGCTAGGTTGGGATCTGTTGGCCAGGGAGGTGGGAGTGAGTGGGGGCTAGGTTGGGATCTGTTGGCCAGGGAGGTGGGAGTGAGTGGGGGCTAGGTTGGGATCTGTTGGCCAGGGAGGTGGGAGTGAGTGGGGGCTAGGTTGGGATCTGTTGGCCAGGGAGGTGGGAGTGAGTGGGGGCTAGGTTGGGATCTGTTGGCCAGGGAGGTGGGAGTGAGTGGGGGCTAGGTTGGGATCTGTTGGCCAGGGAGGTGGGAGTGAGTGGGGGCTAGGTTTGGATCTGTTGGCCAGGGAGGTGGGAGTGAGTGGGGGCTAGGTTTGGATCTGTTGGCCAGGGAGGTGGGAGTGAGAGGGGGCTAGGTTGGGATCTGTTGGCCAGGGAGGTGGGAGTGAGAGGGGGCTAGGTTTGGTGTGGTTGGATGATTTACTGAGGTTTAAAGCAGCTTGTCCTTCAGGGAAAGACCGGGGCTCTAGGAATGGCTGCTGGTGTTTAATGAGGGCATCTATCTACAGTGTTTAACTGTGAATAGGGTCTCCGCCAACGCAGGAACATTTCCTTTAAAAGGTGCATAGAGGACCAAGCACGATCTGATTAGAATAGTTGGATTCCTTTAACACCTGCTAGAGTGATGTCTCTGATGGTGACCAGGAATGAGCATCTCGTTAGCTCCATCTTGACAGTGGATTTACAGAAAGGGTCTCCTTACACCTGGGGGGTGGGTGGAGGTGGGGGCTGGGAGGTCTGTGAGTGTGTGTTTCAGTGCTGAGTTATGTTTTTGAGATGGCCAGTGGAATCCTGAGCAGGCTGACCCAGTGGAAAGGCAGAGGGTGTTGTTTGACATTTACCGTCTGTTAAAGAGCCCCTACAGTGTAGAACATGTACCCTCTGTTAAAAAGACCCTACAGTGTAGAACATTTACCGTCTGTGGGGAGGAGGTCAGAGACCCGGCCGTGTGGTGCCACAATAACAACCTCTCCCTGAACGTAATCAAGACAAAGGAGATGATTGTGGACTACAGGAAAAGGAGGAGGACCGAGCACGCCCCCATTCTCATCGACTGGGCTGTAGTGGAGTAGGTTGAGGGCTTCAAGTTCCTTGGTGTCCACATCATCAACAAACTAGAATGGTCCAAACACACTAAGACAGTCGTGAAGAGGGCACGACAAAGCCTATACTCCCTCAGGAGACTGAAAAGATTTGGCATGGGTCCTCAGATCCTCAAAAAGTTCTACAGCTGCACCATCGAGAGCATCCTGACTGGTTGCATCACTGCCTGGTAGGGTAACTGCTCGGCCTCCGACCACAAGGTGCTATAGAGGGTAGTGCGTACGGCCCAGTACTTCACTGAGGCCAAACTTCCTGCCATCCAGGACCTCTATACCAGGGGAAAGCCCTAAAAATTGTCAGACTCCAGCCACCCCAGTCATAGACTGTTCTCTCTGCCACAGCATGGCAAGCTTTACCGGAGCGCCAAGTCTAGGTCCAAAAGGCTTCTCAACAGCTTTTACCCCCAAGCCATCAGCTAATCAAATGTCTACCTGGACTATTTGCATGGATTTTTAAACCGCACTATAATTAAGGTTAGATGACTCTTGGGGGTCCTAATTTGTGAATAGGCATGATTGTCTACTGCCAAAGCCTGATTTTTAAAAAGGTAACTGTGAGTGTTTGATTCTCAGGTTTATCTTTCTGATTACTGTAATTCTATCAGTCTCATCACTTTCTCTATCAGATGTCATTATCACCAGAACAATGATATCAGGAAACCATGGTAACAGACGGCTAGACAGATCACCAGAACAATGATATCAGGAAACCATGGTAACAGACAGGTAGACAGGATCAAACTGTATGAAAAGATAGAGGGAGGATACGGTTGTTATTTATAGAGGGGGAATACGGTTGTTCATTATAGAGGGGGAATATGGTTGTTTTTATAGAGGGGGAATACGGTTGTTCATTATAGAGGGGGAATACGGTTGTTTTTATAGAGGGGGAATACGGTTGTTCATTATAGAGGGGGAATATGGTTGTTTTTATAGAGGGGGAATACGGTTGTTCATTATAGAGGGGGAATATGGTTGTTTTTATAGAGGGGGAATACGGTTGTTCATTATAGAGGGGGAATACGGTTGTTCATTATAGAGGGGGAATACGGTTGTTCATTATAGAGGGGGAATATGTTTGTTCATTATAGAGGGGGAATACGGTTGTTTTTATAGAGGGGGAATACGGTTGTTATTTGATGGTCTAGTCTCCTGCTGTGGTACACTGAATCCACATATGGTGTTTTTCAGGCCGTATCAAATTCAGTGAAATACGCTTCGTGCCAGAGGAAGAATATTGCATTTTAAATCCTGACTGCGCGCACATTCAGTAACCACATAAAAACACAACACAGACATGGCTTGCACACACACACACACACACACACACACACACACACACACACACACACACACATATGCTGCTATGTGTGTGGTTCCTGTTATATCCTGTATAAACCAGTCAGTCAGGATCCATGGTCCTGTAGAGACCAGTCAGTCAGGATCCATGGTCCTGTAGAGACCAGTCAGTCAGGCAATGAAGACATGTTTCTACTTACCAAGAGTCCAGATGAACTCATGGATACCATTTGTATGCCTCTGTTTACAGACCCCGTGTAGCTCAGTCGGTAGAGAATGGCGCTTGAAACGATAAGGTTGTGGGTTCGGTTCCCACCGGGTCCTGTAAGTCGCGCTGGATAAGAGCGTCTGCTAAATGACTAAAATCTATTTTAGAAATGTCCCCTCGGGGATCAATAAAGTATCTATCTATCTGTGTGCTGTTTGAAGGAAGTTGAATGTAGTTTCTTAAGGCATTGCTAACTAGCGTTAGCACAATGAATGAAAGTCTACAGGAACAGCTAGCATGCTACAACTTTTGGTCAGTCTAGTGTAGGTTCCATATACCACAGGGTTATCACTCCTACCACAGAGCATGAGTGTAACCTTTGACCTTTTACGGTTGTTATTTATAGAGGGGGAATACGGTTGTTATTTGATGGTCTAGTCTCCTGCTGTGGTACACTGAATCCACATATGGTGTTTTTCAGGCCGTATCAAATTCAGTGAAATGCGCTTCGTGCCAAAGGAAGAATATTGCATTTTAAATCCTGACTGACAGATGTGGGAATCTGTGTGTGTGTGTGTCTGTGTGCGCGCGCATGCAGTAACCACAGAAAAACACAACACAGGTATGAGTGTAACCTTTGACCTTTTACCCCTGAGATCAAGTGTCCTGCCTGGTCAAACATGCCAACCCTGATCAACATATCCTGTATCGGTTAACAGCTGCCTGCAGGGCGCTGCTCTGGCCACAACTGGACATGTCGACAGTTCACCTCAGGTCTTAAACAGCAAGGCGCTGGCCACACCTGGACAGTTTACCTCAGGTGTTAAACAGCAAGGCGCTGGCCACACCTGGACAGTTTACCTCAGGTGTTAAACAGCAGGGCGCTGGCCACACCTGGACAGTTCACCTCAGGTGTTAAACAGCAGGGCGCTGGCCACAACTGGACAGTTCACCTCAGGTCTTAAACAGCAGGGCGCTGGCCACAACTGGACAGTTCACCTCAGGTGTTAAACAGCAGGGCGCTGGCCACACCTGGACAGTTCACCTCAGGTGTTAAACAGCAGGGCGCTGGCCACACCTGGACAGTTCACGTCAGGTGTTAAACAGCAGGGCGCTGGCCACACCTGGACAGTTCACGTCAGGTGTTAAACAGCAGGGCGCTGGCCACACCTGGACAGTTCACGTCAGGTGTTAAACAGCAGGGCGCTGGCCACACCTGGACAGTTCACCTTCTGACTGTCCATCAACTCCTGGCTGAACCCTACGTCACAGCCACTGACAAATCACATGCCTGCAATCCTTACATTGTAACGCAGCAGGAAATATTGTGTCAATCACAATCAGAGATGGATTTATAACCTTTAATCTGAAATAATTAGTAGATAAAAAAAACACTTTTTGTTTGTCATAGATGGACAAGAGTAATATGAGATGAAAGGAGAGTTCCTAACGAGTTCAGGAAGCCAAGATCTCTGTGAGATGTTCACAGCGATGGGGCAGATGTTTTGATCAAGAGTCCTTTAGAAAATGTGCTCTTTAAACATAAAAATATGTATTTTACAGTTATAAGGAAGGTGAAATCTTAGTTATTAATTTATAATTTGATTATGCTATGTTTTGTGGAATAGGAAATACGTCATAAATTGTTTTATATTTTATCATATTTGTACTGTGTACTTTGAGCTTGTGTCCTCAAAAGTGACTTCACCTCAGTAATTCATAACTATTTTCACCAGAAAGGTGATATTTATAGGAGTATGCAGCAGTACTAGTAATTGTTCACGGTCCTCTCATGATAAATACTTACTTTTGGGGATTACATAGGTTACATTTTCGATTACAGTTTTAATTGGCAAAAAACAATGGTGTGCATGAACAGCCGGACACCAACACTAACAAAAACTACAACATTGTGTCATAATATACTGTATGTGCAAACTGTTTTGACTAGAAAGCATGCGACGGACTTAATGAGGCACTGCTCTTGGCTCTTAACCACAGCTGTGTGGAGGAGGTGGGTGGGAGGGACAGTTTCCATCTCTGATTTGTTTCAGGTATGGCGCACTGTGCAATAATTTGCCCAATTGACCATAAACTTTTTAATTATACCTTGTTTATGCCAAAGGGAAGAGAGAGAGGCGGAGAGAGAGAGAGGTGAGGGGAAATGGGAAGGACGGAGGGAGGGAGAGGGTTGGAGGGTTGGAGGGAGAGGGTTGGAAGGTGGGAGGGGGAAGGTTGGAGGGAGAGGGTTGGAGGGAGAGGGGTGGAGGGTTGGAGGGAGAGGGGTGGAGGGTTGAAGGGATGGGTTGGAGGGAGAGGGTTGGAGGGAGAGGGTTGGAGGGTTGGGGGAGAGGGTGGGAGGGGGAGGGTTGGAGGGAGAGGGTGGAGGGAGAGGGTTTGTGGGAGGGGGAGAGTTGGAGGGAGAGGGTTGGAGGGAAAGGGTGGGAGGGGGAGGGTTGGAGGGAGAGGGGTGGAGGGAGAGGGTTGGAGGGTTGGGGGAGAGGGTGGGAGGGGGAGGGTTGGAGGGAGAGGGTGGGGGGAGAGGGGTGGAGGGTTGGAGGGAGGGGGTTGGAGGGAGAGGGTTTGTGGGAGGGGGAGAGTTGGAGGGAGAGGGTTGGAGGGAGAGGGTGGGAGGGGGAGGGTTGGAGGGAGAGGGTTGGAGGGAGAGGGTGGAGGGAGAGGGTTGGAGGGTTGGAGGGAGGGGGTTGGAGGGAGAGGGTTGGAGGGAGAGGGTGGGGGGAGAGGGTTGGAGGGTTGGAGGGAGGGGGTTGGAGGGAGAGGGTTGGAGGGTTGGAGGGAGAGGGTGGGGGGAGAGGGGTGGAGGGTTGGAGGGGGAGGGTTGGAGGGAGAGGGTTGGAGGGAGAGGGTTGGATGGTGAAGGTTGGAGGGTTGGAGGGTTGGAGGGAGAGGGTTGGAGGGAGAGGGTTGGAGGGAGAGGGTTGGATGGTGAAGGTTGGAGGGTTGGAGGGAGAGGGTTGGAGGGAGAGGGTTGGATGGTGAAGGTTGGAGGGTTGGAGGGAGAGGGTTGGAGGGAGAGGATTGGAGGGTTGGAGGGTTTGAGGTGACATGTGGTTGTGATCTCTGTGAGAAGATCTAAGCCCTGCGAGACATTGCACGGTATGACTGTTGTGATAGGCTTAAAGGAAACTGATCTTCTCACTACTGATGGAACATTACATTGAGACACAATTGCCACGTTCCAAACAACTGGGAACTCTGTTTTAAAATAACGAGCTCCGACTGGGGAAAAATCGTTCTAGCCTCTTTCTAGAGCTCCAACTTTCTGACCTGAAGATCACTGATGTCATGATTTGACCTCAAATTTTTAAACGTGGCAAATGTCTACAGACAGACAGCTGTGACATCACAACACAAATGTTCAGCAGGTCAATCAGACAGAAGTGACATCACAGAGGGTCAGACAATGGCCACGTTTGAGAGCATCAAATCCATGATGCATTGTGGGTAAATGGTGACTGACTGATCTACAAATAAGTAGTTATTTAGAATGCAAAGTGAGTCAGTTGTCAGTCAGCAGTCGCATGCACTGTAGGCAGCAATGTCGAACCATCCCAACGTCTGTCACTGACATCACAAAAACGGATCACTTTTTTGTAAAGATGTTCACTGCCTTTCAAAGTGTGTTGCATTATGGTTATAAGAATTGTCAGACAGCACCTACATGTCGTCTGCATGAACAAAAATCATGTGATCAAAGGTCATGAAGGTTTGACTGCAAGTATCTTCAGTTGCTCTTCACCTACTTCATCCTGCATTAGTGGGAGACTCTATTGTCAACCAATCATTATTTGTTTTGTTTGATTCAGACGAATGTGTCCAAAGCCATATATACAGTGCATTCTGAACTTTTTCCACATTTCGTTACGTTACAGCCTTATTCTAAAGTTGATAAAATAAACAATTTTCTTCATCAATCTACACACAATACCCCATAATGAGAAAGAAAAAAAGGTTTTTCATAAAATGTTGCAAATGTATTTAAAGTTAAAAACAGATACCTTATTTCCATAAGTATTCAGACCCTTGTCTATGAGACTTCGAAATTGAGCTCAGGTGCATCCTGTTTCCATTGATCATCCTTGAGATGTTTCTACAACTTTTGACAGTGCATGTCAGAGCAAAAACCAAGCCATGGGGTCGAAGGATATGTCCATAGAGCTCTGAGACAGGATTGTGTCGAGGTACAGACTTGGGGAAGGGTACCAAAACATTTCTGCAGCATTGAAGGTCCCCAAGAATACATTGGCCTCCATCATTCTTAAATGGAAGAAGTTTGGAACCACCAAGACTCTTTCTAGAGCTTGTCACGGTGCGCATTATATAAGGGACGGTAAACGGAGCGCTGGTGAAGTGTCATCCTTTTTATTGAAAATGAGGTGTTCTCACGAAGCATTTTACAAAAAAAAGGAGAGTGAAAAAATATAACTAATCACAAAACACGGTGACTTACTTTTGGTGGCTGCAGGCAGTGCAGACACACACAAACGAACAATGATCCACACACAGGTGGATTAGAGTAGATCTTAAATACTATCCCCAATCAGAGACAACGCTAGACAGCTGTCTCTGATTGGGGATGATAATCTCCCTAATAAGTGTGTGAGGACTTGGTTGTGTGCCTCTCTCCTCCCCTAGGTGGGAGTAAGAGGCCTTACCACAACCAAGCCCTCACAGTACCCCCCCCCCCCTAAGGTGCGGACTCCCGACCGCACACAATACACCCCCCTCTCCTGAAAAAAAATGTCCAAAAACTAGGGGGGACATGGCGGGGTACTGAGGTGGTTGCTGGTGGAGGCTCCGGTTCCGGTTCCGGGCGTGGCACAGGCTGTGAGAGTAGCTTCCCTCCTACCTCTCTGTTGCACGCCCGGTCCGGTCCGGACCCCGGCGCGATGGTTCCGCCCTCAGTACTCCCGCCAACCACCAAGTCCTGTCTGGACCCTGGTGTGGGAGCCCTCGACCCTGGAGAGGGGCTGACAACCGGCCCCGGACTGGGCACCGGTGGAGCGGACTGCTCCGGCACTGGATCGACGCAGACGACCGGCCCCGGACTGGGCACCGGTGGAGCGGACTGCTCCGCCACTGGAGCGACGTAGACGACCGGCCCCGGACTGGGCACCGGTGGAGCGGACTGCTCCGGCACTGGAGCGACGTAGACGACCGGCCCCGGACTGGGCACCGGTGGAGCGGACTGCTCCGGCACTGGAGCGACGCAGACGACCGGCCCCGGACTGGGCACCGGTGGAGCGGACTGCTCCGTCACTGGAGCGACGCAGATGACCGGCCCCGGACTGGGCACTGGTGGAGCGGACTGCTCCGGCACTGGAGCGGCGCAGATGACCGGCCCCGGACTGGGCACCGGTGGAGCGGACCGCTCTGGCGCTGTATCAGAGCAGACTGCTGGACCCGGATGTGGCTCTGGTGGAGGTTCAGGGCTGCTCACCTTCACCTGAGGTCCCGGGCTGCTGACCTTCCCCGGAGGTCTCGGGCTGCTGACCTCCCCCGGAGGTCTCGGGCTGCTGACCTCCCCCGGAGGTCTCGGGCTGCTGACCTTCCCCGGGGGTCTCGGGCTGCTGACCATCGCCGGGGGTTTCGGGCTGCTGACCTTCTCCGGAGGTCTCGGGCTGCTGACCTTCTCCGGAGGTCTCGGGCTGCTGACCTTCACCGGAGGCCTCGGGGTGCTGACCTTCTCCGGAGGTCTCGGGCTGCTGACCTTCTCCGGAGGTCTCGGGCTGCTGACCTTCTCCGGAGGTCTCAGGCTGCTGACCTTCACAGGAGGCCTCAGGCTGCTGACCTTCACAGGAGACCTCAGGCTGCTGACCGTCACAGGAGGCCTCGGGCTGCTGACCTTCTCCGGAGACCTCGGACAGCTAACCCTCACCGGTGGTCTCGGGCTGCTGACCTTCACCGGAGACCTCGGGCTGGACGCTGTGCCCACCCTGGGCACCGACGGAGAGGTGGTTTTCATCCCTGCCGTAGGTCTGGCTGTCGGCCCCAGACTGGGCACCGACACGCTATGGAGCTCCTGCTCCACAGCGGGACTGAACGTCGTGCCCACCCTGGGCACCGACGCAGAGATGGTCTCCAGCCCTGTGGTTGGGCTGGCTGTCGGCCCCAGACTGGGCACCGACACGCTATGGAGCTCCTGCTCCACAGCGGGACTGAACGTCGTGCCCACCCTGGGCACCGACGCGGAGATGGTTTCCAGCCCTCTGGTGGGGCTGGCTGTCGGCCCCAGACTGGACACCGACACGCTATGGAGCTCCTGCTCCACAGCGGGGCTGAACGTCGTGCCCACCCTGGGCACCGACGCAGAGATGGTTTCCAGCCCTCTGGTGGGGCTGGCTGTCGGCCCCAGACTGGGCACCGACACGCTATGGAGCTCCTGCTCCACAGCGGGGCTGAACGTCGTGCCCACCCTGGGCACCGACGCAGAGATGGTTTCCAGCCCTCTGGTTGGGCTGGCTGTCGGCCCCAGACTGGGCACCGACACGCTATGGAGCTCCTGCTCCACAGCGGGGCTGAACGTCGTGCCCACCCTGGGCACCGACGCAGAGATGGTTTCCAGCCCTCTGGTTGGGCTGGCTGTCGGCCCCAGACTGGGCACCGACGCGCTATGGAGCTCCTGCTCCACAGCGGGGCTGAACGTCGTGCCCACCCTGGGCACCGACGCAGAGATGGTCTCCAACCACAGAGCTGCGCTGTCGACCCTCGCTGTAGGCTCCATGTGAGGAATGGGCACGGGGCATACTGGACTGGGTGAGCGCACCACTGGTCTGCGCAGGCACGGGCCGTACCGGGCTGGGGAAACGCACCGTTGGGTTGGTGCGTTTAGCTGGCACGGGTCGCACCGGGCTGGAGACACGCACCGTTGGGCTGGTGCGCGGAGCAGGCGCGGGCCGTGCCGGGCTGGGGAAACGCACCGTTGGGCTGGTGCGTCTAGCTGGCACGGGTCGCACCGGGCTGGAGACACGCACCATAGGGCTGGTGCGTGGAGCAGGCGCGGGCCGTACCGAGCTGGGGAAACGCACCGTTGGGTTGGTGCGTTTAGCTGGTACGGGACGCACCGGGCTAGTGTTGCGCACCGATGGTTTGGTGCGCAGAGTCGGTCTCCTCCTCCTCCGACTCTGGACCGGCGCTGGAGGCACCGGACTGGGAACTGGCGCTGGAGCACGACTGTCCCTGTCGTCCCTACTCCACCGCCAATCCCCATCCTGTGAGGGTTCCTCCGGGAACCCCCACGAGTGAGGGAACAGAAGCACATCGTCGTCGTCTTCCTCCGACTCCTCTCTGTACTCCTGCTCCCATGGCTGTAGGGGCTCCAGGCTGGTCCTCAACTCTAGCCCGGTGACGTGTCCTCCGTCTCCGGCGCCTCGGCTGCTCCGGACCCCAGCCTTCCTCCACCGAGCGATAATAAGAGTGTTCCTCCTCGGTAATTTTCCCCATACCGAGGAGGATATCTCCTAACGTTATTCCCCGTTGCGTCCCAGGGTGGTGGATCATTCTGTCACGGTGCGCATTATATAAGGGACGGTAAACGGAGCGCTGGTGAAGTGTCATCCTTTTTATTGAAAATAAGGTGTTCTCACGAAGCATTTTACAAAAAAAAGGAGAGTGAAAAAATATAACTAATCACAAAACACGGTGACTTACTTTTGGTGGCTGCAGGCAGTGCAGACACACACAAACGAACAATGATCCACACACAGGTGGATTAGAGTAGATCTTAAATACTATCCCCAATCAGAGACAACGCTAGACAGCTGTCTCTGATTGGGGATGATAATCTCCCTAATAAGTGTGTGAGGACTTGGTTGTGTGCCTCTCTCCTCCCCTAGGTGGGAGTAAGAGGCCTTACCACAACCAAGCCCTCACAGAGCTGGCCGCCCGGTCAATCTGAGCAATCGGGGGAGAAGGACCTTTGTCAGGGAGGTGACCAAGAACCTGATGGTCACTCTGACAGAGCTCCAGAGTTCCTCTGTGGAGATAAGAGAACCTTCCAGAAGGACAACCATCTCTGCAGCACATCAACAATCAGGCGTTTATAGTAGAGTGACCAGACAAAAGCCACTCCTCAGTAAAAGGCACGACAGCCAGCTTGGAGTTTGCCAAAAGGCACCTAAAGGACTCTCAGACCATGAGAAACAAGATTATCTGGTCTGATAAAACCAATATTGAACTTGTTGGCCTGAATGCCAAGAGTCACGTCTGGGGGAAACCTGGGACCATCCCTACGGTGAATCATGGAGCAGGCAGCATCATGCTGTGGGGATGTTTTTCAAGGGACTGGGAGACCAGTCAGGATCGAGGGAAAGATGAACGGAGCAAAGTACAGAGAGATCCTTGATGAAAACCTGTTCCAGAGCGTTCTAGATCTCAGACTGCGGCAAAGGTTCACCTTTCAACAAGACAACGACCCTAAGCACACAGCCAAGACAACGCAGGAGTGGCTTTGGGACAAGTCTCTGAATGTCCTTGAGTGGCCCAGCCAGAGCCGGAACTCGAACCTGATTGAACATCTTTGGAGAGACCTGAAAATAGCTGGGCAGCAACACTTCCCATTCAACCTGACAGAACTTGAGAAGATCTGCAGAGAAGGATGGAAGAAACTCCCTAAATACAGTTGTGCCAATCTTGTAGCGTCATACCCAAGAAGACTCAAGGCTGTAATTGCTGCTAAAGGTGCTTCAACAAAGTACTGAGCAAATCATTAAACCGTTTTTGTGTTTTTGATTGATTGAGGGGAAAAAAACTATTTAATCCATTTTAGAATAAGGCTGTAACGTAAGAAAATATAGAAAAAGTCAAGGTGTCTGAATACTTTCCGAATGTACTGTACGTACATACATATTTGTCAATCAGACGTCTTATGACATCACAAAGGATGTGACCGAAGGGGCACGTTCCTCTGCCCAGGCAATGAGGAGATTCAGGATCTTTCCTCCATGGCATCATTCCCTTACGTGTTTTCATAGCTTCCATTACTTTGGTCGAGTTTGATTGACCTCTTTACCACATTTATATCTGTCAGGCATCTTATGACATTACAAAGGGTCAAACAGAATGTCAGAGCTCCTTTTTTTTTTTTTGAGTTCACAGTTGTTTTGAACGCACTGAAGAGCATTAGGCGTATTACGACATCACAGAATGTCTAAGTCATGAATCTTATGACATCACAGAGGGTCAGACGACATTAAATCAGACATCTGTGCTCCATATTCAGATCTTCAGCAACAATGCAGTTGTTTCCAGTGCTATATACCCTAGTTGAGTCCATGTGGTGGATGTGAGGGCCGGGGGCTCTGCAGTGTTCTGTGTTGAATACATATACATGGCGCATTGGCTCTGAGGAGACACATTTCCTCTTTAGTTCCTGGTTGGGGCCAGATAAGGTCACATTATTTAACTGTGTGTGTTCTTGGTCTCAGGAGTTTAACCACCACACCGTAAAGAGCGACAGAACCACAGGGTGGAAAAATACATCAAAATATCTCCTCCTCTCCAAATAAAGTGTAAAATGTGAAGGGTTCCTAACCCAGCCTTTCCTGCACCCTTTGGCAGGAAGCACCCTATGAAGGGTTCCTAACTCAGCGATTCCTGCGCCCTTTGGCAGGAAGCACCCTATGAAGGGTTCCTAACCCAGCATTTCCTGTGCCCTTTGGCAGGAAGCACCCTATGAAGGGTTCTTAACCCAGCGATTCCTGCGGCCTTTGGCAGGAAGCACCCTATGAAGGGTTCTTAACCCAGCGATTCCTGCGGCCTTTGGCAGGAAGCACCCTATGAAGGGTTCTTAACCCAGCGATTCCTGCGGCCTTTGGCAGGAAGCACCCTATGAAGGGTTCCTATCCCAGCGCTTCATTAAGATTACATGAGCAAATAAATAGTGTGCACACTAGGTAATAAGACTGCAGGGGTTCTACCCTATCAAGGAGAGGGAATTGGGGTAGAGGAAGAATGAGAGTTGAGACGACAGAGAGCTATTACTGTAAGAAAGAAGAAAGAGAGCAGGGCAGAGAGCTGTAACTGTAAGAATGAAGAGAGAGAGCAGGGCAGAGAGCTGTAACTGTAAGAATGAAGAGAGAGAGCAGGGCAGAGAGCTGTAACTGTAAGAATGAAGAGAGAGAGCAGGGCAGAGAGCTGTTACTGTAAGAATGAAGAGAGAGAGCAGGGCAGAGAGCTGTTACTGTAAGAATGAAGAAAGAGAGCAGGGCAGAGAGCTGTTACTGTAAGAATGAAGAGAGAGAGCAGGGCAGAGAGCTGTTACTGTAAGAATGAAGAGAGAGAGCAGGGCAGAGAGCTGTTACTGTAAGAATGAAGAGAGAGAGCAGGGCAGAGAGCTGTTACTGTAAGAATGAAGAAAGAGAGCAGGGCAGAGAGCTGTTACTGTAAGAATGAAGAAAGAGAGCAGGGCAGAGAGCTGTTACTGTAAGAATGAAGAGAGAGAGCAGGGCAGAGAGCTGTTACTGTAAGAATTAAGAAAGAGAGCAGGGCAGAGAGCTGTTACTGTAAGTTTGAGAGAGGGTCAGAGAGCTGTTACTGTAAGTTTGAGAGAGGGGCAGAGAGCTGTTACTGTAAGAATGAGAGCGGGCCAGAGAGCTGTTACTGTAAGAATAAGAGCGAGGCAGAGAGTTGTTACTGTAAGTTTGAGAGAGGATCAGAGAGCTGTTACTGTAAGTTTGAGAGAGGGGTAGAGGTAGAAATACAGAGAGTGGGTGATACAAGAAGTGTAGAGAGAAAAGGAAAAGCACATTCTTTGTCCTGACTCAATGTGTTTCTTCCTACTATTACCAGTGCATGTGGGAATGACCTCAGATTTAAAGCATTGGTTTTTCCTGATTGTTTTTGTATTTCCAGTTCTGTGATGTTTCTCCATGTTTGCTACGTGGTGAAAAGCGGTGGTGCCAGCAGACCGACAGCTCCTTGGCCCGGAGTCTGGCTGTGTTCTGTCTGGTCTAAAGAGACCTGTTACAGTCCCTCTGAGGGGGACATTCTCTGTCCTCCAAAACACAGCTCACATGCTCCATGTTACTCACAACTCTCACATCTGAACTGATCTCCAAACCTCTTTTTATTTTCAGTTGAAAAACAAATAACACCGATATGCTGCAAATCTATAACCTCTACAATCCTTTGTAACCCCTCCCACCCCGTTGTAGGTGTTCTGGAGAGAAGCGTGGAGGGGGAAGCCAGTGCCCTCACTAAAGCCAAGACCCTCTACAGATCCTGCACCAATGAGAGTGAGTCTGCTGGCCTGTTTTGCTGAGGTCAATTACATATAAATTCAGTCAGTCATTTCAGTTCCATTAGTTGACGACCTTTAAGATGGGATTTAATCTTGGTCACTTTGTATTTTTTCCCTCTGAAGGTCAGATTGAGAAAAGGGGCGGAGCTCCTTTACTAGACATACTCCCTAATGTCTTTGAGTGGCCAATAGTAACAGACAACTGGGAGACTGTCTATGGTAAACTACACTATACACTTCTAACACTGTGCCTCCTACACCTATTTTGGTTTACCAATCCTCAAACCTCTCCTCTCCTCTCCAACTTAGGTAACACATGGAAGTTGGAGGACGCCATTGCCAGACTAAATGAGAAATACGGAACTCAAGTCTTGGTTAATTTTTTCATCGGCACTGATGACAAAGACTCCAATTCCCACATGATTCATGTAGGTCAAAAAATAGTTGCCATCACAGACACTTGAACACACCTACAGGGCCTATAGAAAGTCTACACCCACTTGAACACACCTTCAGGGCCTATAGAAAGTCTACACCCACTTGAACACACCTTCAGGGCCTATAGAAAGTCTACACCCACTTGAACACACCTTCAGGGCCTATAAAAAGTCTACACCCACTTGAACACACCTTCAGGGCCTATAGAAAGTCTACACCCACTTGAACACACCTTCAGGGCCTATAGAAAGTCTACACCCACTTGAACACACCTTCAGGGCCTATAGAAAGTCTACACCCACTTGAACACACCTTCAGGGCCTATAGAAAGTCTACACCCACTTGAACACACCTTCAGGGCCTATAGAAAGTCTACACCCACTTGAACACACCTTCAGGGCTTATAGAAAGTCTACACCCACTTGAACACACCTTCAGGGCCTATAGAAAGTCTACACCCACTTGAACACACCTTCAGGGCCTATAGAAAGTCTACACCCACTTGAACACACCTTCAGGGCCTATAGAAAGTCTACACCCACTTGAACACACCTTCAGGGCCTATAGAAAGTCTACACCCACTTGAACACACCTTCAGGGCCTATAGAAAGTCTACACCCACTTGAACACACCTTCAGGGCCTATAGAACAGCACAAATGTAATGGCATCAAACACATGGAAACCATGGAAACCATGTGTTTGATGTAATGTATTTGATACCATTCCACTAATTCAGCTCCAGCCGTTACCATGAGCCCGTCCTCCCCAATTAAGGTGCCACAAACCTCCTGTGGTTGACGTGATTTTTGAATGACTCCCCCTTCCTCTGTCCCTATACATGAAACATCTGGAAGGTTCCTCAGTCAAGTATTGAATTTCAAGCCCAGATTAAACTACAAAGACCAGGGAGCTTTTTGAAAGCCTCATAAAGAAGGGCAGTGATTGGTTGATGGGTGACAATAACAAATCAGACATTGAATATTTCTTTACGCATGGCCAAATTAATAATTATGCTGTGGATGATATATTAAACCACCCAGACACATCAAAGATGCAGTCTTCCTTCTGATCTGAGCTGCAGGACAGGAAGGAAACTGTTCAGGGATGTTACCGTGAGGTCATTGGTGATTTAAAAATGGCTACAGAGTTCAATGGCTGTTATTGGAGAAAACTGAGGATAGATCAACAACGTTGTAGTGACTCCACAATAATGACATGTGACAGCGTGAAAAGAAGAAAAACATTCTGAAGCATTCATCCTGTACGCAACAAGGCAATGAAGTAATACTGTAAAAAAACAGGGCAAAGAAATACACTTTTTGGCCTAAATCCACCCTGAACACACCTACAGTATACCCCATCACATGATAGACCCTGAACACACCTACAGTATACCCCATCACATGATAGACCCTGAACACACCTACAGTATACCCCATCACATGATAGACCCTGAACACACCTACAGTATACCCCATCACATGATAGACCCTGAACACACCTACAGTATACCCCATCACATGATAGGCACATGAACACAACTTAATTGGAGTCCACCTTTGGTAAATTCAATTGATTGGACATGATTTCGATATATAAGGACCCACAGTTGACAGTGCATGTCAGATCAAATTGTGTCGAGGCACAGCTCTGGGGAAGGGTACCAAAACATTTCTGCAGCATTGACGGTCCCCAAGAACACAGTAGCCTCCATCATTCTTAAATCAAAGAAGTTTGGAACCACCAAGACTCTACCAAGACGCCTGGCCAAACTTAGCAATCGGGGGAGAAGGGACTTGTCAGGGAGGTGACGAAGATCCCGATTGTCACTCTGACAGAGCTCCAGAGTTCCTCTACAGAGATGGGAGAACCTTCCAGAAGGACAACCATCTCTGCAGCAATCCACCAATCAGACCTTTATGGTAGAGTGGCCAGATGGAAGCCACTCCTCAGTAAAAGGCACATGATAGGCCTCTTGGAGTTTGCCAAAAGGCACCTAAAGGACTCTGACCATGAGAAACAAGATTCTCTGGTCTGAAGAAATCAAGATTGAACTATTTTGCATAAATGCCAAGCGTCATGTCTGGAGGAAAGCTGGCACCATCCCTACGGTGAAGCACGGTGGTGGTGGCAGCATCATGCTGTGGGAATGTTTTTCAGTGGCAGGGACTGGAAGACTAGTCAGGATCGAGGGAAAGATGAATGAAGCATTGTACAGAGAGATCCTTGATGAAAACATACTCCGGAGCGCTCAGGTCTATAGACTGGGGTGAAGGTTCACCTTCCAACAGGAAAACGACCCTAAGCACACAGCCAAGACAACGCAGGAGTGGCTTTAGGACAAGTCTCTGTTCTTGAGTGGCCCAGTCAGAGCCTGGACTTTAACCAGGTTAAACATCTCTGGAGAGACCTGATAATAGCTGTGGAGCGACGCTCCATATCCAACCTGTCAGAGCTTGAGAGGATCTGCAGAGAAGAATGGGAGAAACTCCCCAAATACAGGCGTGCCAAGCTTTTAGCATCATACCCAAGAAGAGTCGAGGCTGTAATCGCTGCCAAAGGTGCTTCAACAAAGTTCTGAGTAAAGGGTCTGAATACTTATGTAAATGTGATACATGATAGACACATGAACACACCTGTACCCCATCACATGATAGACACATGAACACACCTGTACCCCATCACATGATAGACACATGAACACACCTGTACCCCATAACATGATAGACACATCAACACACCTGTACCCCATCACATGATAGACACATGAACACACCTGTACCCCATCACATGATAGATACATGAACACACCTGTACCCCATCACATGATAGACACATCAATACACCTGTACCCCATCACATGATAGACACATTAACACACCTGTACCCCATCACATGATAGACACATCAACACACCTGTACCCCATCACATGATAGACACATCAACACATCTGTACCCCATCACATGATAGACACATCAACACACCTGTACCCCATCACATGATAGACACATGAACACACCTGTACCCCATCACATGATAGACACATCAACACACCTGTACCCTAGACACATGAACACACCTGTACCCCATCACATGATAGACACATCAACACACCTGTACCCTAGACACATGAACACACCTGTACCCCATCACATGATAGATACATGAACACACCTGTACCCCATCACATGATAGACACATGAACACACCTGTACCCCATCACATGATAGATACATGAACACACCTGTACCCCATCACATGATAGACACATCAACACACCTGTACCCCATCATATGATAGATACATGAACACACCTGTACCCCATCACATGATAGATACATGAACACACCTGTACCCCATCACATGATAGACACATGAACACACCTGTACCCCATCACATGATAGACACATCAACACACCTGTACCCTAGACACATGAACACACCTGTACCCCATCACATGATAGACACATCAACACACCTGTACCCCATCACATGATAGACACATCAACACACCTGTACCCCATCACATGATAGACACATGAACACACCTGTACCCCATCACATGATAGATACATGAACACACCTGTACCCCATCACATGATAGACACATGAACACACCTGTACCCCATCACATGATAGATACATGAACACACCTGTACCCCATCACATGATAGACACATCAACACATCTGTACCCCATCACATGATAGACACATGAACACACCTGTACCCCATCACATGATAGACACATCAACACACCTGTACCCTAGACACATGAACACACCTGTACCCCATCACATGATAGATACATGAACACACCTGTACCCCATCACATGATAGACACATGAACACACCTGTACCCCATCACATGATAGATACATGAACACACCTGTACCCCATCACATGATAGACACATCAACACACCTGTACCCCATCATATGATAGATACATGAACACACCTGTACCCCATCACATGATAGATACATGAACACACCTGTACCCCATCACATGATAGACACATGAACACACCTGTACCCCATCACATGATAGACACATCAACACACCTGTACCCTAGACACATGAACACACCTGTACCCCATCACATGATAGACACATCGACACACCTGTACCCCATCACATGATAGACACATCAACACACCTGTACCCCATCACATGATAGACACATGAACACACCTGTACCCAACCTTTGAATTGTTAAGTATTCACACACTAATCTCTCTGAAACTCCTACATCAAAAACACATGCTCTGACTCTAGACATAACCTCTGCATTCTTACAGAATGACACACACATCCATCTACATGTACTTACCAACCCATGATTGAGCCACTGTATTTCCTGTTCATTTTTCCAGTCATCTCAACTATCAACAACGCAGTCTCTGACTATGGATGATATGTCTTTATGGTCCAGTGAGTGCAGTCTCTGACTATGGATGATATGTCTTTATGGTCCAGTGAGTGCAGTCTCTGACTATGGATGATATGTCTTTATGGTCCAGTGAGTGCAGCCTCTGACTATGGATGATATGTCTTTATGGTCCAGTGAGTGCAGTCTCTGACTATGGATGATATGTCTTTATGGTCCAGTGAGTGCAGTCTCTGACTATGGATGATATGTCTTTATGGTCCAGTGAGTGCAGCCTCTGACTATGAATGATATGTCTTTATGGTCCAGTGAGTGCAGCCTCTGACTATGGATGATATGTCTTTATGGTCCAGTGAGTGCAGCCTCTGACTATGGATGATATGTCTTTATGGTCCAGTGAGTGCAGCCTCTGACTATGGATGACATGTCTTTATGGTCCAGTGAGTGCAGCCTCTGACTATGAATGATATGTCTTTATGGTCCAGTGAGTGCAGCCTCTGACTATGGATGATATGTCTTTATGGTCCAGTGAGTGCATTGTCTTTCCCCTGCTGTTGAATGAATGGCTGCTTGTTTACTGATTCTTTCCTCTTCCAGTTTGACCAGCAAACCAGCCTTGGTCTCTTATCCAGAGATTACTATACCTGCACTGGGCCCTATGCAGAGGTAAGCCTGGTATCTGCTACACATATCAATGATATCCATATATCCACAGTTATCTGTCAGTTATCTGGCCGGGTATGTCTGGGTCTGGGTTCTCTGGCCGGGTATGTCTGGGTCTGGGTTCTCTGGCCGGGTATGTCGGGGTCTGGGTTCTCTGGCCGGGTATGTCTGGGTCTGGGTTCTCTGGCCGGGTATGTCGGGGTCTGGGTTCTCTGGCCGGGTATGTTGGGGTCTGGGTTTCAACCCCCTGTTGTTCTAATCACTGGTCTGTCCACCCAGAACACACAATGACCCACATCTGCATTGATTTAAAACTCTCATCATCAGTTGAGGATAAGATCAACATCCTCTCTAGATAATTATGCTGGCGCTGGGTCCAAACCTCCAGCGTGGGTTAATGAACATCCAGAACTAGATGTGAAAAACTCTAAAGCTTTGAGGTTTCATCCTGTAGTTTAACAATTGAACTAACCATCAGCATAGACATCAGCTCTGATGGGTTCTAAGCCATCTGTGTTAGTGTGTTTTACACAGACATCCAGATAAGCCTATTTTCCTGAGGAGGTCTCTGCTAAGTAGAAACAAATACACCACAATATTATCCATTTCCCTCCTAAACACCAGTCTGATGTTTGGCCCACGGATAACCCGTGTTCCAACTTATCTTGATGTTACTCTTGTCAATGTGACCAGCTGGAATGTGTGAAAGTAAGTGGATGTGTGTGTGTTAGTTTGTGTGTGTGTGTGTGTGTGTGTGTGTGTGTGTGTGTGTGTGTGTGTGTGTGTGTGTGTGTGTGTGTGTGTATGAGATACCCTCTAGAGAAATTATCATTGACATCATAAAGTGAGATGACAGATTTGGTCGCAGCCCAACTCAAACCAGATGCGAGTGTTTGGGATATTCTCTTGTATGGCTTCACTTCACTGACTACCACCACTGATTTATATTCTGAAAGGATTCTGTACTTGCCAAACTTTGCCTGGAGGGGATAGGAGTGTGTGTGTGTGGTGCTTTGCCTGGAGGGGATAGGAGTGTGTGTGTGTGGTGCTTTGCCTGGAGGGGATAGGAGTGTGTGTGTGTGTGTTGCTTTGCCTGGAGGGGATAGGAGTGTGTGTGTGTGTGTTGCTTTGCCTGGAGGGGATAGGAGTGTGTGTGTGTTGCTTTGCCTGGAGGGGATAGGAGTGTGTGTGTGTGGTGCTTTGCCTGGAGGGGATAGGAGTGTGTGTGTGTGGTGCTTTGCCTGGAGGGGATAGGAGTGTGTGTGTGTGGTGCTTTGAGGTTCATTGATTAGACAGATTCTATTTTTAGAATCTGTCTAATGTCTCTTAATACCAAACAGAAGAAAATATAACCTAATTAATATTCCAGTGATGTGAATACAGCATCTCTCATTCTTCCTCATCTAACCAACTACTTATGATAGGACTGCTTTTTTCTGTTGATGCTACAATACTTGTTTTTAATGTATGTCTGTCTGTCTGTGTGTCCTCCCAGCCATGTAGAGCGTATGAACAGTTCATGGTAGACGTGGCCAAGCTGATCCGTACCGACCGCAGCCTGGTGGTCAACGAGACCCAGATCAGAGAAGAGGTCACCAGGGTCATTGAGCTGGAGAAGGAGATCGCCAACGTAAGTTCAACACTGCTGCTCTAACTTCAGCCCTCTCCATCACTGTGTTTATGAAGCCAGACTTCAGGCCTTACCACCTCTCCATCACTGTGTTTATGAAGCCAGACTTCAGCCCTTACCACTTCTCCATCACTGTGTTTATGAAGCCAGACCTTAGCCCTTACCACTTCTCCATCACTGTGTTTATGAAGCCAGACTTCAGGCCTTACCACTTCTCCATCACTGTGTTTATGAAGCCAGACTTCAGGCCTTACCACTTCTCCATCACTGTGTTTATGAAGCCAGACTTCAGGCCTTACCACTTCTCCATCACTGTGTTTATGAAGCCAGACTTCAGGCCTTACCACTTCTCCATCACTGTGTTTATGAAGCCAGACTTCAGGCCTTACCACTTCTCCATCACTGTGTTTATGAAGCCAGACTTCAGCCCTTACCACTTCTCCATTACTGTGTTTATGAAGCCAGACTTCAGCCCTTACCACCTCTCCATCACTGTGTTTATGAATCCAGACTTCAGCCCTTACCACCTCTCCATCACTGTGTTTATGAAGCCAGACTTCAGCCCTTACCACCTCTCCATCACTGTGTTTATGAAGCCAGACTTCAGCCCTTACCACTTCTCCATCACTGTGTTTATGAAGCCAGACTTCAGGCCTTACCACTTCTCCATCACTGTGTTTATGAAGCCAGACTTCAGGCCTTACCACTTCTCCATCACTGTGTTTATGAAGCCAGACTTCAGCACTTACCACTTCTCCATCACTGTGTTTATGAAGCCAGACTTCAGGCCTTACCACTTCTCCATCACTGTGTTTATGAAGCCAGACTTCAGGCCTTACCACCTCTCCATCACTGTGTTTATGAAGCCAGACTTCAGCCCTTACCACTTCTCCATCACTGTGTTTATGAAGCCAGACCTTAGCCCTTACCACTTCTCCATCACTGTGTTTATGAAGCCAGACTTCAGGCCTTACCACTTCTCCATCACTGTGTTTATGAAGCCAGACTTCAGGCCTTACCACTTCTCCATCACTGTGTTTATGAAGCCAGACTTCAGGCCTTACCACTTCTCCATCACTGTGTTTATGAAGCCAGACTTCAGGCCTTACCACTTCTCCATCACTGTGTTTATGAAGCCAGACTTCAGGCCTTACCACTTCTCCATCACTGTGTTTATGAAGCCAGACTTCAGCCCTTACCACTTCTCCATTACTGTGTTTATGAAGCCAGACTTCAGCCCTTACCACCTCTCCATCACTGTGTTTATGAATCCAGACTTCAGCCCTTACCACCTCTCCATCACTGTGTTTATGAAGCCAGACTTCAGCCCTTACCACCTCTCCATCACTGTGTTTATGAAGCCAGACTTCAGCCCTTACCACTTCTCCATCACTGTGTTTATGAAGCCAGACTTCAGGCCTTACCACTTCTCCATCACTGTGTTTATGAAGCCAGACTTCAGGCCTTACCACTTCTCCATCACTGTGTTTATGAAGCCAGACTTCAGCACTTACCACTTCTCCATCACTGTGTTTATGAAGCCAGACTTCAGGCCTTACCACTTCTCCATCACTGTGTTTATGAAGCCAGACTTCAGGCCTTACCACTTCTCCATCACTGTGTTTATGAAGCCAGACTTCAGCCCTTACCACTTCTCCATTACTGTGTTTATGAAGCCAGACTCCAGCCCTTACCACCTCTCCATCACTGTGCTTATGAATCCAGACTTCAGCCCTTACCACCTCTCCATCACTGTGTTTATGAAGCCAGACTTCAGCCCTTACCACCTCTCCATCACTGTGTTAATGAAGCCAGACTTCAGCCCTTACCACCTCTCCATCACTGTGTTTATGAAGCCAGACTTCAGCCCTTACCACCTCTCCATCACTGTGTTTATGAAGCCAGACTTCAGCCCTTACCACTTCTCCATTACTGTGTTTATGAAGCCAGACTTCAGCCCTTACCACCTCTCCATCACTGTGTTTATGAAGCCAGACTTCAGCCCTTACCACCTCTCCATCACTGTGTTTATGAAGCCAGACTTCAGCCCTTACCACCTCTCCATCACTGTGTTTATGAAGCCAGACTTCAGCCCTTACCACCTCTCCATCACTGTGTTTATGAAGCCAGACTTCAGCCCTTACCACTTCTCCATCACTGTGTTTATGAAGCCAGACTTCAGCCCTTACCACCTCTCCATCACTGTGTTTATGAAGCCAGACTTCAGCCCTTACCACTTCTCCATCACTGTGTTTGTGAAGCCAGACTTCAGCCCTTACCACCTCTCCATCACTGTGTTTATGAAGCCAGACTTCAGCCCTTACCACTTCTCCATCACTGTGTTTATGAAGCCAGACTTCAGCCCTTACCACTTCTCCATCACTGTGTGTGGCTGTGGTTCTTACCAGTTGTTGTGTTTACCAAGCAGCGCTGGTTCATACCAGTTGTTGTGCTAACAAGCCCTGAGCCTATTGGCTCTTTCTAAACAGATTCATAACAGATCCCTGTGTCTTGCCATAGCTCAGTGCTACGCTGCTGCCTTTTACAAGCCAGTCAGGCTGCTCTGGTTTTGACATTTACAGGGTAAGAACCCCTAGGCCTCCAAACATGCTGTTTGTTGCCGTTGGTATGTCTGAACCTACACTGCAGTGTGTGTTTATTGATGTGTCCAGCAGCCTGTTTTTGACTATTGTACTCTGTGACAGCCAGAGGGCAGATGGTCATGCCTAACCTATAGAATGCTTTGTTTGATATACAGTGCCTTGCAAAAGTATTCATCCCCCTTGGTGTTTTTCCTATGTTGTTGCATTACAACCTGTAATTTAAATGGATGTTTATTTGGATGTCATTTAATGGACAAACACAAAATAGTCAACATTGGTGAATTGAAATGAATACAATTACTTTTCATATGTATTCACCCCCTTTGCTATGAATCCCCTAAATAAGATCTGGTGCAACCAATTACCTTCAGAAGTCACATCTAATTAGTTAAATAAAGTCCACCTGTGTGCAGTCTGGGTGTCACATGATCTGTCACATGATCTCAGTATATATACACCTGTTCTGAAAGGCCCCAGAGTCTTCAACACCACAAAGCAAGGGGCACCATGAAGACCAAGGAGCTCTCCAAACAGGTCAGGGACAAAGTTGTGGAGAAGTAGAGATCAGGGTTGGGTTATAAAAAAATATCTGAAACTTTGATCATCCCACTGAGCACCATTTAAATCCATTATTAAAAAATTGAAAGAATATGGCACCACAACAAACCTACCTGTTGCCTACCAAGAGAGGCAACAAAGAGACCAAAGATAACCCTGAAGGAGCTGCAAAACTCCACAGCGGAGATTGGAGTATCTGTCCATAGGACCAATTTAAGCCGTACACTCCATAGAGCTGGGCTTTACGGAAGAGTGGCCAGAAAAAAGACATTGCTTAAAGAAAAAAATTAGCAAACACATTTTGTGTTGCCAAAAGGCATTTGGGTGAATAGTTATGCACGCTCAAGTTTTCTGTTTTTTTGTCTTATTTCTTGTTTGTTTCACAATAAAAAATATGTTGCATCTTCAAAGTGGTCGGCATGTTGGGTAAATCAAATGATACAAACCCCCCAAAAATCTATTTTAATTCCAGTTTGTAAGGTAACAAAATAGGAAAAATGCCAAGGGGGGTGAATACTTTCACAAGCCACTGTACAGTAAATGGTGTTGGAGCTGAATTGGCAAATTGTGCTCCCCCCCCCCCAGGCCACTGATACTCCAGAGGACCGTAACAACCCAGTTCTCCTCTACAACAAGATGGAGCTGGGTGTTCTCAATGCTAACTTCAGTCTGGAGGTCGACACACAAGTAAGACACTCTGTATGTGTTGTCAGCTCTGTTAACTTTGTCTGATAAACCCCTCCTCTCAGGTGACGACAAACCCCTCCTCTCAGGTGACGATAAACCCCCCCTATCACTTGACGATAAACCCCTCCTCTCAGGTGACGATAAACCCCTCCTCTCAGGTTTTACGATAAACCCCCCCCTATCAGGTGACGATAAACCCCTCCTCTCAGGTGACAACAAACCCCTCCTCTCAGGTGACGACAAACCCCTCCTCTCAGGTGATGACAAACCCCTCCTCTCAGGTGACGATAAACCCCTCCTCTCAGGTGACGACAAACCCCTCCTCTCAGGTGATGACAAACCCCTCCTCTCAGGTGACGATAAACCCCCCCTATCACTTGACGATAAACCCCTCCTCTCAGGTGACGATAAACCCCTCCTCTCAGGTTTTACGATAAACCCCCCCCATCAGGTGACGATAAACCCCTCCTTTCAGCTGACGACAAACCCCTCCTCTCAGGTGACGACAAACCCCTCCTCTCAGGTGACGACAAACCCCTCCTCTCAGGTGACGATAAACCCCTCCTCTCAGGTTTTACGATAAACCCCCCCCTATCAGGTGACGATAAACCCCTCCTCTCAGGTGACGACAAACCCCTTCTCTCAGGTGACGACAAACCCCCCCCTATCAGGTGACGATAAACCCCTCCTCTCAGGTGACAACAAACCCCTCCTCTCAGGTGATGACAAACCCCTCCTCTCAGGTGACGATAAACCCCTCCTCTCAGGTGACGACAAACCCCTCCTCTCAGGTGATGATAAACCCCTCCTCTCAGGTGATGATAAACCCCTCCTCTCAGGTGATGATAAACCCCTCCTCTCAGGTATTTGACTGGAGTTACTTCACCAGGAAGATCATGGGGACCGTCGGCATCACTGTGCCTGACACAGAGAGTGTCATCAACTACGCACCTAACTACTACAGACGACTCAACCCTGTCCTAGCCAAGTACACTAAGAGGTGAGAACATTGACTCAACCCTGTCCTAGCCAAGTACACTAGGAGGTGAGAACATTGACTCAACCCTGTCCTAGCCAAGTACACTAAGAGGTGAGAACATTGACTCAACCCTGTCCTAGACAAGTACACTAGGAGGTGAGAACATTGACTCAACCCTGTCCTAGCCAAGTACACTAAGAGGTGAGAACATTGACTCAACCCTGTCCTAGCCAAGTACACTAGGAGGTGAGAACATTGACTCAACCCTGTCCTAGCCAAGTACACTAGGAGGTGAGAACATTGACTCAACCCTGTCCTAGCCAAGTACACTAGGAGGTGAGAACATTGACTCAACCCTGTCCTAGCCAAGTACACTAGGAGGTGAGAACATTGACTCAACCCTGTCCTAGCCACTAAGAGGTGAGAACATTGAGATAGCCGTAATATTTAATGTGGTGATAAACATCAGTTAATCAAACATTCTAATCTAGTACATTGTAGATCAACTATAGTTGTACCTCCGTGTTGCTGTTTCCAGAGACCTGCAGAACTACATGGTGTGGCGTTTTGTCATGAACATGGTGGTGGGTCTGAGCAGGAGGTACAGGGACACCAGGAAAGCCTTCCGCAAGGTACAGACACACCATCTACCCTTCCTTTCATTCTCCCTCCCTCCTTTCTCTCTAGTCAGTCTACTTCTCTTCCTACATCTCACCATCTCTGGTGTGTCATGCTGTGCTGCCCCCTGCAGGCGCTGTACGGTACCACGTCGGAGGCGGCGGTGTGGCGGCAGTGTGCCATCTACGTCAACAACAATATGGACAACGCTGTAGGAAGACTGTACGTAGACGAGGCCTTCTCTGGGGAGAGCAAAGAACTGGTGAGGTTAATGAGGGGGGGTGGGGGGGTTGGTCGTCAATGTAAATAGTCCGGGAGGCCATTTGATTAATTGTTCAGCAGTCTTATGACTTGGGAGTAGAAGCTGTTAAGGAGCCTTTTTGGACTTAGACTTGGCGCTCCGGTACCGCTTGCTGTGTGGTAGCCGAGAGAACAGTCTATGACTTGGGTGACTGGAGTCTTTGACAATTTTTTGGGCCTTCCTCTGACACCGCCTGGTATATAGTTGCTGGATGGCAGGAAGCTTGGCCCCAGTGATGTACAGGGCCGTACACACTACCCTCTGTAGTGCCTTACGGTCAGATTCCGAGCAGTTGCCATACCAGGCAGTGATGCAACTGGTCAGGATGCTCTCGATGGTGCAGCTGTATAACTTTTTGAGAATCTGAGGACCCACTCTAACTAACACCTGGAGACACTACCCACTCTAACTAACTCCTGGAGACACTACCCATTCTAACTCCTGGAGACACTACCCATTCTAACTAACTCCTGGAGACACTACCCATTCTAACTAACTCCTGGAGACACTACCCATTCTAACTAACTCCTGGAGACACTACCCATTCTAACTAACTCCTGGAGACACTACCCACTCTAACTAACTCCTGGAGACACTACCCACTCTAACTAACTCCTGGAGACACTACCCACTCTAACTAACTCCTGGAGACACTACCCATTCTAACTAACTCCTGGAGACACTACCCACTCTAACTAACTCCTGGAGACACTACCCACTCTAACTAACTCCTGGAGACACTACCCACTCTAACTAACTCCTGTGTGGCCGTGTGTTTTTGTGTTCAGACGACACAAGAGGGTCTCATACCATTGACTTTACGCTCCATGATCCAAACCCGTTCAGTCAGGCCTCTCATACTTACACTGCTATTCCAACCCTAACATTTCAATGCTCATTCTAAAGCATTTCTTTCCTTAACATTCTGAAAGAAGAGATGTATATCACATTCTGTTCCAGAGGAACCTGGTCTGAGATCCACGATAGTGACATTATCAGTACATGCTGATCTGTCTAAAGTGTGTGTGTGTGTGTGTGTGTGTGTGTGTGTGTGTGTGTGTGTGTGTGTGTTAGATGGAAGAGATGATCTCTGTGATCCGTGAGGTGTTCATCAGTAACTTAAACCACCTAGGATGGATGGATGCAGAGACCAAGAAGGCTGCTGAGGAGAAGGTGAGACCTTTTGGAAACCTGTCTCTGTTTTAGGGTTGCAAAAAGTCTGAAACTTTACGGGTAATTTCTAGAATTTGAACTTAAGCCCTGGAATTTGGGGAATTAAATTCATCAAAAAAGTTAGCTTTTACAGTGAACCTTTTTTGTGGGATACACAAGGCAATTCTAGGTCTTGTGGCATATTTTGGTTAAACTATCCCCAATTCAATGGAATTGCAACCCTCTGCATGCACAGTGCACTCTTCCATCACATGTGCAGTGCATTCTTCCATCACATGTGCAGTGCATTCTTCCATCACATGTGCAGTGCATTCTTCCATCACATGTGCAGTGCATTCTTCCATCACATGTGCAGTGCATTCTTCCATCACATGTGCAGTGCATTCTTCCATCACATGTGCAGTGCATTCTTCCATCACATGTACAGCTGATTCTCAAGATCTTGCACACTAATGAGATGCTATTAAGCCCACACTACTACACTGTCTGAGCCAAGGACTACATACTTTCTGGTAAGTTTTGAGTAAAATACTGGGTGGGGTGAATATATTTTATATGACATACATGATTTTTTGTTAACTAGTAAACAGTAGACTACAGCAAAGTGTGTTTAAATCATTTCTATCTTGTTAACAATTAACAATTTTTGTTAGTTAGTTTTTATCTTACAAAGGAGTTGTTTAATCTAACTACTTAACTATTTATCTGTACATGGAATTGTATTTTCTTTATTTTTTTACCTCTGACAAAAGTCCTTCTATTTCTATTCGAGGTGATGGTCCTCCTGGAATCAGAAGTTATTTTGACTCAATGGAGGAACATAGTCAGAGAACTTATGATGAATGTCTTGCTCGAGCTGTGTATGCAACTGGTTCACCTCTGATGCTTACAGGCAATGTGTATTGGAAGAGATTTCTTAATGTTCTTTGCCCAGCATACACCCCTCCAACCAGACATGCTTAATCTACTCATTTGATGGATGCAGAGTTCAACAGAGTTCAAGTGAAGGTCAAGCAAATCATAGAGAAAGCAGACTGTATTGCAATCATCTCTGATGGGAGGTCGAATGTTCGTGGGGAAGGAATAATTAACTACATCATCTCCACCTATCAACCAGTATTCTACAAGAGCACAGACACAAGGGACAACAGACACACCGGTCTCTACATTGCAGATGAGCTGAAGGCAGTCATCAATGACCTTAGACCACAGAAGGTATTTGCACTGGTGACAGACAATGCTTCGAACATGAAGGCTACTTGGTCTAAAGTGGAGGGAGTCCTACCCTTACATCACACCCATTGTCTGTGCTGCTCATGCATTGAATCTGCTCCTCAAGGACATCATGGCACTGAAAACAATGGATACACTCAACAAGAGAGCCAAGGAAATGGTTAGGTATGTGAAGGGTCATCAAGTTATAGCAGCAATCTACCTCACTAAGCAAAGTGGTAACATAACGATGGTCATTATGGCCAAACTGCTCTATTGTTGTTTCATCAGACCAGAGGACATTTCTCCAAAACGTACGATCTTTGTCCCCATGTGCAGTTGCAAACCGTATTCAGTTTTTTTTAATGGTGGTTTTGGAGCAGTGGCTTCTAGGAGACAGAACACGTCTCCTGAGCGGTATGACGGCTGCGTGGTCCCATGGTGTTTATACTTGCGTACTATTGATTGTACAGATGAACGTGGTACCTTCAGGTGTTTGGAAATTGCTCCCAAGGCTTTTTTTCTGAGGTCTTCTTTTGATCTTCGCATGATGTCGAGCAATCCACAGGTACACCTCCAATTGACTCAAATGAAGTCAATTAGCCTATCAGAAGCTTCTAATGCCATGACATCATTTTCTGGAATTTTCCAAGCTGTTAAAAGGCACTGTCAACTTAGTGTATATAAACGTCTGACCCACTGGAATTGTGATATAGTGAATTATAAGTGAAATAATCTGTTTGTAAACAATTGTTTACAAACAGATTACTTGTCATGCACAAAGTAGATGTCCTAACCAACTTGACATGAAATCTGTGGAGTGGTTGAAAAATGAGTTTTAATGACTTCAACCTAAGTGTATATAAACTTCCAACTTCAACTGTATACTGAGATCATGTGACAGATAATGTGACAGATCATGTGACACCCAGATTGCACACAGGTGGACTTTATTTAACTAATTATGTGACTTCTGAAGGTAATTGGTTGCACCAGATCTTATTTAGGGGCTTCATAGCAAAGGGGGTGAATACATATGAAAAGTAATTGTATTCATTTCACTTCACCAATTTAGACAATTTTGTGTTTGTCCATTAAATGACATCCAAATAAAAATCTATTTAAATTTCAGGTTGTAATGCAACAAAATAGGAAAAATGCCAAGGGGGATGAATACTTTTGCAAGGCACTGTATGCTGGCAAGAGCATCCTGTCTGGTGCAGAGATCAACAACGCCTATGGTGTCATCACTACCTTGTCTCACCACCTTGGCCTGGATGAGGGCAAGGTTCTTGGCAGTTTGGCGAAGTACACTTCCAAGCAAGGGCTTTGGGATGGATATGCATTATGGCAGTCGTGCCAACATACAGTGGGGAGAACAAGTATTTGATACACTGCCAATTTTGCAGGTTTTCCCACTTACAAAGCATGTAGAAGTCTGTAATTTTTATCATAGGTACTCTTCAACTGTGAGTGACGGAATATAAAACAAAAATCCAGAAAATCACATTGTATGATTTTTAAGTAATTAATTTGCATTTTATTGCATGACATAAGTATTTGATACATCAGAAAAGCAGAACTTAATATTTGGTACAGAAACCTTTGTTTGCAATTACAGAGATCATACATTTCCTGTAGTTCTTGACCAGGTTTGCACACACTGCAGCAGGGATTTTGGCCCACTCCTCCATCCAGATCCTTCAGGTTTCGGGGCTGTCGCTGGGCAATACGGACTTTCAGCTCCCTCCAAAGATTTTCTATTGGGTTCAGGTCTGGAGACTGGCTAGGCCACTCCAGGACCTTGAGATGCTTCTTACGGAGCCACTCCTTAGTTGCCCTGGCTGTATGTTTCGGGTCGTTGTCATGCTGGAAGACCCAGCCACGACCCATCTTCAATGCTCTTACTGAGGGAAGGAGGTTGTTGGCCAAGATCTCGCAATACATGGCCCCATCCATCCTCCCCTCAATACGGTGCAGTCGTCCTGTCCCCTTTGCAGAAAAGCATCCCCAAAGAAAGATGTTTCCACCTCCATGCTTCACGGTTGGGATGGTGTTCTTGGGGTTGTACTCATCCTTCTTCTTCCTCCAAACACGGCGAGTGGAGTTTAGACCAAAAAGCTCACTTTTTGCTCATCAGACCACATGACCTTCTCCCATTCCTCCTCTGGATCATCCAGATGGTCATTGGCAAACTTCAGACGGGCCTGGACATGCGCTGGCTTGAGCAGGGGGACCTTGCGTGCGCTGCAGGATTTTAATCCATGACGGCGTAGTGTGTTACTAATGGTTTTCTTTGAGACTGTGGTCCCAGCTCTCTTCAGGTCATTGACCAGGTCCTGCCGTATAGTTCTGGGCTGATCCCTCACCTTCCTCATGATCATTGATGCCCCACGAGGTGAGATCTTGCATGGTGCCCCAGACCGAGGGAGATTGACCGTCATCTTGAACTTCTTCCATTTTCTAATAATTGCGCCAACAGTTGTTGCCTTCTCACCAAGCTGCTTGCCTATTGTCCTGTAGCCCATCCCAGCCTTGTGCAGGTCTATAATTTTATCCCTGATGTCCTTACACAGCTCTCTGATCTTGGCCATTGTGGAGAGGTTGTAGTCTGTTTGATTGAGTGTGTGGACAGGTGTATTTTATACAGGTAACGAGTTCAAACAGGTGCAGTTAATACAGGTAATGAGTGGAGAACAGGAGGGCTTCTTAAAGAAAAACTAACAGGTCTGTGAGAGCCGGAATTCTTACTGGTTGGTAGGTGATCAAATACTTATGTCATGCAATAAAATGCAAATTAATTATTTAAAAATCATACAATGTGATTTTCTGGATTTTTTTTTAGATTCCGTCTCTCACAGTTGAAGTGTACCTATGATAAAAATTACAGACCTCTACATGCTTTGTAAGTAGGAAAACCTGCAAAATCGGCAGTGTATCAAATACTTGTTCTCCCCACTGTATCTCATCAGCCACCTGGTGGAAGGGACTTGGACTTGGATCTGAGGCTCTTTCCCCTGTTGCCTCCATCATCCTCCAAATCCCACCAACATCAGCCGCCTCAGAGAGCAACTGGTCCTTGTTTGGGAATACACACACCAAAGCATGCAACAGGCTGACCAATATAAGGGTTGAATAATTGGTGGCCATCCGGGTAAATTTGAGGCTTTTTGAGCCTGACAACGAGCCCTCCTCAACAAGGTTGGAAAGTGACAGTGAAGATGAGGCCACAGAGTCTGATGTTCAAGAGGTGGACATTGAGGAGGTCCAGGGAGAAGACATGGAAGCCTGAGAGGAAGACAAGCAAAGCTTTAGTTTCTAAACTATCATTTCATTTTTGGGAGATGTGATGGATCATTGGGGATCATTCAATGTTCCCTTTCATTTGTTGTTCAGTGAAATCATCCCATGTGAAGAGTCAACTCATTTAATTAAAGTTCAATTCGTAGCTACAATTAAAAAAATATATATATATTGGAAGGATTTAATCATTTGCAATTATCTACTTCTAATAAGGTAAAAGGTTTATGTTTCTGTCTCCATATGATATGGTAAATATATCCAATGCAAAAAACATCTACATTTTAAATTGTACTAATATTAATTCCCATATATTCCCGTTAATTGCTACGGAAAGTTTCCACCTCTGAATATTCCCCAAAATGTGCAACCCTACTCTGTTTTTACCTGTCTCTGTTTTTACCTGTCTCTGTTTTTACCTGTCTCTGTTTTTATCTGTCTCTGTTTTTACCTGTCTCTGTTTTTACCTGTCTCTGTTTTTACCTGTCTCTGTTTTACCTGTCTATTTTTACCTGTCTGTTTTACCTGTCTCTGTTTTTACCTGTCTCTGTTTTTACCTGTCTCTGTTTTTACCTGTCTCTGTTTTACCTGTCTGTTTTTACCTGTCTCTGTTTTACCTGTGTCAACTGTTACAATCACAAGATCAATTCATACCTTCTGTTTTGTTATTCCCTTCAAACTCTCAAAATCTTCTGTAGGCACAAGCTATCCGTGAGCGGATTGGCTACTCGGACAACATCAAGAATGACACCTACCTGAACAACGAGTATAAAAATGTGAGTGTTGAAAGACGAAATAACATGATAATGCATTTAATCAGTGGACGTGATACATTGGACACAGGTTTCAAACTATCATCTGATATCTGTCGTTGACACTGTGTGTGTGTGTGTGTTGGTGTTAGTTGAGCTACAGTGCAGAGGAGTACTTTGAGAACATCCTTCAGAACCTGGAGTATGTACAGAAGAAACGTCTGAGGAAGCTACGGGTCAAAGTCAACAAGGAAGAGTAAGATCCTCCCTTTCTAAAAGCCATTGTCAGCGCAAAGGTTAGAGTAGTTATTAACTTCAGATTAATTATGAACCATTCCATTAATTATCACTGTGAAACATCTTCCTGCCTCATCCCCAGATGGGTAACAGGAGCAGCCATTGTCAACGCCTTCTACTCCTCAAGCAAAAACCAAATAGGTAACAGAGACACCTCTGTCACCTCCCATCACCTCTACTGTCACCTCCCATCACCTCTACTGTCACCTCCCATCACCTCTACTGTCACCTCCCATCACCTCTACTGTCACCTCCCATCACCTCTACTGTCACCTCCCATCACATCTACTGTCACCTCCCATCACATCTACTGTCACCGCCCATCACATCTACTGTCACCTCCCATCACATCTACTGTCACCTCCCATCACTCTGAAGGTGAAAGACATGAGATGTGAGATCCTTTCTTTCTCCCATCCTCAGTGTTCCCAGCAGGCATCCTACAGCCTCCGTTCTTCGGTAAGGGCCAGACCAAGTCTCTGAACTTTGGCGGTATCGGCATGGTGATCGGACATGAGATCACTCACGGGTTCGATGACAACGGTAAGAGACTGTGCACATTGATTTAGTTCAATTCAAAGTGGTGTTTCATGACATGTGGACTAGCTGGTCAGCTGTCCTAAACAGAGTTTATTTGACCTGTTGCCAGGTCGTAACTATGATAAAGATGGTGACCTGAAGGACTGGTGGACGCCAAGCTCCGCCCAGAACTTTGTGGAGCTGTCCAAATGTATGGTGGATCAGTATGGAAGCTTCTCCTGGGACCTGGCCAATGGACTCAATGTATGCTCTCGTCTCCTCGTCTCTCCTCTCCTCTCCTCTCCTCTCCTCTCCTCTCCTCTCCTCTCCTCTCCTCTCCCTTTTTCTTATTTGTATCTGTTTTGTCTCCTTTGCTTTCCAGGAAACGTTTGCTGGGTTCACGTGTATACCTCTTCCTGAAACGTTTGCTCATCTCCTCCCTTGACTTGTTGCCATTTTTCATCCTCTGAGAAAAAAACGCCTGTTGCTCGCAGCTTGGAAAATGTTTTTCCTTGAACCGAATGTGGAACTGCTGAAATACAGAGATGGCTCTAAATTACAGTCTGTATTGATCTGTCTTTTTATTTCCTGTGAGCAGCTCAATGGGAATAACACTCTGGGAGAGAACATTGCAGACAACGGCGGGATCCGCCAGTCATACCAGGTAGGGACGCGTCCTTTACCCCAAGGCAAGAAATCATTCCACCGTCAAGTTCTCTCTATTTCTCCCTCATATGTACATTGTTGTAGCATTTGATGATTAGCTACATGTCTGAGTGACCTTGTGTGAGATGAAATGAGATTGGATGGACTTGTGGGTAATTTCCATCTGCCAGTAATAGTAGTAATTACCATGTCCTCCTGCCAGCTCTCTAATTGGACAATTAGACATGTTCCCGGAGCATGGCGTGAGTAATGAGCAATGTGATTGGCCGACCTGCCCTATGCTTCCTTTACACAGTCTGAGATCATCTGATGTGGTTGGGTGTTAAATAAATTATCTATCTATTGTCAAGTATTAAAGGCTTATATTAAATGATGGTGTTGTAATGATTTGGGCCAGAGAGGATAACTATAAAATATAGTCTAACTCTGTTGTAATGATTTCAGGCCTACCTGAACTATGTGGAGAAGAAAGGGAATGAGCCTCTCCTGCCTGGAATAGACCTCAACCATCAACAACTCTTCTTTGTCAACTTTGCCCAGGTCAGACTGGATGAATGGATGAATGTGGATGCGTGGGTGGATGGCTGTCACAGCCGATCTCACTCCCGTCTCTTCTTCCTCCAGGTGTGGTGTGGAACACATCGACCAGAACAAGCTGTCAACTCCGTCAAAGTAGATGTACACAGTCCAGGGAAGTTCAGGTACGATCTCTCACTCCTCATTCCATTCCTCTCCTGTATCACTCAACTCCTCTTCCACTCACCCCATCTCTCTCCATATTAACTGGTTGTGTTCCTCAGTGTCTCTTGTTTTCATTTTAATGAGTGTCTGGTTTAGACCTGGGACACCAGGTGTGGTGATTGCCTAGTCATTCTGGCCAGTGATGACCATTTCCTGTTTCCTGTTCCCTGTTCAGGGTCCTGGGGTCCCTTCAGAACTTCCCAGAGTTTGCCAAGGCCTTCAACTGTCCCAAGAACAGCTACATGGTGCCTGATAAGACCTGCCGAGTCTGGTGATAGTGCAGTCCTGACACTAGCCTGCCCTGAGGCTGACGGGGGGTGAGAGTTGGGCTTGTGTACTCTTCCCTTCGACTGTTAGAGCTCTATTCTGGGACAGGGGTATGGTCGATGTTCCCCAGTTCACTGCAGGGTGGGACCAGGGCTGCCACACTGACCGTACAGAACAACCAGTTTCAAGCGACTACAGAGTGCTGTTTATATCCAGCTCCCAGGCTCTTCCCCCCCCCCGATCACCCAGGTCATCGCTTTTCACCGGATACAGTCAAATCACCAAATCACCAAATCACAATCACAAATACTTTTCAATTCTATTTTTTCCATTTTGCATTTCAATAATTTTTGGGGATAGACTAATTTGAGCATTTTGAACCAACAGGCAAATATCCACTTATTCTAAACTGTTGCTCTGTTTGTCCAAAATGTTATTTGTTTTACTATATATATAAACAAAAATGTATACTGTATATCAATACGTTCTAGATGAATATACAATGACAGTAATCTATACAGTCACACTAGGGGGATTCCATTTGATTGTATATTTAAGTAAATAACATTTTATTTCACTGAATATACACCAATGAGTATAGTTAGAACTGCGTACATGTTCTGTATATAAGGTAAAGTAGTTTGAAAATGGGTGTCTTCAAACATCGAACCAAAATTAACTTGTTGCCTTGGAATCAGTTGGGCGACCTATCTGGTCAGGAATTGACATACACCAAACATATTCGTATTTTTAGTTTACAGTAAGAATGTGACCTTTATTCAAACTGCACCATGTGTTCAGCAGAATAGGCTGGTAGGAGGAGCTTTAGGAGGACTGGCTCATTGTAATGGCTGGAATGGAATCTATGGATTAGTACCAAACGCATGGAAACAACGCATTTGACTCCGTTCCATTGATTCCATTCCAACGTTACAATGAGCCAGTACTCCTCTGGTATTCCTTGTAGGAGTTTGTATTTCTTTATGTGTGTGTTAGGAAGCCTTACATAATCAATAGAGCTACTGCTGTTTAGTGTGTGGTGAGAGGAAGTCTGGTTCATAGTGAAACCACACACACACACACCCACACCCACCCACCAGTGGAGGCTGCTGAGGGAAGGATGGCTCATAGTAATGGCTGGAATGGCGTAGATGGAATGGTATCAAACACATGGAAACCATATATTTGATACCATTCCATGGACTCCATTCCAGCCATTACTATGAGCCGTCCTCCCCTCATCAGTCTCCACTAAAACACACACATGCTGTTTACGCCAAAGATTTCCAATTTTAAATCCCTATATGAGCCTGTCTGGTTTCCAGCAATCTGAAATAATATTTTCCTGATTTATAAACGTGCCACGGAATAACCTCTCTCTTTTTTCTCTTCTGATTCTCTCCATTTCTCTTTCTCTCTCGCTCTCTTTATTTCTCTCTCGTTCACATTCACTGTTTCACACACGCAGATCAACTCCTGGTGATTTCATCATTAGCATGGTGTCTTTCAAATACAGATTTACTAAGTGTTTCATTTTTGTCTTTTATTCCTTTCTGTAACGGTGTTTGGTTAATACAGGCCTAGGTAGTTTGCTTTGGGCCTAGGTCATTTAGTTTGGGCCTGGGTTGTTTAGTTTTTAGTTTGGGCCTAGGTCATTTAGTTTGGGCCTAGGTAGTTTAGTTTGGGCCTAGGTCATTTAGTTTGGGCCTAGGTAGTTTAGTTTGGGCCTAGGTAGTTTGGTTTGGGCCTAGGTAATTTAATTTGGGCCTAGGTCATTTAGTTTGGGCCTAGGTAGTTTGGTTTGGGCCTAGGTAGTTTAGTTTGGGCCTAGGTAGTTTGGTTTGGGCCTAGGTAGTTTGGTTTGGGCCTAGGTAGTTTGGTTTGGGCCTAGGTAGTTTGGTTTGGGCCTAGGTAGTTTGGTTTGGGCCTAGTTGGAAGTACACTATATCCTTGTGATTTTCTCTGTATGGGAAAATTAGGTTCCGTCCACAATGTGTCATGGGACTCAAAACATAATGTCACCTGTAAATGTCCACCCACACACGCATACACACCCACACACACACCCCCACACACACACACAACCATCTCACCTGTAGGACAGACAGATATACCTCAGTTGCCTGTATTTAGATACTTTGTAATAATAAAAAATTATGCTGACAAAAATGTGCATCTTATGTTTGAGTTATTTTGTGTGTGGTACATGTGTGTGTGAGAGACAGAGGGAGAGGAAGGTGGAGAGAGGGAGAGGAAGGTGGAGAGAGGGAGAGGAAGGTGGAGATAGGGAGAGGAAGACTGGGAGAGGGAGACGGAGAGAGGGAGAGGGAGACTGGGAGACGGAGAGAGGGAGAGGGAGACGGAGCGAGGGAGACGGAGACGGAGATAGGGAGAGAGTGTGATACTATATCTGAGATGAAAATCAGTGGATGGACATCCTGTACAGCCAGTTACCAGGCAACACAGAGTTTTCCTTGGCGTTTCCCTTATCTCTGAGACAGCCCAGCTCTGTGAGATCCAACGCTTCTCTTTTCTATAATCTCATTGTGCTACTACTGGCCAGGATGGTGCTGGCATAGAACTACCTCGTGTTTGGTTGAGGAGGTCCTATTTGATTTAAAGCAGGGTCACAAAGCTACTGCCTCCTGCCCTGGGGGGGCTGCACTGGATGCCGGCTCACCTCTTCTGATTGGTTTAGCCCTGGCCAACCAGGTGTGTGTACAGGCCTCTTAGCCAATCAATGACATTAGTTCAGAAATTAAGTGTCAGGAAGGGACAACAAAAACCAGCAGGACTGTGATCATCCAGAACCCAAGTCTCTCCTCAAATAAACACATGCTGTTAAACCATCCCTTCTTGCCAGTAGTCACACAATAAGACCGAAATGTTGTACCGTTGACCTTGATTGGCTTGATTGTGACATCACTTGATAATTTAAGTCCTAGGGAGAGACACGACTCTAGGACTATGTCCCTCTACAACTCAAGTTGTTCACCATTGACTCTAGGTGAGTGTTTAGGGCATTTTGACTCTAGGTGAATGTTTAGGGCATTTTAACTCTAGGTGAATGTTCAGGGCATTTTGACTCTAGGTGAGTGTTCAGGGCATTTTGACTCTAGGTGAGTGTTTAGGGCATTTTAACTCTAGGTGAATGTTCAGGGCATTTTGACTCTAGGTGAGTGTTTAGGGCATTTTAACTCTAGGTGAATGTTTAGGGCATTTTAACTCTAGGTGAATGTTCAGGGCATTTTAACTCTAGGTGAATGTTCAGGGCATTTTGACTCTAGGTGAGTGTTTAGGGCATTTTAACTCTAGGTGAATGTTTAGGGCATTTTAACTCTAGGTGAATGTTTAGGGCATTTTGACTGCGTTGAGACCAGAGGAGGCTGGTGGGAAGAACTATAGGAAGATGGGCTCATTTTATTGGCTGGAATGGAATCAATGGAACAGTATCAAACAAATGGAAATCACGTTTGACTACGTTCCATAAATTCCATTCCAGACATTACAATGAGCCCGCCCTCCTATAGCTCCTCCCACCAGCCTCTGGTTGAGACATGGGTCACATCCCCTGCTGCGACGTTTCATGCAGTGGTTGCGTGCTATTTAATCGACTGTGTCAACGACTGACAGTGCTATATGAGGTGGTTAGCTGAAACTTAAAATACCTATCCAAGCATTGTAAGGTCTGGCATGTGTCAGCAACGCCTGGGCAGAGGAACGCACCCACAATTTGACAGTGTGAGCCCTCCCTCCCTGAGCCTGGTTTGTGGAGAGAGTATCTTCTGTATCTTAATGGCTGCCCCAGGGACATGTTAAATATACCCCACACTGCTCTGCATCTAATTAGAAACACAAAAAGAGACACTGATACATGAGGGAGCGAGATAGACCTCCTGAGAGAAGAAGACAGTGACAGAGAGGGATTTTTTGTTTAGTTTATTCATTCGACCATTTAAAAAAACATGTGACTTATTAACATCATGGAGGATAACACACAAAGTCTGGGACTTAAAAACATCATGGAGGTTAACACACAAAGTCTGGGACTTATTAACATCATGGAGGATAACACACAAAGTCTGGGACTTATTAACATCATGGAGGTTAACACACAAAGTCTGGGACTTATTAACATCATGGAGGTTAACACACAAAGTCTGGGACTTATTAACATCATGGAGGATAACACACAAAGTCTGGGACTTACTAACATCATGGAGGTTAACACACAAAGTCTGGGACTTATTAACATCATGGAGGTTAACACACAAAGTCTGGGACTTATTAACATCATGGAGGATAACACACAAAGTCTGGGACTTATTAACATCATGGAGGTTAACACACAAAGTCTGGGACTTATTAACATCATGGAGGATAACACACAAAGTCTGGGACTTATTAACATCATGGAGGTTAACACACAATAAAGTTTGTGACTTATTAACATCATGGAGGATAACACACAATAAAGTCTGGGACTTATTAACATCATGGAGGATAACACACAATAAAGTCTGGGACTTATTAACATAATGGAGGATAACACACAATAAAGTCTGGGACTTATTGTGTTCCTCTTGAAACAAGATGGCCGGGCAAGATGGAACACGGTTGAACACAGTATGACAGCCGGATAATAAAACAACAAACTAAGAACAACATCTATTTCATCATGTCAGTTACATCATAGGGGTCGTTCATATGGGCACAGAACACATCAAACTGTTTTTTGCTTTGTTTTTAAAGCTGCCCAGAGAGGACCTTGTTTTTATGGGCAGAGGCAACTCATTTTACTCTGAGGCACCAGTGTACAAGAAAGTACCTTTCCCAGCATTACTCCTGAACCTGTATAAGCCCCCATCAGCAACACCTGATCTGGTGCTGTGGTTGTGTGCATCCCTAACATGAGGAAAGTAATCAGTCAGATATCTGGACACAGAACCATAAATCCTCCTGTAAACCAAACCCAGTCTAATCTGGGACACCCTAACCTCAACAGGCAGCCAGTTGAGTTCCTGAAAGCACCTCCTGCCTATGTGAGTACGTGGACCCACATTTAATACTACCCTGATTAGCTTATTCTGGGCTATCTGGAGCTTCCCCTTCATAAACTTAGATAATTCCCCAAACCAGGAAGTACTAGCGTTGTCAAAATGGCATTGAATAAGGGCAGTGGCTAAGTCCTTATCAAGCAGCTTTGACTTTCGAGACAAAAACGTAGTCCTCGCATTAACCTTCCCTAGCACTTTGGTGGCCATGCTCACACCTCCCAAGCTTCCATCAAGGATGCATCCCAGGTAGCTAACAGAGGTTTTCGTAGTCAGCACCTCACCCCCTAACTCCACAAAAATAATTGCCTGAGTTTTACCTAAGTGCAGAGATAGCTTATTATCTCCAAGCCATTTGCTAATGTTAGTAAGCTCTGTGCTAAGTATGCTCTCCAACATACTTTAACTTTTGTAAGACACCAGAAGTGTAGAGTCATCCGCATAAAGGAAAAGATGGCAAGAACAAACATCTTTCATATCGTTTATATACAGTAAAAACAGCCCAAGCATGCTACCCCTACACTATCCAGCACAGGTGACCAGTCAATTTTACCCACTTGCTCCCTAAACATTTCACAGTATTTTTTGAGTCCTCTGATTCTAACAGTTTTGTGACACTTAATTATATCTTTAAAAACACTTCTTGTGCATAATGTAATAAACTGATCACTGATTCCATATACTATTACTCCACTGCAATATTTTGGATTTATCAGACAACAATATTAAGTCAATTGTACTTTGCACTGTTTTATATGGTGGGATCTTTTATCATTTGGGTCAGAGCAAGTGATCTACAGAAGTGCATAAATACATTGTGGGTTGGACTATCCTTTTTGCAGAAATCAGTATTGAAATCCCCTAACAAAAGTATTTCCTTTTGTTAGGGGTTATTAAAAGTACACACACACACACACATAACAACACATTTTTGAGTCCTTCATAGAATGCTTTCTGATTGGGCGGCAGATAGATAGATAGATAGATAGATAGATAGATATCTTTGTCAAGCAGCTACGGAAAAAACACAGGGCAGGTGCAAAATGCCAGAACGAAAATACACAAAAGACAGATACACGATACATGATACATATCATTTGGTGTGTCATCATAGTGGTCTCTGATTGGTGGTCATCATTTTGTGTGTCATCATAGTGGTCTCTGATTGGTGGTCATCAATTGGTGTGTCATCATAGTGGTCTCTGATTGGTGGTCATCATTTGGTGTGTCATCATAGTGGTCTCTGATTGGTGGTCATCATTTCGTGTGTCATCATAGTGGTCTCTGATTGGTGGTCATCAATTGGTGTGTCATCATAGTGGTCTCTGATTGGTGGTCATCATTTGGTGTGTCATCATAGTGGTCTCTGATTGGTGGTCATCATTTGGTGTGTCATCATAGTGGTCTGTGATTGGTGGTCATCATTTGTTGTGTCATCATAGTGGTCTGTGATTGGTGGTCATCATTTGGTGTGTCATCATAGTGGTCTGTGATTGGTGGTCATCATTTGGTGTGTCATCATAGTGGTCTGTGATTGGTGGTCATCATTTGGTGTGTCATCATAGTGGTGTATGATTGGTGGTCATCATTTGGTGTGT
>CM042379.1:31098547-31161047 GCA_023634145.1 Thymallus thymallus | reverse complement strand
AACTTCAATAACATCACCCTCATAGGCTTTCTCCAATTACCCTCAATTACCTGTTCCCCAAGTTATCCTCCAATAACAAGCCCCAATTAACCCCCTCCTGCCCCTCCCGTCCCTACAAGCACCCCCTGGTGGCTGTGTGCTTGTTTTTTTAGCCGGGGGCTCATTTCTGCCTATATCAGCAGCTCCCCTTCTCTCCTCTTCCTCTCCGTCTTTCACTCTCACACTCTCTGCAGGAGATGCCAGACTGACAGACACTCATCCTCTCCCTCTCTCTCTGTCTGTCTGTCTGTCTCACCAGGATAAGGTTTACTGTTGATAGGTAGGACAGAGATACAACATGTTTTTGTGTTTCTATCACTGTTTCATTCAAATGTCTGGTTACAGGTGTCTGTGGTGTATGGTATATCTCTTCATTGATAGTGGTTTTTGTTCATGTCATTCTATCTACTCAGTGTTCTGTCTGTAAGGTCTTGGTTTGGTCTCTCTCCTCCAGGTGACGGACTTTCCCAGTCCTCGGCCTTGTCTCTATCCAGGTGATGTGCCTCTGTGGCTGGCTGTGGCTGCTCTGCTGCCTCCCTGACCCTGGGTCTGCCTGGGGTCAGTCTGGAAGTGGAGGGGGGGCCTGTCGGCTGATGTCTAAGCCCATCTCGGCCAGTGTTTATCGGACAGGAGACGTGATCCTTGGGGGCCTGTTCCCTGTCCATGTGGAAGCCCCTCTACCAGAGCAGAGGTTCAGGAGTATTGAGGGAAATGCGACATGTACAGTGTATGCAACTCCCAAGTATTGTGTCATTGTTTTCACTTGTGTAAAGTGTATTCAGTTACCTCCTCTATCCCTGTCTCATCCTTTCTTCCATGTGTCAGTTTCAACCAGCGTGCTTACCGCTGGCTCCAGACTATGATCTTTGCAGTAGAGGAGATTAACCGTGACCCAGCCCTCCTTCCTAACCTCACCCTGGGGTTCCTGGCTGCTGACACATGCCTGGCAGAGGGTACCACTCTGGGGGCAGCCCTAGACATGGTGACCGGCCAGGAGGCCTCCGTGGCGGGCACAGAATGTGGAGCGACCCCTGAGGTGCCCGTCATCATCGGGGATGCCCGCTCCTCAGCCTCCATCGTGGTGGCACAGACCCTCGGGCCGTTTCATTTACCCATGGTGAGGCACAGGGTTGGATTACAGACAGGATAGAAAGAGATGATGACTCTCTGTCAGTAATGTTCCCTTTCCCTCTACTCTCAGACTCTTACAAATTATAATACTCCCTGATTCTCTCTCTGTTCTCTCCCAGGTGAGTTACTTTGCATCCTGTGCGTGTTTGAGTGACACCTTGAGGTACCCCTCGTTCTTCCGTACGATACCCAGCGATGCCTTCCAGGCGCTGGGCATGGCCAGGCTGCTGCGTCGGCTGGGCTGGGTGTGGGTGGGGCTGGTGTCTGGGGATGATGACTATGGCAAGTTTGGGGTTCAGCTGCTTCTCCAAAATCTCCAGGGATCTGGGGTTTGTGTCGCCTACTTAGAGGTCATCCCCAAGGTACGACCTCACTCTGATGATCTGACAATAGACTCTCTTTTGCTTTCTCTTTCTCTCTCTCTTTTCTCTGACTCTCTTTCACTGATGGTCATCACCAAGGTACCATCTCAGAGACGGATCAGTCACATCGTGGACACCATCAGAGGATCTACTGCCAGAGTGGTGGTGACATTCGCTATTGCACAGGATGCACGGGTAAGCATTTCCTGGTCAGATTATTGTTAATTATTTGCTACACAGCTGTAGCAGTGTCATTTTGTCCTACCACGTCTTGATGCCGTTTATAGGGCATTATTTTCCATTTTAATTTTTACATGATAATCATGTATTTCAGCTTGACAATCTAGATCTTTTTAACCATCTCATTCTCCAGGCCCTGATGGAAGAGGTTGTCCGTCAGAACATAACAGATAAGCAGTGGATCGCCTCAGAGGCCTGGGTCACCTACTCTACTCTCTCAGCCCCAAAAAACCTGCCCTCTCTTGCCGGGACCATCGGATTTGCTCTGAAGAAAGCTGTCATTCCTGGCCTGGGGCCTTTCCTAACACGCCTCCGTCCTGATGGGGACTACCAGAAGTCCGACCCCTTCCTGAGGGAATTGTGGGAGGAGATGTTTGGGTGTTCTCTTGGGGTTGACCTCAGCATGACCTCGTCGTCCAGGCGACAGTGCACTGGTTTAGAGGTCATAGGTGAGGGAGAGATTACAACTAATGTTCTGTTTTTGTGTCCTGATCCATTCCTGATGTCTCAGTAAAATAAAGTGTCAATCTTAGGTGAAGGGGAGAGCCAGTATGCTGACGTGTCTCAGCTGAGAGCCACCTATAATGTGTACAAGGCTGTGTACGCTATCGCCCATGCAATACATGACATGGTGGCCTGTCGACCAGGGGAGGGACCTTTTAATGGTGGACAGTGCCCTGATATCAGGAAGCTTCAGCCCAGCCAGGTGACAATACCATGTTGATATGTTTTCAAGTTAACAACACTAATTCTTCCAGTCTGGATTGAGTACTAAAGACACAAAGCCACAATTGGTTCTAACTCTTAATCCTGTTTCAATGTAATTTTCTCTTTGAGATTGTTCATTATATGAGGGGAGTGAACTTCAGTACTCCTGTGGGGGATTCGTTCCACTTCGACATGAATGGTGATCCACCTGGCTCTTACGACATCATCAACTGGCATGTGACCCCCGAGGGGACAGCAGAGTTTGTCCAGGTCGGCCATTTTCTGTCTTCAGTGGGAGCGGACGACCAGTTTCACATCAATATGGAGAAAGTGGTGTGGGGTGGGGGCAGCGGAGATGAGGTGAGAACCTTTTAGCTTGGTTTCTCTGAGGGAGAGAGGATTGTGTGTGTGTGTGTATGTGGGTGTGTATGTGCATGTGTGCGTATGTGTGTGTATAAGAGACAGACGTATTAAGTTTATCACCCTGAGGCAGACATACAGCAAAGAGAAATACAGAAAAAAGAACAAATAACAAAAAAGCTCTGTCATCAACATGCTACTGAATGTTAGCTCAGACAGAAAGCTCTGTCATCAACATGCTACTGAATGTTAGCTCAGACAGAAAGCTCTGTCATCAACATGCTACTGAATGTTAGCTCAGACAGAAAGCTCTGTCATCAACATGCTACTGAATGTTAGCTCAGACAGAAAGCTCTGTCATCAACATGCTACTGAATGTTAGCTCAGACAGAAAGCTCTGTCATCAACATGCTACTGAATGTTAGCTCAGACAGAAAGCTCTGTCATCAACATGCTACTGAATGTTAGCTCAGACAGAAAGCTCTGTCATCAACATGCTACTGAATATGAGATATTTGCGTGTGTGTGTGTAATTATAATGATGATGATGATGACTGGGTCCTCCCACCCCCTGGTAGGTCCCTGTGTCTATATGCAGTGCTGCCTGTCCCCCTGGTACCAGGCATGTGGTACAGAAGGGGAGGCCTGTGTGCTGCTTCGACTGTCTGTCCTGCGCTGACGGAGAGATCAGCAACACAACAGGTAGTCTATCAACTTTTCCTGACTGGTCCTGATCCTGACTGGTCCTGATCCTGACTGGTCCTGATTCTGACTGGTCCTGATTCTGACTGGTCCTGATGCTGACTGGTCCTGGTCCTGACTGGTCCTGATTCTGACTGGTCCTGATTCTGACTGGTCCCGGTCCTGACTGGTCCTGATCCTGACTGGTCCTGGTCCTGACTGGTCCCGGTCCTGACTGGTCCTGATCCTGACTGGTCCTGATCCTGACTGTTCCTGGTCCTGACTGGTCCTGACTGGTCCTGATCCTGACTGGTCCTGATTCTTACTCTTGATTTCTCTCCCTTCTCTGTCAGGATCAGTTGAGTGTAGCAGGTGTCCAAAGCGGTTCTGGTCCAACCCTGATCGTACGTCCTGCGTCCCACAGCTAGTGGATTTCCTCTCCTACAGCGACACCATGGGCGTCATCCTTTCCGTCATCTCAGTTTCCGGGGCAACGCTCACAGCTGGTGTCCTGGCCACCTTCCTCTACCACCGCCACACGGCCCTGGTGAGTTGAATCATATGATCATATATACTGTACTGGACAGAACATCAGAACGTGTCATATAAGGACGACATTTATGACATCACTCAGTCTAAATTCGGTCTCTTTCTCGTTCCAGGTGAAAGCCAACAACTCTGAGCTCAGCTTCCTGCTCCTGCTGTCACTCAAGCTCTGCTTCCTGTGTGCTCTGGTTTTCATTGGCCAGCCGAAGCCGTGGACGTGCATGCTGAGACACTCCCTGTTTGGTATAAGCTTTGTGTTCTGCATCTCCTGTCTGCTCAGCAGGACTGTGGTGGTGCTGGTGGCCTTCAGGGCCACTCTGCCTGGAGAGAACCTGATGAGATACTTCAGCCCCACCCAGCAGAGGATGGGTATCTCCCTCTGCACACTCATCCAGGTGAACATCTAGTTTCTACTATATTCTATTGGAATGTAATTGTTTCCTTCACTGACCATATTATTTCTTGTTATGGCAATTGTGCTTGCTTTCCAACTCCTTCCACAGGTGCTGATCTGTGTGCTGTGGCTGACCCTAGCTCCACCCCGACCGGCTGAGAGGGGCGGCAGAGAGGGTCGGGGGCCGAGGGTGGTCCTGGAGTGTGAGGTCGGCTCTGTTGTCGGTTTCTCCCTTGTGCTGGGCTACATCGGCCTGCTGGCCTCTCTCTGTCTCCTCTTAGCCTTCCTGGCCAGGAAACTCCCAGACAACTTCAATGAGGCCAAGTTCATCACCTTCAGCATGCTGATCTTCTGTGCCGTGTGGATCTCCTTCATCCCTGCCTACGTCAGCTCTCCTGGAAAGTACACTGTTGCTGTGGAGATCTTCGCCATCTTAGCTTCCAGCTTTGGGCTACTGTTCTGTCTGTTTGCTCCAAAGTGTTTCATCATCCTCCTGAGACCAGAGAGAAACACCAAGAAACACATGATGTTCAAATAGAAACCACCAAGAAACACATGATGTCCAAATAGAAACCAAATAGAAACACATGATGGACCAACATGAACTGACACATACTCATATCGTGATTTAAGGCTTGTTGATATTCATTTGAAAACATGAATTTCCTGCTATACCTTCACCATATTACTTTGTTAATACCTATAGTCATATAATGTGTCAGATTGAAATACGTAAAACATTCTAATAAAGATTACGTAGTGTCTACTCATGGTGGAAGAGTTAGTATTGTATTCGGCAGTCTGACAGCGCTGTCAAACCCCCTACACATGTTTCCTTCATCACCCAGTCAGTGTGTGTGTGTGTTTGTCCCTCATCGTACACTAAAACAGAAAATGAAAGCATATTCCACTGTTTGCTTACCCGTGGTTTCCATGGAAACCTCTCCTCTCCCCATCTCTCCCTCTCTAAAATCAAATAAATTCAAATCAAGTTTGTCACATGCTTGGTAAACAACAGGTGTAGACTACCAGTGAAATGCTCTTCCATATTATAATGTATATAGTGAGGAATAGACCGCTAAAATGTATAACAAAAAGGGTGTGTTTAAATGATACGAGCTAGACCAGGCCTGCAATCTAAGTAAGATGAAATATCTTAAATCAAGGCTTGTTTTTGTCTGACAAAGCTGCCATCAAGGCAAAGGGCGGCTACTTTGAAGAATCTCAAATATAAAATATATTTTGATTTGTTTAACACTTTTTTGGTTACAACATGATTCCATATGTGTTATGTCATAGTTTTGATGTCTTCACTTTTATTCTACAATGTAATAAATATTGCAAATAAAGAAAAAACCTTGAATGAGTAACACTCCAAACTTTTGGCCCCCAGTGTATGTCTAACCATTGGACCCAATGATTTTATCTTTGATGGCAAATGTATCATATAATGCTGTTGAGGTGTAACATTGCGGTCTGAAAAAAAACTCTTTCCAATGCTTCAAATGATTTTCAATGAGTAACTTCAACCAAGACACAGAACAGGTGCAAATACTATCTGTACAATCTCTATTAGCTCAATTATCAGTTGTGTATGCATTGAATTCCAAGCTCTCCAAAACAAATGACAATATCCTCAGCAGGACAAACATTTGGCCAGATGACTGTTTGAGTTTGCCATCACTTGACGTTAATGTACTAACATAATTTGGGATGGCCGATCTCTAACATCTAGAAGGGAATAAGGGAAATATAAATCCATATAAATCTGTCCTGACTCAACAAGATGATTCAAAACACATTTGATTTCCAACGGGGCTATGCCCTCCAGAATTACATGCATAATGTCTTGCGCAGTGTGTTGTATAATATCAAAGGCTGGCAATTCAACTAACTTGCTCCTTCTATTGATCCCCTATGTTGTTCTCAGTATTGTTGCGAAACAAGTCCGTCTTTGACTTTTCTATTTCATCACACTGTCTGACATGCTTTTCCAATGTCCTTTTAGTATATGCATCCTCATTGAAGTGTGACTGGATGTCCTCAAAAGGACACTCATAGTGTATGCACTTACTGTAGGCAAAGCCCACACCCTCTTTGAACCCTACTAGTTCATGTTGTGCCAGGGTTGTGCCCTACTAGTTCATGTTGTGCATTCTAACCCCACTGTACAATGCATCCATGTCTTCCTTGATTCTATTCAATATTACATCTACACCCGATTGACGGAGGTCTGCTGATCTAGCCATGGCAAGTAGCCTGATAGCAAGTAGCCTTTCCCTGCACATCTGGGGTCCCTTTTCAACCATAGACAAAATCCATGGGTGTGATAAGAACTGTTCTAGACTTTTGACTAATGGTACATAATGAAATAATTAGTCTTTGATGAAAAAGTATTTTGATCCTCCACATTTCATCCTGCATTTGGTTCGAGCAGTTGGACTGCTTCTTAATAACGCTGTTCATCAATGAAATGATCAAATATATCCATTGCATCTTTTTCAAGTTGACTTGATGTGCTTCCTGAATGCTTCTTTAGCACTCCCTCCATCTGCTTCCTGAGGTTGTCCAATAGTGATGATTGTTCCTAGAATTTCTAAGCAAACAGCTGAAGGCAGGGCGTTCTCCTATAGAGCTCCATTTTTATGGAATGGTCTGCCTATCCATGTGAGAGACGCAGACTCTGTCTCAACCTTTAAGTCTTTACTGAAGACTCATCTCTTCAGTATGTCCTATGATTGAGTGTAGTCTGGCCCAGGGGTGCAAGGGTGAACGGCAAGGCACTGGAGCGACGAACCACCCTTGCTGTCTCTGCCTGGCCGGTTCCTGTCTCTCATGTAATTTTTATATACTTTTTGTGATGAAATATTATTCTGCTGAAATTCTAAATGAGTTTTCCACCGAGTGGTGCAATGTTAGGCTAGCTAGCTACAGTACATGCTAGTAGGCTGTCTGTAACGTAGCTTCCCTCGTGCAGGCACTTGCTCACTTTACTTTTCCTTACATTAGGTGTGCACTGTGCACAGCATTGAGAAGCACACCATTCCCTGACCGAGACTGAAATACCTACACGTTTCAAGCAGACCACCATAGTCCCTGTACCCAAGGAAGCGAAGGTAACCTGCCTAAATGATTACCGCCCCGTAGCACTAACGTCGGTATCCATGAAGTGCTTTGAAAGGCTGGTCATGGCTCACATCAACAGCATCATCCCGGATTCCCTAGACCGACTCCAATTCGCATACCGCCCCAAAAGATCCACAGATGACGCAATCTCAATCGCACTCCACACTGCCCTTTCACACCTGGACAAAAGGAACACCTATGGAGAATGCTGTTCATTGACTACAGCTCAGCCTTCAACACTATAGTGCCCTCAAAGTTCATCACTAAGCTTAGGACCCTGGGACTAAACACCGCCCTCTGCAACTTCCTGACCGGCCGCCCCCATGTGGTAAGGGTAGGCAACAACACATCTGCCACGCTGATCCTCAACACTGGGCCCCCCTCAGGGGTGCGTGCTTAGTCCCCTCCTGTACTCCCTGTTCACCCACAACACCATCATTAAGTTTGCTGATCACCGACAACGATGAGACAGCCTATAGAGAGGAGGTCAGAGAGCTGGCAGTGTGGTGCCAGGATAACAACCTCTCCCTCAATGTGAGCAAGACAAAGGAGATGATCGTGGACTACAGGAAAAGGCGGGCCGAACAGGCCCCTATTAACGTTGATGGGGCTGTAGTCGAGCGTGTCGAGAGTTTGAAGTTCCTTGGTGTCCACATCACCAACAAACTATCATGGTTCAAACACACCAAGACACTCATGAAAAGGGAACGACAACACTTTTTCCCCCTCAGGAGACTGAAAAACTTTGGCATGGGTCCCCAGATCCTCAAAACGTTCTACAGTACCATCGAGAGCATCCTGACCGGTTGCATCACCGCCTGGTATGGCAACTGCTCGGCATCCGACCGTAAGGCACTACAGAGAGTTGTGCATAACCCCCAGTACATCACTGGGGCCAAGCTTCCTGCCATTCAGGACTTACAGTATATACTAAGCGGTGTCAGAGAAAAGCCCAAAACATTTTCAAAGACTCCAGTCTGCTACCTCACGGCAAGCGGTACCAGAGCGCCAAGTCTAGGACCAAAAGACTTCTTAACAGCTTCTACCCCCAAGCCATAAGACTGCTGAACAATTAATCAAATGGCCACCCGGACTATTTACATTGACACCCCCCCTCCTCCCATTTGTTTTTACACTGCTGCTCCCCGCTGTCTATTATCTATGCATAGTCACTCACTGGACTCTACCCACACACTCACACATACTACACTGACACTCCAACACACACTCACTGGACTCTACTCACACACTCACACATACTACACTGACACTCCAACACACATATACACACACAGTTAGATTTTTTGGGGGGCTTCCTCTGATACCGCCTGGTATAGAGGTCCTGGATGGCAGGGAGCTTGGCCCCAGTGATGTACTGGGCTGTACTCACCACCCACTGTAGTGCCTTGCCATCAGGTGCCTTGAAGTTGCTGTACAAAGCAGTGAAGCAGCCAGTCAAGATGCTCTCAATGGTGCAGCTGTATAGGTTTTTGATGATCTGATGGCTCGTGCCAAATCTTTTTAGCCTCCTGAGAAGGAAAAGGCACTGTTGTGTGTGTGGACCATGTTAATTCCTTATTGATGTGGACTTCGAGGAACTTAAAGCTCTCGACCCACTCCACCACAAGCCCATTGATGTGGATGGGGGCGTGCTCACCGCTCTAGTCCACGTTCCGCTCCATTGTCTTAGAGTCGTGCACGGTCACACAGTCGTGGGTGAACATGGAGTACAGGAGGGGACTATGCACGCACCCCTGAGTGGCCCCCATGTTGATGGTCAGCTTTGCAGATGGGTTGTTGCCTACCCTTCTTGCCATCAGGATCCAGATGCAGAGGAAGTGTTCAGTCCCAGAGTCCTGAGTTTGGTGATGCACTTGGAGGGGACTATGGTGTTGAATGCTGAACTATAGTCAATGAACAGCATTCTTACATAGGTGTTCCTTTTGTCCAGGTGGGTAAGGACAGTGTGGAGTGCAATAGACATTGTGTCATCTGTGGATCTGTTGGGGTGGTATGAAAATTGTGGGTCCAGGGTTTATGGGTAATGGTGTTGATGTGAGACATGACCAGCCTATGCATTTCATGGCTATAGATTTGAGTGCTAGAGGGCGATAGTCATTTAGGCAGTTTACCATGGCGTTCTTGAGAACGCGGACTATGGTGGTCAGCTTGAAACAATTTGGTATTAAAGACCGGGTCAGGAATGAAAATGTCAGTTAAGACACTTGCCAGCTGGTCAGCTCATGCTCTGAGTACGGGTCCTGGTAATCCATCTGGCCCAGTGGCCTTACGAATGTTGACATGACTAAAAGGTCTTACTCACATCGGCTATGGAGAGGGAGATCACACAGTTGCCTTGAAAAGCTGGTGCTCTCATGCATGGTTCAGTGTTGCTTGTGGTATACTAATGGTATATAGTATACTATTATATGAAATTATATGTATATACTAACATTATATAATATATTCATATAATACTAACATTAGGCTATTATATTAACATACTTTTTATTTATTGTTATACTACTATACCACTATACTAATATACTACTAATATAATACTCATCCAGGTTGAGTGCATCTGCAGTGGACAGAGCCAAGATGCCACTGCCACCCCAATTTTTGATTATTTTAAGAGGCTGAAGTCAGGGGACCTAGATATGTTTTTTAGTTTCCACCCCCAACAAAAGTCTGTGGTGCAGAAGGTTTTCCTTTGTAAAGATGGGACCAACAGGAAGTGGCTGTCGTACAGTGAAGAGAACCATGCTTTATTCTGCTTCATTTGTATGGCATTTGCAAAGCCCACAGAGAACAGCCCTTTCATGAATGGAATGGCAGACTGGAAGCATATCCATCAGAGAGTGGAAGAGCATGAGAAGAACATTATGCATAGAGTTTATGCTGAGGCCTACTTTCTAAGGTCCTCCAAAGGTAACATTGAGAGCCTGTTCATCGGCAGTCAGATCTCTGCTCATAGAGAGCAAGTGAGCAGAAGTAGGCAAGTGCTGGAGCTCATTATAGATGTTGTTAAAGTCATAGGGAAGAGGGGTCTGAGCTACAGAGGCATGCAGTCTGAAGCAGCTTATACACTTGATGACAGCAGCATTGACCATGGCAACATTTTAGAGATGATAATTCTCCTGGGAAAGTACGACCTGTGTATGAAAGAGCATCTCACTGCCTGCATAGAGAAAAGCAAAAAACTGCATGAGTCTTGGTCAAGAGGAGGCAGAGGCTCTCTAATCACTCTATTATCAAAGACTACCATCGACAACGTCATTACCACCATCCAACACACAATGCAGGCCACCATAGCAAGTGAAATCCAGGAAGCTGGTATGTTTTAATGGCCCTGGACAGTGACCTGGTTATAGATGGCATTGCTGAGAGAAGTGAGCTGCTGCAGAAATTGCTAATTTAAGGAGGTAGGAAATATTTTTATTTTTATTTGATTAAATTACTTGCCTACTCACCAGTCTTTCCACCAACACGTCTTCCTGTATTATTTATTTGACTGGTCAGATGGTTCCAGAGGTTCTTGCCACCTTGCTGCCAGAGCCATTGTGCCAATATGTGCTCCTTCTAGCCAGCCTCCTCCTAAGAGCAACACATTCCCCTTGTTCTATCTTTTACTAAAGTTATTGTTATAAATATTGTTCAGTAATCTTGTTTACATTAAGTGTGGTGTGGGTTGTGTGGGTAGTTGTGTATCGCTGTGGGGGTTGTGGTTGTCCGGTCTGAGTCAAAAAGTCCAGGGCCATTTTTCATTCCCAGTCCGTCCCTGGTAGACACTGAGAACCGGTAAATAGCCCTATTGAATAGACTTATTGTGGGTGAAGCCCTCTGTCTCTGGGGTGCCCAGGGCCTTTCACCAGACTGAACAGATGGAAGAAATAAGGCAAAGAGACCTGCGAAGAGATGATCATGTGGTGGAGGAAAGAGAGACACTCCTTGGTTGTCCTCACACGCCAACACATAGTTCTACAGTCCCTCCACACATGGAATCCTAAAATGTTCTGCACAATGGTTGTCTTCAACCCTGCCCAGCTTGACAGTTTATGAAATCACTATAGTCATATTACAAGACATTCAGATTTTCCCCTCCTTCTCATCCTCTTTTCATTCTCTCTGTCCTCCTCAGTTGACTCCCATGACATAGCTCTGTCAGCATATTCCTAATAGAGCTTCTTCCTCCTGTAATTAGACACATCTATGGCTTGAACACATCTGGTCAGCATTTACAGTCCTGCCTAACTAAGAATAGAGAGGGCAGCAAACCACAGAGCCATAAAAAACCCTACGGGACTACAGTCTGTGCCTCGCTGATTCTCATGGCATTCTTTCTCTCCCACTCCCTTCTTATCCGCTATATGTATGGTATATGTATGGTATATGTATGGTACATAAATTATATATGTATGGTATATGCATGGTTTATGCATGGTACATTGTAGTCCCATGTAGCTCAAATGGTAGAGGATGGCACTTGCAATGCCAGGGTTGTGGGTTCGACTCCCACGGGAGTATGAAAAAAAGAAGAACATGTATGCAGTGACTAACTGTATGTTGCTCTGGATAAGAGCGTCTGGTAAATGATTAACATGTAATTGTATCCATGGTATGTACAGGGGTTTGGTCAGCATCTTACATTTTTATATATTTAACCTTTATTTAAGTCAGCAAGTCAGTTAAGAACAAATAGTTATTTACCATGACGGCCTACTGCGGCCAAACCCTCCCCTAACCCTGACAACGCTGGGCCAACTGTGCGCCACAATCTGGGACTCCTGTTCATGGCCGGTTGTGATACAGTCTGGGATCGAACCAGTGTCTGTAATGACGCCTCTAGCACCAAAATGCAGTGTCTTAGACCACTGAACCAGGCTCTGTAGTGACTCCTCTAGCACTGAGATGCAGTGTCTTAGACCACTGAACCAGGGTGTCTGTAGTGACTCCTCTAGCACTGAGATGCAGTGTCTTAGACCACTGAACCAGGGTGTCTGTAGTGACTCCTCTAGCACTGAGATGCAGTGCCTTAGACCACTGAACCAGGGTCTGTAGTGACGCCTCTAGCACTGAGATGCAGTGTCTTAGACCACTGAACCAGGGTGTCTGTAGGTATTTATATGGTTAAATCTCAGTGTGAGAAATACCTAAACATATCTCTCTCTCATCCATTTGGACAAGCACTAAATGATCAAAGAGGTAATCAAACACATTCTTCCACTGAACCCCTTTTCCCAGAACTTACATCTAACTCTGTCCTCATGGGCAGTGTGTTTCAGCTCTAACTCTGTCCTCAGGGGCAGCATGTTTCAGCTCTAACTCTGTCCTCATGGACAGTGTGTTTCAGCTCTAACTCTGTCCTCATGGACAGTGTGTTTCAGCTCTAACTCTGTCCTCAGGGACAGTGTGTTTCAGCTCTAACTCTGTCCTCATGGGCAGTGTGTTTCAGCTCTAACTCTGTCCTCATGGACAGTGTGTTTCAGCTCTAACTCTGTCCTCAGGGACAGTGTGTTTCAGCTCTAACTCTGTCCTCAGGGACAGTGTGTTTCAGCTCTAACTCTGTCCTCAGGGACAGTGTGTTTCAGCTCTAACTCTGTCCTCAGGGACAGTGTGTTTCAGCTCTAACTCTGTTCTCATCTTATCCCTCTCCTGTGGAAACAACCAAACTAAGGGCTTAAACATCAGACACTGTTGAGATGATCCACCAGGTAGGGATGTTCAATCATTGCTACATTAAAACTAATTTAAATTGTGTTAAGGGTATTTTCCTTTCTTAGCTGAATGTATGTACGTTTGCTAACGTCTCTCTCTCACTGCCAAACAGGTGTGTCTGATAGAACCCCTACCTGTGTGTTCTCTGGATCTGCTGGGTAAGTAGAAACCCATGGAGAAGCCTGTCCTTTGACATACAGTACATACCTCCTCTACAGGACACTACCATACAGACCTCCTCTACAGGACACTACAGTACAGACCTCCTCTACAGGACACTACAGTACAGACCTCCTCTACAGGACACTACAGTACAGACCTCCTCTACAGGACACTACCATACAGACCTCCTCTACAGGACACTACAGTACAGACCTCCTCTACAGGACACTACAGTACAGACCTCCTCTACAGGACACTACCATACAGACCTCCTCTACAGGACACTACAGTACAGACCTCCTCTACAGGACACTACAGTACAGACCTCCTCTACAGGACACTACAGTACAGACCTCCTCTACAGGACACTACCATACAGACCTCCTCTACAGGACACTACAGTACAGACCTCCTCTACAGGACACTACAGTACAGACCTCCTCTACAAGGTCACTACAGTACAGACCTCCTCTACAACAAGACTACAGTACAGACCTCCTCTACAAGAAGACTACAGTACAGACCTCCTCTACAAGGACACTACAGTACAGACCTCCTCTACAAGGAGACTACAGTACAGACCTCCTCTACAAGTAGACTACAGCACAGACCTCCTCTACAAGGAGACTACAGTACAGACCTCCTCTACAAGGAGACTACAGTATAGACCTCCTCTACAAGGACACTACAGTACAGACCTCCTCTACAAGGCACTACAGTACAGACCTCCTCTACAGGACACTACAGTACAGACCTCCTCTACAAGGACATTACAGTACAGACCTCCTCTACAAGAAGACTACAGTACAGACCTCCTCTACAAGGAGACTACAGTACAGACCTCCTCTACAAGGAGACTACAGTACAGACCTCCTCTACAAGGACACTACAGTACAGACCTCCTCTACAAGGACATTACAGTACAGACCTCTACAAGGACATTACAAGTACGTCCTCATTGTCTGCCGTTTTACAGGCTTCTAACCGATTGTGCTATTTTGTGTGTTTTTTTTGGCATTGTTCGTAACCTTTTTGGTAGATAGTGTTTTGGGTACCGTCTCTTATGACCGAAAAGAGCTTCCGGATATCAGAACAACGATTAGTCACCTCAAACTGGATGAAGATTTTATCTTTAATGATTCTGACACAAAAGCCCAGGACCAGGCACAAATCCCCGCCAGTCACATGAAGACGAGACAGAGATACAGGGGCCGCAGATCTGGGTGCCTTGTGAGATTTCGTTGGCGAGTGGGTAATACTTCTATCCTATTGGCCAACGTATAATCACAGGAGAATAAACTGGATGAGGTCTGGACATTGAAAACTGTAATATCTTATGTTTCACCAAGTTGTGGCTGAATGACGACATTATACATTTGGCAGGGTTTTCTGAGCATCGGCAATTCGGAACAATTCGGAACAGCTACCTTTGTCAATAACAGCTTGTGCATGATCTCTAATATTAAGTTGCAAAGTTTTGCTCGCCTGAGGTAAAGTGCCTTATGATAACCTGTAAGAAAGTCTTCATCTCAAATTTTCGTAGCCATCTATTTACCACTACAAACCGATGCTGGCACTAAGACCGCACTCAACGAGGCCATAAGCAAAGAAGAAAACTCTCACCCAGAAGCGGCGCTCCTAGTGGCCGGGGACTTTAATACAGGAAAACTTAAATCCGTTTTACCTCATTTCTACCAGCATGTCATATATGCAACCATAGGGAAAAGAACTCTAGACCACCTTTACTCCACACACAGAGACGCGTACAAAGCTTTACCTCGCCCTCCATTTGGCAAATCTGACCATAATTATATCCTCCTGATTCCTGCTTACAAGCAAAAACTAAAGCAGGAAGTACCAGTGACACCAAGTACTGTTCTCTCTGCTACTGCATGGCAAGCGGAACTGAAGTGCCAAGTCTAGGTCGGAAAGGCTCCTTAACGGCTTCTCCCCCGAATTCATAAGACAACTAAGACTGGTGAGATACACTAGACATTACTACTCCCTGCTGGTGAGATAGATATTACAGCTCCCTGCTGGTAAGATAGATATTACAGCTCCCTGCTGGTGAGATATACAGTGGGGAGAACAAGTATTTGATACACTGCAGATTTTGCAGGTTTTCCCACTTACAAAGCATGTAGAAGTCTGTAATTTTTATCATAGGTACTCTTCAACTGTGAGTGACGGAATCTAAAACAAAAATCCAGAAAATCACATTGTATGATTTTTAAGTAATTAATTTGCATTTTATTGCATGACATAAGTATTTGATACATCAGAAAAGCAGAACTTAATATTTGGTAGAGAAACTTTTGTTTGCAATTACAGACATCATATGTTTCCTGTAGTTCTTGACCAGGTTTGCACACACTGCAGCAGGGATTTTGGCCCACTCCTCCATACAGATCCTTCAGGTTTCGGGGCTGTTGCTGGGCAATACGGACTTTCAGCTCCCTCCAAAGATTTTCTATTGGGTTCAGGTCTGGAGACTGGCTAGGCCACTCCAGGACCTTGAGATGCTTCTTACAGAGCCACTCCTTAGTTGCCCTGGCTGTGTGTTTCGGGTCATTGTCATGCTGGAAGACCCAGCCACGACCCATCTTCAATGCTCTTACTGAGGGAAGGAGGTTGTTGGCCAAGATCTCGCGATACATGGCCCCATCCATCCTCCCCTCAATACGGTGCAGTCGTCCTGTCCCCTTTGCAGAAAAGCATCCCCAAAGAATGATGTTTCCACCTCCATGCTTCACGGTTGGGATGGTGTTCTTGGGGTTGTACTCATCCTTCTTCTTCCTCCAAACACGGCGAGTGGAGTTTAGACCAAAAAGCTCTATTTTTGTCTCATCAGACCACATGACCTTCTCCCATTCCTCCTCTGGACCATCCAGATGGTCATTGGCAAACTTCAGACGGGCCTGAACATGCGCTGGCTTGAGCAGGGGGACCTTGCGTGCGCTGCAGGATTTTAATCCATGACGGCGCAGTGTGTTACTAATGGTTTTCTTTGAGACTGTGGTCCCAGCTCTCTTCAGGTCATTGACCAGGTCCTGCCGTGTAGTTCTGGGCTGATCCCTCACCTTCCTCATGATCATTGATGCTCCACGAGGTGAGATCTTGCATGGTGCCCCAGACCAAGGGAGATTGACCGTCATCTTGAACTTCTTCCATTTTCTAATAATTGCGCCAACAGTTGTTGCCTTCTCACCAAGCTGCTTGCCTATTGTCCTGTAGCCCATCCCAGCCTTGTGCAGGTCTACAATTTTATCCCTGATGTCCTTACACAGCTGTTTGATTGAGTGTGTGGAGTCCGTTTGATTGAGTGTGTGGACAGGTCTCTTTTATACAGGTAACAAGTTCAAACAGGTTTTGTTAATACAGGTAATGAGTGGAGAACAGGAGGGCTTCTTAAAGAAAAACTAACAGGTCTGTGAGAGCCGGAATTCTTACTGGTTGGTAGGTGATCAAATACTTATGTCATGCAATAAAATGCAAATTAATTATTTAAAAATCATACAATGTGATTTTCTGTCTTTTTGTTTTAGATTCTGTCTCTCACAGTTGAAGTGTACCTATGATAAAAATTACAGACCTCTACATGCTTTGTAAGTAGGAAAACCTGCAAAATCGGCAGTGTATCAAATACTTGTTCTCCCCACTGTATATTACAGCTCCCTGCTGGTGAGATAGATATTACAGCTCCCTGCTGGTGAGATAGATATTACAGCTCCCTGCTGGTGAGATATATATTACAGCTCCCTGCTGGTGAGATAGATATTACAGCTCCCTGCTGGTGAGATAGATATTACTGCTCCCTGCTGGTGAGATATATATTACTGCTCCCTGCTGGTGAGATAGATATTACTGCTCCCTGCTGGTGAGATATATATTATTGCTCCCTAATGGTGAGATAGATATTACTGCTCCCTGCTGGTGAGATAGATATTATTGCTCCCTGCTGGTGAGATAGATATTATTGCTCCCTGCTGGTGAGATAGATATTATTGCTCCCTGCTGGTGAGATAGATATTATTGCTCCCTAATGGTGAGATAGATATTACTGCTCCCTGCTGGTAAGATAGATATTATTGCTCCCTGCTGGTGAGATATATATTATTGCTCCCTAATGGTAAGATAGATATTACTGCTCCCTGCTGGTGAGATATATATTATTTCTCCCTTATGGTGAGATAGATATTATTGCTCCCTAATGGTAAGATAGATATTACTGCTCCCTGCTGGTGAGATATATATTATTTCTCCCTTATGGTGAGATAGATATTATTGCTCCCTAATGGTGAGATATATATTACTGCTCCCTGTTGGTGAGATATATATTATTTCTCCCTTATGGTGAGATAGATATTATTGCTCCCTAATGGTGAGATATATATTACTGCTCCCTGCTGGTGAGATATATATTATTACTCCCTTATGGTGAGATAGATATTATATCTCCCTAATGGTGAGATATATATTATTGCTCCCTAATAGTGAGATATATATTATTGCTCCCTAATGGTGAGATATATATTATTGCTCCCTAATAGTGAGATATATATTATTGCTCCCTAATGGTGAGATAGATATTATTGCTCCCTGCTGGTGAGATATATATTATTGCTCCCTTATGGTGAGATAGATATTATTGCTCCCTGCTGGTGAGATAGATATTACTTCTCCCTAATGGTGAGACACATCATTTCACACAGAAGTTGGTTACAAAAGGGAACAAAATTAATAATTTAAAATAATGATTAATAATTTAATAGTATATCTTTGATTGAAAACATGTAGCCTACATCTACTGGCCATTTGTCCACTAGTGTGAAAGGTGTTAGAGACCCTGTCAAAACATTGTTTGTATCGAGGCAGAGAGGAAAAGCTAATGAAAGCATTACAGTCTTAGAAATAAAAGGTGCTATCTAGACACTAAAACGTTTTTTTCTGAGAACCCTTTGAAGAACGCTTTTTGGTTCCAGGTAGAATCCTTTTGGTTCCAGGTAGATCCCTTTTGGTTCCAGGTAGAACCTTTTGGGTTCTAAAAAGGTTTCTACTTGTACCAAAAAGGGTTCTCCTATGGAGACAGCCGAATAATCCTTTTGGAACCCCTTTTTTCTAAAAGTGAAGGCCGATGACTAATGTTTCCTCAAATGTTTTGGGGAACTGAGCAAATTTTAGGTCTTGTGAATGGAAACTTGAACATTGTGATAATTTTGTGCAACATCCGGTCGTGGGTACCCTTTACAGTTTTAGACAGTAGCCAATAGGCTATTGTGGCTATTTGAGCATAATGTAGTTCTACCAACAAATCCAATGACACAAATCCCATAACATTTTCACAAGGAAGGAGCTTTTGATTTCTATGATATAGCCTACAGTAGCCTATGTGTGCTGTTCAATGCAGGCCTACATTGCATGATACTTTTAAAAATGTTTTTACATTATGAAGGGCTTGACATTAATTATAGATGTTTACTTGGTCTGTAACACCGTGGGCCAAATAGGTGACTGTAAATTGCATTGTTCTTTGATGCAAGAAACCATTTTATAATTAAAAGCAATTATTATTACCATAGATCGAATTAGACATTGTAGGCTCTGACTATCGGCTTCTTTGCATATAAAAGCCTGTCTCAAAATACAACACTGCCCCTTTAATTAAGCTTTTAATATATTTATTTATTTATAGGGACAGTGCACATTAATCACTATGAATATTATAATAATTAACATCCATGTAAATGTGTCAGGGTTAGCCAAAAGCTTTGCACCCAGGGCAGGTAAGGGCAGTTACACAGCCACAATACATATACGAATACTCACTAAAACAACACAAAATACAAATACATTGCATCCAATACAATATGATTATAAGAACTAGCTGGCTTTTCAAAGACAGCTTGAACACATTTTGTGCTCTTGTAGGAAGCACTAACTCCCTGTTGCTGACTTATACGTATCTATAACAGGGCTAATAACTCACTAACTAGCAGAGAATAGAAAGGAATGTGAAAACGTGTGGCTCTGAAAAGCGCATTCACTCTGTGCTTGAAAGACCATGGGCTACGTCCACCAATAGAATTGTACTCCGTTGCCTCTGGCTCTGCCTACCATAAACACACAGACTCAATCTTGCAAAGCTAGATGTGTTTTAGTTTGTTGCATTGAAAACTGATATAATGTTGATTCGATGACGGAAATGATGTTGATCTATGCAGTGCAAACTAATATGGCGAATTCAGTGAACTTCGATGCCTTGTGTCTCTGTGTGGCCTGGCATTTCTTCTGTGCGGCAGTTCTGGAGGAGGTGCATGCACCCAACTTACAGGGAACGTAGACTAGGCCTTATTGAAGAGTATTAATGCTGTGCATCTAAAATGGTATCAGAAACCCTTGACAGTAAATCAAATCACATTTTCAAATAACATTTTATTTGTCAGAATACAACAGGTATAGTGTACTTTACAGTGAAACAAAGACTTACAAGCTCTTGTAATGCAGACAAAGTTTGTAATTGTTGTAATTTTCCACAAGTTTACACTGGCCTCTCTGGTAGTCCTTCCAAGACATTAGACCCTAGGCCTTATTTACAGCCTAGATTATAAAATCACAAAGAATACACAAGTTGCAGCCAATTATCTGTTTTACTGGTGGCAGAGATACACAAAGAGGCACTGATACATATCATCCAGCCTCTCTCTCAGAGAGCAGAGAAACATAGAAAGTGAGTGAGTAATATATTGATAACCTTCCATAACAGGACCCCCCCCCCCCCTCTGCGTGGCCCCATAACCTTCCATAACAGGACCCCCCCTCTCTGCGTGGCCCCATAACCTTCCATAACAGGACCCCCCCTCTCTGCGTGGCCCCATAACCTTCCATAACAGGACCCCCCCTCTCTGCGTGGCCCCATAACCTTCCATAACAGGACCCCCCCCTCTCTGCGTGGCCCCATAACCTTCCATAACAGGATCCCCCCCTCTCTGCGTGGCCCCATAACCTTCCATAACAGGACCCCCCCTCTCCCCTCTCTGCGTGGCCCCATATCCTTCCATAACAGGACCCCCCCTCTCTGCGTGGCCCCATAACCTTCCATAACAAGACCCTCCCCTCTCTGCGTGGCCCTACAACAGGACCCCCCCCCCCCCTCTCTCTCTCTGCGGGGCCCCATATCCTTCCATAACAGGACCCCACCCTCTCTCTGCTGGGCCCCATATCCTTCCATTACAGGACCCCACCCTCTCTCTGCTGGGCTCCATATCCTTCCATAACAGGACCCCACCCACTCTCTGCTGGGCTCCATATCCTTCCATAACTGGAGCCCCTATCCTTCCGCCTCGCCTGAGCGGCTCAGCAGGAACAGCAAAAGATCAATCAGCGCTGGCTAATCGATTGCAGCGGGGCGGCAGAGTCCAAGTGGAAAAAAGGCTGACATTCTAGTTTGTTTTTGCAGGGACATCCAGGCGTGTTAATATGGTGCAGGTGTGTTAGAGTTTAACGACACACACACTCTGACCTCTCTCATTACTCTGGCTTCTCTCATCCCTCTGACCTCTCTCATCACTCTTGCTTCTCTCATCCCTCTGACCTCTCTCATCACTCTGGCCTATCTCATCATTCTGGCCTCTCATCACTCTGGCCTCTCTCATCACTCTGATCACTCTGGCCTCTCTCATCACTCTGGCCTCTCTCATCACTCTGGCCTCTCTCATCACTCTGGCTTCTCTCATCCCTCTGACCTCTCTCATCCTTCTGGCCTCTCTCATCATTCTGGCCTCTCTCATCACTCTGGCTTCTCTCATCCCTCTGACCTCTCTCATCCTTCTGGCCTCTCTCATCATTCTGGCCTCTCTCATCGCTCTGGCTTCTCTCATCCCTCTGACCTCTCTCATCACTCTGGCTTCTCTCATCCCTCTGACCTCTCTCATCACTCTGGCCTCTCTCATCACTCTGGCCTCTCTCATCCCCCTGGCCTCTGGCCTCTCTCATCACTCTGGCCTGTGTTAGCCTGCAGGGCTACAGCCGATACAGCCTGGCCAGGCATCCAGTGACAGAGCCTCTCTCTGCTCCTCTCTCCCTGTTAGAGGGCTCTGTGAGAAGAGGTATCCTACCAGAGAGCTGTGTGAAGGTACTTCTGTGTTTCTTACATCCATCTTATCCTTTCAAATCAGGGGCTAGGGGCTAGGGGCTAGGGGCTAGGGGCTAGGGGCTAGGGGCTAGGGGCTAGGGGCTAGGGGCTAGGGGCTAGGGGCTGGAGGCGAGTGGCTAGTGGCTAGGAGCTAGGGGCTAGGAGGCAGACAGGGTTGGATTTATGACTGAGCAGTGAAAGAGGAGGAGAATGGAAGCTTGTGGGCCTGCGGTGAGAGAGTACTCTTTTTTTTTTTAGATGTTATTAGGATACCTGACAAACACCACAAAGAGCTGAGAGAGATGTGAGGACAAGCTGAGTGAGGATCAATGTAAAGAGTATCTTCCATTACAAGAAGGTAAAACAACACACCTCTGGTCAATAGAGATCTATTTGTTTTTTTTCTATTTGGTTTCTATTTGGTTTCTATTCGGGCATCATGTGTTTCTATTTGGTTTCTATTTGGTTTCTATTTAGTTTTTATTTGTTTTCTATTTGGTTTCTATTTGGACATCATGTGTTTCTATTTGGTTTCTATTTGGACATCATGTGTTTCTATTTGGTTTCTATTTGGACATCATGTGTTTCTATTTGGTTTCTATTTGAACATCATGTGTTTCTATTTGGTTTCTATTTGAACATCATGTGTTTCTATTTGGTTTCTATTTGAACATCATGTGTTTCTTGGTGGTTTCTATTTGAACATCATGTGTTTCTTGGTGGTTTCTATTTAAACATCATGTGTTTCTTGGTGGTTTCTATTTAAACATCATGTGTTTCTTGGTGGTTTCTATTTGAACATAATGTGTTTCTTGGTGGTTTCTATTTGGACATCATGTGTTTCTATTTGGTTTCTATTTGAACATCATGTGTTTCTATTTGGTTTCTATTTGAACATCATGTGTTTCTATTTGGTTTCTATTTGAACATCATGTGTTTCTTGGTGGTTTCTATTTGAACATCATGTGTTTCTTGGTGGTTTCTATTTAAACATCATGTGTTTCTTGGTGGTTTCTATTTAAACATCATGTGTTTCTTGGTGGTTTCTATTTGAACATAATGTGTTTCTTGGTGGTTTCTATTTGAACATCATGTGTTTCTTGGTGGTTTCTATTTGAACATCATGTGTTTCTTGGTGGTTTCTATTTAAACATCATGTGTTTCTTGGTGGTTTCTATTTAAACATCCTGTGTTTCTTGGTGGTTTATATTTAAACATCATGTGTTTCTTGGTGGTTTCTATTTGGACATCATGTGTTTCTTGGTGTTTCTCTCTGGTCTCAGGAGGATGATGAAACACTTTGGAGCAAACAAACAGAACAGTAGCCCAAAGCTGGAAGCTAAGATGGCGAAGATCTCCACAGCTACAGTGTACTTCCCAGGAGAGCTGACGTAGGCAGGGATGAAGGAGATCCACACGGCACAGAAGATCAGCATGCTGAAGGTGATGAACTTGGCCTCATTGAAGTTGTCTGGGAGTTTCCTGGCCAGGAAGGCTAAGAGGAGACAGAGAGAGGCCAGAAGGCCGATGTAGCCCAGCACAAGGGAGAAACCGACAACAGAGCCGACCTCACACTCCAGGACCACCCTCGGCCCCCGACCCTCTCTGCCGCCCCTCTCAGCCGGTCGGGGTGGAGCTAGGGTCAGCCACAGCACACAGATCAGCACCTGTGGAAGGAGTTGGAAGGAAAAAGCAAGCACAGTTGCCATAACAACAATTAATATGGTCAGTGAAGGAAACAATTACATTCCAATAGAATATAGTAAAAACTAGATGTTCACCTGGATTAGTGTGCAGAGGGAGATACCCATCCTCTGCTGGGTGGGGCTGAAGTATCTCATCAGGTTCTCTCCAGGCAGAGTGGCCCTGAAGGCCACCAGCACCACCACAGTCCTGCTGAGCAGACAGGAGATGCAGAACACAAAGCTTATACCAAACAGGGTGTGTCTCAGCATGCACGTCCACGGCTTCGGCTGGCCAATGAAAACCAGAGCACACAGGAAGCAGAGCTTGAGTGACAGCAGGAGCAGGAAGCTGAGCTCAGAGTTGTTGGCTTTCACCTGGAAGGAGACAGATAATTGTAATTTAGACTGAGTGATCATAAATGTCGCCCTTATATGACACAATCTGACTTCTGTCCAGTACCTCTATATATGATCATGAACATAGAAATAGAATTAATAGTATAATCTTTTTAACCTCTAACCCTGGCAATTTGACTAGTAAACTCATGGCTGCCATTGTGATGCAATCATTTCCATGGTCATTTTGAATATTCTATCAACTGATACTCCGAGTCGATATTCACGCAATAATAAGGAATTCCCCTCAACCACTCCCACAAATTGGGGAAAACAAACGTTCTTTCCTATACAGAAATAACAAAACTCAACGAAAGGCTGTTGTTGTTCCATCTACACATAACCAGGTCAAACATCCCAACACACTCACCCACATAGGGAAATAGAGCCTGCGAGATGTGCCCTGTGGCTTCGGGCTATTCGGCATGGGAGAGTGGGAAATGTGGGGACGCAGTGTCTAAGTAGGCTAAATATAGCTATTTGTGTGAAAAACATTTTATCACAGGTTCAGATATTTAACTTGTTTAGTCCGTCTGTAACTCCATTCACTACTTGTAGCTGTATAGTCTGTTTGTTTATGTTGTTGGTCTTGGCTAGCTTAATGTTCCAGTCGGTAGCACTCACTTGAATGCTAGCATCGTCATTAAAAGGGGCATTAGGGAAGCCCTACCATATTACATTTTTAGAAATAGTGAGAATGCTCTGGAGCATGCAATTTTTTTAAAGTAATCTTTAGACATGTTGTACTTTTCTTAAATGTAGTTTTGTAATTGACTAAAACAAGCCGACAACAAGAAAATTGCATTTAAAGAAGTTCAACTATTTGCTGTGAGCCAATGGGTAACCTAGGTAACCACAGGTTGTTTTCCCCAACAGATGTGGCTCATGCAATGGAATGTATTTTTTGCAATGTCAGTTGAGCTCACTCAACAAATCATAGCACAGATTGAAGGGTACACTTCCTGCTTTTACTTTCTGGCATCGGTACACTCAAAGGGTGCGTTCGTAAAATGACTATGGCTATCTACTCCGATTTCAGAGCACTCTCGTCTGAGTATGCCAGAACGCAGAATAACTGACGAATTCGTTCAACCGCCGTTGAAAATGGCCGGTGTCAGTAAACATTGGCAAGCAAACATTGTTGCCAGCAGCACAGTTACAATCACCAACGCTCTGGATGGTCAGTGAGATTTTCTCTCATTTGAGTCTGGAAGTAGCTAGCAAGCTAGCCAATGTTAGCCAGTTAACTTGGGTGCTTGACTGCTGTTGTGAGGTCAGAATGCTCGGATCAACCCTACTCCTCCGCTAGAGCATCCAGTGTGCGCTCTGAATTTACGAACGCCAAGAGCGCACTCTGGCACTCCAGATTGACTTTACGAACACACCCAAAATGTCTGCCAGTCCACCCATTATGCCATCATTGACTTCAATGGGGATGCCCGTTTTATTCATTCTATTTCTATGATCATATGATTCAACTCACCAGGGGCGTGTGGCGGTGGTAGAAGAAGGTGGCGAGGGCACCAGCTGTGAGAGTTGCCCCGGAAACTGAGATGACGGAAAGGATGACGCCCATGGTGTCGCTGTAGGAGAGGAAGTCCACCAGCTGGGGGACGCAGGCCGTATGATCAGAGTTGGACCAGAACCGCTCTGGACATCTGCTACACTCAACTGACCCTGACAGAGAAGGAAAAGAAATCAAGAGTCAGAATCAGGACCAGTCAGGATGAGGACCAGTCAGGATCAGGACCAGTCAGGATCAGGACCAGTCAGGATCAGGACCAGTCAGGATCAGGACCAGTCAGGACCAGGACCAGTCAGGATAAGGACCAGTCAGGATCAGGATAAGTCAGGACCAGGACCAGTCAGTATCAGAACCAGTCAGGATCAGGATCAGTCAGGAAAAGTTGATAGACTACCTGTTGTGTTGCTGATCTCTCCATCAGCGCAGGACAGACAGTCGAAGCAGCACACAGGCCTCCCCTTCTGTACCACATGCCTGGTACCAGGGGGACAGGCAGCACTGCATATAGACACAGGGACCTACCAGGGGGTGGGAGGACCCAGTCATCATCATCATCATTATAATTACACACACACACGCAAATATCTCATATTCAGTAGCATGTTGATGACAGAGCTTTCTGTCTGAGCTAACATTCAGTAGCATGTTGATGACAGAGCTTTCTGTCTGAGCTAACATTCAGTAGCATGTTGATGACAGAGCTTTCTGTCTGAGCTAACATTCAGTAGCATGTTGATGACAGAGCTTTCTGTCTGAGCTAACATTCAGTAGCATGTTGATGACAGAGCTTTTTTGTTATTTGTTCTTTTTTCTGTATTTCTCTTTGCTGTATGTCTGCCTCAGGGTGATAAACTTAATACGTCTGTCTCTTATACACACACATACGCACACATGCACATACACACCCACATACACACACACACAATCCTCTCTCCCTCAGAGAAACCAAGCTAAAAGGTTCTCACCTCATCTCCGCTGCCCCCACCCCACACCACTTTCTCCATATTGATGTGAAACTGGTCGTCCGCTCCCACTGAAGACAGAAAATGGCCGACCTGGACAAACTCTGCTGTCCCCTCGGGGGTCACATGCCAGTTGATGATGTCGTAAGAGCCAGGTGGATCACCATTCATGTCGAAGTGGAACGAATCCCCCACAGGAGTACTGAAGTTCACTCCCCTCATATAATGAACAATCTCAAAGAGAAAATTACATTGAAACAGGATTAAGAGTTAGAACCAATTGTGGCTTTGTGTCTTTAGTACTCAATCCAGACTGGAAAAATGAGTGTTGTTAACTTGAAAACATATCAACATGGTATTGTCACCTGGCTGGGCTGAAGCTTCCTGATATCAGGGCACTGTCCACCATTAAAAGGTCCCTCCCCTGGTCGACAGGCCACCATGTCATGTATTGCATGGGCGATAGCGTACACAGCCTTGTACACATTATAGGTGGCTCTCAGCTGAGACACGTCAGCATACTGGCTCTCCCCTTCACCTAGGATTGACACTTTATTTTACTGAGACATCAGGAATGGATCAGGACACAAAAACAGAACATTAGTTGTAATCTCTCCCTCACCTATGACCTCTGAACCAGTGCACTGTCGCCTGGACGATGAGGTCATGCTGAGGTCAACCCCCAGAGAACACCCAAACATCTCCTCCCACAATTCCCTCAGGAAGGGGTCGGACTTCTGGTAGTCCCCATCAGGACGGAGGCGTGTTAGGAAAGGCCCCAGGCTGGGAATGACAGCTTTCTTAAGAGCAAATCCGATGGTCCCGGCAAGAGAGGGCAGGTTTTTTGGGGCTGAGAGAGTAGAGTAGGTGACCCAGGCCTCTGAGGCGATCCACTGCTTATCTGTTATGTTCTGACGGACAACCTCTTCCATCAGGGCCTGGAGAATGAGATGGTTAAAAAGATCTAGATTGTCAAGCTGAAATACATGATTTTGCTTGTTTCTATAAAGGGCATCAATACATGGGAAAACACTGCTACAGCTGTGTAACAAATAATGAACCATACTCTGACCAGGAACTGCTTACCCGTGCATCCTGTGAGATAGCGAATGTCACCACCACTCTGGCAGTAGATCCTTTGATGGTGTCCACAATCTGACTGATCCGTCTCTGAGATGGTACCTTGGGGATGACCATCAGTGAGAGACGGAATTGAGTCAGAGAAAATCTGAGAGGGTTTCTATTTTAGATGAGAAGAGAGGGGGAGGCAGATTAAAAGAGAGAGCAAAAGAGAGAGTCTATTGTCAGATTATCACCTTGGGGATGACCTCTGAGTAGGCGACACAAACCCCAGATCTCTGGAGATCTTGGAGAAGCAGCTGAACCCCAAACTTGCCATAGTCATCATCCCCAGACACCAGCCCCACCCACACCCAGCCCAGCCGACGCAGCAGCCTGGCCATGCCCAGCGCCTGGAAGGCATCGCTGGGTATCGTACGGAAGAACGAGGGGTACCTCAAGGTGTCACTCAAACACGCACAGGATGCAAAGTAACTCACCTGGGAGAGAACAGAGAGAGAATCAGGGAGCATTATAATTTGTAAGAGTCTGAGAGTAGAGGGAAAGGGAACATTACTGACAGAGAGTCATCATCTCTTTCCATCCTGTCTGTAATCCAACCCTGTGCCTCACCATGGGTAAATGAAACGGCCCGAGGGTCTGTGCCACCACGATGGAGGCTGAGGAGCGGGCATCCCCGATGATGACGGGCACCTCAGGGGTCGCTCCACATTCTGTGCCCACCACGGAGGCCTCCTGGCCGGTCACCATGGCTAGGGCTGCCCCCAGAGTGGTACCCTCTGCCAGGCATGTGTCAGCAGCCAGGAACCCCAGGGTGAGGTTAGGAAGGAGGGCTGGGTCACGGTTAATCTCCTCCACTGCAAAGATCATAGTCTGGAGCCAGCGGTAAGCACGCTGGTAGAAACTGACACATGGAAGGAAGGATGAGACAGGGATAGAGGAGGTAACTGAATACACTTTACACAAGTGAAAACAATGACAAAAGATGTCATCACACAATACTTGGGAGTTGCGTACACTGTACATGTCGCATTTCCCTCAATACTCCTGAACCTCTGCTCTGGTAGAGGGGCTTCCACATGGACAGGGAACAGGCCCCCAAGGATCACGTCTCCTGTCCGATAAACACTGGCCGAGATGGGCTTAGACATCAGCCGACAGGCCCCCCCTCCACTTCCAGACTGACCCCAGGCAGACCCAGGGACAGGGAGGCAGCAGAGAAGCCACAGCCAGCCACAGAGGCACATCACCTGGATAGAGACAAGGCCGAGGACTGGGATAGTCCGTCACCTGGACGAGAGAGACCAAACCAAGACCTTACAGACAGAACACTGAGTAGATAGAATGACATGAACAAAAACCACTATCAATGAAGAGATATACCATACACCACAGACACCTGTAACCAGACATTTGAATGAAACAGTGATAGAAACACAAAAACATGTTGTATCTCTGTCCTACCTATCAACAGTAAACCTTATCCTGGTGAGACAGACAGACAGACAGACAGAGAGAGAGGGAGGGAGAGGATGAGTGTCTGTCAGTCTGGCATCTCCTGCAGAGAGTGTGAGAGTGAAAGACGGAGAGGAAGAGGAGAGAAGGGGAGCTGCTGATATAGGCAGAAATGAGCCCCCGGCTAAAAAAACAAGCACACAGCCACCAGGGGGTGCTTGTTGGGACGGGAGGGGCAGGAGGGGGTTAATTGGGGCTTGTTATTGGAGGATAACTTGGGGAACAGGTAATTGAGGGTAATTGGAGAAAGCCTATGAGGGTGATGTTATTGAAGTTGATGTAATAGGACAGCAGATGCAGTGTCTGTTCTTCAACAACATCTGATGGATCCATTGAGACAGATGTTACGTCATACTGTTTTCATTTTAATGAACGATTGTCTTTATAAAATACATGTAAAATGCAGTAGATTGGACCTAACTCTCCCCAGTAATTACCTGACTCTCATCTCATAACACTGGTTTCCCTACATGACCTTGAAAATTGAGTTTTTTGCGTCCCTGACAAAACGAATTATGAGTAGCTTATTATACCTTACATGAATAGCATGACTAATGGAGATTTTAATGTCAGCCCTGCCCCCCAGACTTACTTTACTTAGTCAGGCCCGTGGCTCCCCAGGGAGTAAAGGCCATCGACAACTCCTCTCCATCGTATTCTGTTCGCCCCTCAGTTTCGCCCCCATAGACTTGGTGTGTGTGACGGGCTGGGATCAAATTAGCTAGTTTTGCATCATTGTATTGATGTTTTGCCAGTTTGTGAAGTTTCTCATCTTCAGACTGATGGACTTTCTATGGAAATCTATGGCAAACTAGACTGCTAAACTCTCTAACGGATTCTTCTGCGGGAGAGATGTGTTAGATACCAAGTTAGTGCTTGTCAAGTTATATACCGATACACCAAGATACTAGGTGTAGTTTAGATACTTCCTTCACAGGCTGGGATATTATATACTGGAATATTCTGAAGGTTGTTTCTGTGTCGGGGGTTAGCTGACATGTTTGGGTCAGTTGTGACTGAGGTTAAAGACCTGGTCTGGGTTTTATGGAGGGACACCTCCCCTGTTTGTGTGTATAATGTTAGGGCTATATTCAATCAGATCTGAGTCACATGAACAGAAATCCCATGCAGCCTTGTTTCGAACACTGGAATGTGAGATGTAATCCACACCTTGATTAGGATGATAGAAATCCTCATTATTAAAGTGGACCAAAGAAAAAATATTAAATACATAGGATGATTAATAACTGACAACAAACAACAAATATATAAAGATAACTTACCCATTACTCAACAATATGAAAGTAGATCTAATTAAATAGAAGAATCTTTCTATAAATCTTACAGGTAGAATAAACCTCTTCAGAATGGTCAATACCAATTACCTCACCAAAGATATTCTTTAAGAAAATATACTCTGTCATAACAGACTTCATACGGGCAAATAACATTCATAGAATAGAAAGGAGAGCCAATATCACTCCCTAAAAACACAACCCAATGGAACAATCCTTGATTATCTTTCCAGAAATCACTGATCACCAATACATTGGTCGAAATGGGAAACTAAAGACATGGAAACCGTAACTGACTTGGTAACAAGAAATACATGTATTTCCATGACAGAATGGACTGACCAATGCAGATATTTTCAACTTAAAAGTTTCATATCGAGACATTTTAATTTGAAATCTTCTGGACATCAGAGCAATCTTGAGAGAACCCTATTTGAGTCAGAAAAGGATGTTCATACGATAGGTAAGATATACAAAACCTTGCAGAGAGCCGTTCCAACTGACAATCTCTTAGAAATTAATATAATCAGCTGTAACCAAGACTTAAAAATAACTGATATTGGCACAAGATGGAGGGAATGTTGGAACATACTGTAACTGATTAAATTATTGTTAACGAAATTGTACTCCTAATCCAGTATAAACGAACGTGCAGAATTTATTACAAAAGAGACAAAATTCAGAGTCATGTCTTCAGTGAAAAACTAATAATGATTTAATAATCCATGCTTTCTGGGAATGCTATGAAGTCCAGAAGTTGCTGGGGGAGCAAGAAAGTTGGATATCGAAGTACTACAATGTATGTAATACTATGACTTAAAAAAAACAATCCTCTATTGTTAACACAATGCAAAGGTCAAATTCTTGAAAGAGTGTGGGTGACAGGCAGAAACAAAATGGTACAGTTTGAGGCCATGTGGCGGAAAGTGATGCGAGCTTTGGAGATGGGGGTGTGAGCAGATGGGTCTGGGCAGGAGTGATGTTGTAGATGGGTCTGGGCAGGGGTGTGAGCAGATGGGTCTGGGCAGGAGTGATGTTGTAGATGGGTCTGGGCAGGAGTGATGTTGTAGATGGGTCTGGGCAGGGGTGTGAGCAGATGGGTCTGGGCAGGAGTGATGTTGTAGATGGGTCTGGGCAGGAGTGATGTTGTAGATGGGTCTGGGCAGGGGTGATGTTGTAGATGGGTCTGGGCAGGGGTGATGTTGTAGATGGGTCTGGGCAGGGGTGATGTTGGAGATGGGTCTGGGCAGGGGTGATGTTGGAGATGGGTCTGGGCAGGGGTGATGTTGTAGATGGGTCTGGGCAGGGGTGATGTTGGAGATGGGTCTGGGCAGGGGTGATGTTATCATTATAAGCTCTGTAATGCAACGTTTAATACATTAGAAAAGGATGAGGTTGTGCTGATATGTGTGGACTGGATTGTGGAGAACGTGCAGAAAGTGTAGAATGTGTGGACAGTTATTTTACAAAGACGAGATACAAAATGAGCTGTAAATGAGAATGTGTTCTCAGTCACCTTCCCTGTTAAAATGAGGTTTACATTCAAATAAAGCTAGACAAGGATATTCATACTCTGAGTGTAGAGAACATTATGAACACCTTCCTAATATTGAGTTGCATCCCCTTTTGCCCTCAGTTCGTCGGGATATGGACTGTTGAAAGTGTTCCACAGGGATGCATAGCTTTCACCTGGATTCACCTGGTCAATCTATGCCATGGAAAGAGCAGGTGTTCCTAGTATTTTGTGCATCTCAGTGCTAGAAGCGTCACTACAGACACCCTGGTTCAGTGGTCTAAGACACTGCATCTCAGTGCTAGAGGCATCACTACAGACCCTGGTTCAGTGGTCTAAGACACTGCATCTCAGTGCTAGAGGTGTCACTACAGACACCCTGGTTCAGTGGTCTAAGACACTGCATCTCAGTGCTAGAGGAGTCACTACAGACACCCTGGTTCAGTGGTCTAAGACACTGCATCTCAGTGCTAGAGGTGTCACTACAGACACTCTGGTTCAGTGGTCTAAGACACTGCATCTCAGTGCTAGAGGTGTCACTACAGACCCTGGTTCAGTGGTCTAAGACACTGCATCTCAGTGCTAGAGGCGTCACTACAGACCCTGGTTCAGTGGTCTAAGACACTGCATCTCAGTGCTAGAGGTGTCACTACAGACACCCTGGTTCAGTGGTCTAAGACACTGCATTTCAGTGCTAGAGGAGTCACTACAGACCCTGGTTCAGTGGTCTAGGACACTGCATCTCAGTGCTAGAGGAGTCACTACAGACCCTGGTTCAGTGGTCTAAGACACTGCATCTCAGTGCTAGAGGTGTCACTACAGACACCCTGGTTCAGTGGTCTAAGACACTGCATCTCAGTGCTAGAGGTGTCACTACAGACCCTGGTTCGATTCCAGGCTGTATCACAATCCGGACGTTATTGGGAGTCCCATAGTGTGGCGCACAATTGGCCCAGCGTCGTCCAGGTTTGGCCGGGGTAGGCCGTCATTGTAAATAAGAATTTGTTCTTAACTGACTTGCCTAGTTAAATAAAGGTGTTAAAAAATAAAATAAACAGTAAGCCTAGTTGTGGACATGTTAGATACAGACAATCTATATCTTGTATGTCAGGAATGAACCAAGTTTTTGGAATGTTTTTAGAAGAAATTAATGCTTGGGGAGTTTGGGATTTCAAAATAAATACACTGAAACACGCTTACAAACAACTGTACCTGCAGTGTACATGCAGCACACGCATGTATACATGTACACATGTAAACACAACATCAATCATCACACACATTCCTGTGTGAACAAAATCCGCCAGACAACGCCCACCGGATCCAGGTTAGCCCCGTTGTAGTAAAATAGTTCCTCCACCTCTTTCTGAGACTCCACCTCTCTCTGAGACTCCACCTCTCTCTGTGAATCCACCTCTCTCTGAGACTCCACCTCTCTCTGAGACTCCATCTCTCTCTGAGACTCCACCTCTCTCTGAGACTCCACCTCTCTCTGTGAATCCACCTCTCTCTGAGACTCCACCTCTCTCTGAGACTCCATCTCTCTCTGAGACTCCACCTCTCTCTGAGACTCCATCTCTCTCTGAGAATCCATCTCTCTCTGAGACTCCACCTCTCTCTGAGACTCCACCTCTCTTTGAGACTCCACCTCTCTCTGAGACTCCATCTCTCTCTGAGACTCCACCTCTCTCTACCCATCTCAAACACTACCATACAGTATATCGGGAGAGAGGGCCTCACTCACACAGTAGGGAAAGGTCTGGAAGCCCTGAGCTATCCATACAAGCCCCAAGTCACTTTACCTTATTTTAATCACTCTTACCTCACATAGCTCGGCGCCATCCCACCCAGACCCAGTGAGGGCAACGTCAGTGATACATTTCCTGATGAAGCTGGTGACGGAGGTGGTTAGCTCGTCTGACCTCTCTCATCCTCTGACCTCTCTCATCCCTCTGATCTCTATCATCCCTCTGACCTCTCTCATCACTCTGACCTCTCTCATCATTCTGACCTCTCTCATCACTCTGACCTCTCTCATCCCTCTGACCTCTCTCATCATTCTGACCTCTCTCATCACTCTGATCACTCTGGCCTCTCTCATCACTCTGGCCTCTCTCATCACTCTGATCTCTCTCATTCCTCTGACCTCTCTCATCACTCTGACCTCTCTCATCACTCTGACCTCTCTCATCCCTCTGACCTCTCTCATCACTCTGGCTTCTCTCATCCCTCTGACCTCTCTCATCACTCTTGCTTCTCTCATCCCTCTGACCTGTCTCATCACTCTGACCTATCTCATCATTCTGGCCTCTCTCATCACTCTGGCCTCTCTCATCACTCTGATCACTCTGGCCTCTCTCATCACTCTGGCCTCTCTCATCACTCTGGCCTCTCTCATCACTCTGGCTTCTCTCATCCCTCTGACCTCTCTCATCCTTCTGGCCTCTCTCATCATTCTGGCCTCTCTCATCACTCTGGCTTCTCTCATCCCTCTGACCTCTCTCATCACTCTGGCTTCTCTCATCCCTCTGACCTCTCTCATCACTCTGGCCTCTCTCATCACTCTGGCTTCTCTCATCCCTCTGACCTCTCTCATCCTTCTGGCCTCTCTCATCATTCTGGCCTCTCTCATCACTCTGGCTTCTCTCATCCCTCTGACCTCTCTCATCACTCTGGCCTATCTCATCACTCTGGCCTCTCTCATCACTCTGGCCTCTCTCATCATTCTGGCCTCTCTCATCCCCCTGGCCTCTGGCCTCTCTCATCACTCTGGCCTGTGTTAGCCTGCAGGGCTACAGCCGATACAGCCTGGCCAGGCCTCCAGTGACAGAGCCTCTCTCTGTTCCACTCTCCCTGTTAGAGGGCTCTGTGAGAAGAGGTATCCTACCAGAGAGCTGTGTGAAGGTACTTCTGTGTTTCTTACATCCATCTTATCCTTTCAAATCAGGGGCTAGGGGCTAGGGGCTAGGGGCTAGGGGCTAGGGGCTAGGGGCTAGGGGCTAGGGGCTAGAGGCTAGTGGCTAGGAGCTAGGGGCTAGGAGGCAGACAGGGTTGGATTTATGACTGAGCAGTGAAAGAGGAGGAGAATGGAAGCTTGTGGGCCTGCGGTGAGAGAGTACTCTTTTTTTTAGATGTTATTAGGATACCTGACAAACACCACAAAGAGCTGAGAGAGATGTGAGGACAAGCTGAGTGAGGATCAATGTAAAGAGGATCTTCCATTCCAATAACAGACTCTAAGGAGGCCCAGCAGCAGCAGCCTGACTGAATGAACAACAGAGACAGAATACAGTACAGAATGTCTTTTAATAGTTTGTGGTATTGCCTCAACTCCAAGGAATGCTCATCAGTTTTTTGTCCCATTATCTTTGAAATGCAAGAGAAAGGCCATCATATCACTTAGGAGTCCAGGTGCATTTAGATGTATTATAGCTGGTGGTGGTGGGGAGGTGGATGGTTGTTGAAAGCTGAGAGAACATGGGGAATTTGACAAGTATATACATCCCAAGATCTACACCCATAGGTTGTAAAAAAGGAAGGTGATAGTTGCCAGGGTGATCCCATTGGTTGAGACAGAGGAAGGTGATAGTTGCTAGAGTGATCCCATTGGTTGAGAAAGAGGAAGGTGATAGTTGCCAGAGTGATCCCATAGGTTGAACAGCAATTGTGAGGAATGTGCATTATTGTGCCGTGATTATAAGCTGACAATGACATTCTGCACATACTGTAGCTAATACTGTAGCTAATACTGTAGCTAATACTGTAGCTAATACTGTAGTTAATAATGTAGTTAATAATGTAATTAATACTGTAGCTAATACTGTAGCTAATACTGTAGCTAATACTGTAGCTAATACTGTAGTTAATAATGTAGTTAATAATGTAATTAATACTGTAGCTAATACTGTAGCTAATACTGTAGTTAATAATGTAATTAATACTGTAGCTAATACTGTAGCTAATACTGTAGCTAATACTGTAGCTAATACTGTAGTTAATAATGTAGTTAATAATGTAATTAATACTGTAGCTAATACTGTAGCTAATACTGTAGCTAATACTGTAGTTAATAATGTAATTAATACTGTAGCTAATACTGTAGCTAATACTGTAGCTAATACTGTAGCTAATACTTTAGCTAATACTGTAGCTAATACTGTAGTTAATAATGTAATTAATACTGTAGCTAATACTGTAGCTAATACTTTAGCTAATACTGTAGCTAATACTGTAGTTAATAATGTAATTAATACTGTAGCTAATACTGTAGATAATACTTTAGCTAATACTGTAGTTAATACTGTAGTTAATAATGTAATTAATACTGTAGCTAATACTGTAGATAATACTTTAGCTAATACTGTAGCTAATACTGTAGTTAATACTTTAGCTAATACTGTAGTTAACTCACTACATCACCCTGCATGTTGATAACTCACTACATCACCCTGCATGTTGTTAACTCACTACATCACCCTGCATATTGTTAACTCACTACATCACCTTGCATGTTGTTAACTCACTACATCGCCCTGCATGTTGTTAACTCACTACATCACCCTGCATTTTGTTAACTCACTACATCACAATGCATTTTGTTAACTCACTACATCACCCTTCATGTTGGCTCCAGTTCCAGTAAAGAGAGTTCCCTCCAGTTTCAGAAAACACACTGTACCATAATTAATATCCTCATAAAGCCCTTGTCCTAGAATACACCTGTCCAACTGCCAAACAGATGCATCCAATCTGAACCCTCACAGACAGTACGGTACACAGACCCACTCACTCATTCCGGGTGATGGCAAGAGGCCTCTTTATGTGCTGCCTACCTGCCTGACCCCCCTCTCAGATCACCTCCTGTCAGATAGGTCTGATCTCCCCAGGGATACTGGTCAATGGAAAGAAGACAGCATCTGCCAGTTTCACAGCAGGCAGTTACAATAACAAACAACTGCCATGTACATTGGAGCATAATGTAGTGAAACAGGAGACAAACACCAACTGATCCTACAGCGATGTGAAGATGCAGAGGGCTCACCTCCCCCCTGCAGACAGTATCAGAAGTCTAATCTACACACTCCTAAAGGAAGCTGTTGTCATGGCAGAATAGGAGCATAATGGTCAGCATACAGCAAAGTCTTCCATGTGATGTACAGTATAGAAGTGTTAATATCTACATACATGTGTGTGTGATTAACTCAGGACACCGCATTGCTCTTTTCCCTGCATGAGTCTCTTAGTGGAATAAAGCCCTGCATGCCAGCCCTGAGTCTCTTAGTGGAGTAAAGCCCTGCATGCCAGCCCTGAGTCTCTTAGTGGAGTAAAGCCCTGCATGCCAGCCCTGAGTCTCTTAGTGGAGTAAAGCCCTGCATGCCAGCCCTGAGTCTCTTAGTGGAGTAAAGCCCTGCATGCCAGCCCTGAGTCTCTTAGTGGAGTAAAGCCCTGCATGCCAGCCCTGAGTCTCTTAGTGGAGTAAAGCCCTGCATGCCAGCCCTGAGTCTCTTAGTGGAGTAAAGCCCTGCATGCCAGCCCTGAGTCTCTTAGTGGAGTAAAGCCCTGCATGCCAGCCCTGAGTCTCTTAGTGGAGTAAAGCCCTGCATGCCAGCCCTGAGTCTCTTAGTGGAGTAAAGCCCTGCATGCCAGCCCTGAGTCTCTTAGTGGAGTAAAGCCCTGAAAGAGAGACATATAGTTCTAATTCTAGACATTCAGTTACATAGCATTGTTGAAATATTCCCTATGTAATGTTAATGGGGAGCTAACATGGCTGCCATAGAATGTTGTAGTATCATGTAAATGAATCATAATGCAGAAACCTCTTTGGCTCAACTCTCTAGACACATGGCTCTGCTGTAAACCTGTGGAGTAATGACTCATAAAGGCCCACTTTGTGTGATAATCTGCTGTGTTACTGGGGAACGCTGCAGGCTATGTGAGACACAGAGAGAGAGAGAGAGAGATAAACAGAGAGAATGAGTGTTATGTCGCCTCAGGCTGTAGTTTGTCTCCTCTTCACTAATACCTCCCCTTGTGAGAAACAGAGGGGAGGGAGGGATGGAGAGGGGAGGGAGGGATGGAGAGGGGAGGGAGGAGAGACCAATAGGTAGAATGGTGTGTTGTGGCGCTCCAGGCAACAGTTTCCACTCCTCTAATACCTCCCTGAGACTACCTCTGCTTAGTAAGTAGGGTCATAACAAGATGTCCCAGGGTGCACCTCTCTCAGAGGAGGACCTTTTCAGGTGATAGAGAAAACAACACTGTTACTGCATCGTTGAGCTCCTCCAGGGAACACAGAAGGCACAGAGCAGAGAGATGTAATACATTACATGTGTATTGGCACTGTTGCATGATTCACTATTTCTTCTAAAGTTGAAATTGAAAAAAACGTTTGTGTTTACATGTGCATTTGTTTGTTTTAGAACTGCACAGGACGAAGAAAAAAACATGGAAACTGGTTCATTTGGTTGGAGGTAATGATTAACGTTTTCTGTGTAGTTTAACTCACCTGTGGTCTGTGGTAAGTTGCAGGTGCCTAGAGGGTAAAAATCATTCAACCAGTAAAAAAATTTAATAAACAGAACATTATGCTTCATTGCAGTCCATTGTAAAGTGCAAGGGTGCCATTATATTTGTGCCTGTAGGCTATATTAAAATCCAGAATACTGATAAAAAAAATGGGTAAGTAACACTGAACTTGACTTGATCAGCTGTCATGAATGTTGATGACCTCTGTCATATCATTAACATAACACTGATATGGACTAGGCTTATAGAATACATCAAAATCGCCTTGTAAACATGTCTAACAGCCTCTTGGAGAGAGGCCCTTAATATCCTGATCAGACAGCACCAAATGTTCTGTAAACACTAGCACCAGAGGTTTGTAGGACGTCAAACCAAATGTTCTGTAAACACCAGCATCAGAGGTTTGTAGGACGTCAAACCAAATGTTCTGTAAACACCAGCATCAGAGGTTTTTAGGACGTCAAACCAAATGTTCTGTAAACACCAGCATCAGAGGTTTGTAGGACGTCAAACCAAATGTTCTGTAAACACCAGCACCAGAGGTTTATAGGGTGTCAAACCAAATGTTCTATAAACACCAGAACCAGAGGTGTGTAGGGCGTCAAACCAAATGTTCTGTAAACACCAGCATCAGAGGTTTGTAGGACGTCAAACCAAATGTTCTGTAAACACCAGCACCAGAGGTTTATAGGGTGTCAAACCAAATGTTCTATAAACACCAGAACCAGAGGTGTGTAGGGCGTCAAACCAAATGTTCTGTAAACACCAGCATCAGAGGTTTGTAGGACGTCAAACCAAATGTTCTGTAAACACCAGCACCAGAGGTTTGTAGGGTGTCAAACCAAATGTTCTATAAACACCAGAACCAGAGGTGTGTAGGGCGTCAAACCAAATGTTCTCTAAACACCAGCATCAGTGGTTTGTTGGAAACCAAACCAAACGTTCTGTAAACACCAGCACCAGAGGTGTGTAGGACGTCAAACCAAATGTTCTGTAAACACCAGTACCAGAGGTTTGTAGGGCGTCAAACCAAATGTTCTGTAAGCACCAGAGGTTTGTAGGGTGTCAAACCAAATGTTCTGTAAACACCAGACCCAGAGGTTTGAGGGACGTCAAACCAAACGTTCTGTAAACACCAGCACCAGCTGTTTGTTGGAAGCCAAATCAAACGTTCTGTAATGTACCGAATAAAATACTTTAAAAAAAAATGGGTTTCCATCGCATTTTCAACTTTCACAAAAACTATTGCGATAAATAGCAAACTTGCCCTATCTGGTTTTGGCCCATGCTCTCTAGACAAGAGTTTGCTGATAAAGTGGACAGGGGGTTATATGATGAGATATGGATAAGAGCAATAACCAAGCACCCATCATCATGTCACCAGCTTTCAAATAATAGTCTACCCTCGATATTTAGTCTATTGTAAATCTGCGTGATCACTGTGCACTAACCTTTCATGCTATTCCACATCGTGGTGGTAGGCCTACAACGTACCATATCATTGTGTGACTACAAGTTTACTTCGATATTATGGTCATTATATCAATATATATCAATATATAATTAATTAAAAGTCCAACGAACAATCACTATTAACAGACATGAGAATAACCCATAACATTCAGCAATTGTGACCAACAACCAGCTTCTTGAGTCTCACAAATAGAACACCAGAAATAACGTGTCACAGAAACTCTGCATTTGTGTTGACGACCCTGAACTAAATATGAACTTTAGCAATCTTACAGATGGAAAAAACATACATTTATACTAATCAGTTATTACAACTGAGAGCACCATTGAGAGCACCATTGAGAGCATCTAGCGACAGATATGGGAATCTGAGAGCTATGAATCTATTATATGAAAGGTGAGGCCTGGCAGAGAGAGAGAGAGAGTTATGTTCTTTATGGACATCGAGTTATTTCAGACTATGTTGTAACTGTACATTCACTTCAGTAAACTATACTGTACAGATACATCTGTAATCAAACAACCCCCAACTTATTTTAAGGATGAGTTGTTATTCTCTTAAACATTCAAAACCTCCCCACTGTTTAATGAAAAGCATGTTGGTGGTGGCGCCAACCATAAGATTTTCTCTCCCTGAGCTGCCATAGTTTCAGCTGAGGGCCTCTAAGTGGAAAACACCACTAACTGTAGCAGACTGGCGAAGAATAACAATTACAAAGATGCTTCCCCGGAGAGAGACAGGGAGGGTTGTTGTGAACTTAGAGCACCGGGAAATCACCTGTGTGCCTCTGCAACGTCCCAGCCTTGCCTGGAGCACTGTTTTAACGAGCCGTGTACGCCAGACATAACGAAGCATGACAAAGACTCACTGAACCGGTTAAACGTGGCGCTTAGGGATGGTCACCGGTGAGGAGACTTTGCCCCAGACCTGCCAATTTACGGTAAGTCCTGGGGGTACAGGAGGAACGGAGAGGCCGGGCGGGCAGGTGGGGGCAGGTAGGTGTTTCATACACAGGTGATGACATCATGGCCGGGGGCGATGAGGCGAGGGTTCACCAGGTGTGGCGTGTAAACATAATTCGTCTCCAGGTCTGGCAGAGGGATGGGGGAAGTGATTAGGAGATGCATTAGGAGATGCAACAGGCTGTCAAGGTGCACTCAGAGGGGGAACTGTTGCTCTGTTCAATGATGAAAACACTTATTAACTATGGCCTGGGAAGGCCTGCACACACCACAGACCACAGGAGCAGGCCTATGTTCTATTTATACAATAAATAATGTTATATGTCATATAGAAATGGAGAGATTAAGTAACCTTTTCTGAAGACATTGAAATATCCATATCCTTCCATGTTGAACTTCAACAGAACAATGCTGTGAGGATGACAGTCAGGTGTGTAATGTAGGGTGATGGACAGATGGGCTTGTATAACAGATATGCTTCCAGGAACCAGGGCATCAATGTCGGCTGAGGTAGCCTGGTCCTTCCATCAATATGGGCTGAGGTAGCCTGGTCTTTCCAGGAACCAGGGCATCAATATGGGCTGAGGTAGCCTGGTCTTTCCAGGAACCAGGGCATCAATATGGGCTGAGGTAGCCTGGTCTTTCCAGGAACCAGGGCATCAATATGGGCTGAGGTAGCCTGGTCTTTCCAGGAACCAGGGCATCAATATGGGCTGAGGTAGCCTGGTATTTCCAGGATCAGGGCATCAATATGGGCTGAGGTAGCCTGGTCTTTCCAGGACCAGGGCATCAATATGGGCTGAGGTAGCCTGGTCTTTCCAGGACCAGGGCATCAATATGGGCTGAGGTAGCCTGGTCTTTCCAGGAACCAGGGCATCAATATGGGCTGAGGTAGCCTGGTCTTTCCAGGAACCAGGGCATCAATATGATATGATTTCTTTGGCATGAACACATTCATTTTAATTTAATATCTGCTGGCCTCTCTGAGCTGGATCTGTCTGAGATGACTTCTCTAAGCTGAGTGGCCCTCTGTTAGTGTGTGTGTGTGTGTGTGTGTGTGTGTGTGTGTGTGTGTGTGTGTGTGTGTGTGTGTGTGTGTGTGTGTGTGTGTGTGTGTGTGTGTGTGTGTGTGTGTGTCAATGTCAATGGTGGTTGAGGCCCCTGATCTGAGCCATAAGACAGACTGAGAATCTACCACCCCACTATCTGAAACTATGTAGGGCATCTAGATTCAAACCAGTATGTAGGGCATCTAGATTCAGACCAGTATGTAGGGCATCTAGATTCAGACCAGTATGTAGGGCATCTAGATTCAGACCAGTATGTAGGGGATCTAGATTCAAACCAGTATGTAGGGCATCTAGATTCAGACCAGTATGTAGGGCATCTAGATTCAGACCAGTATGTAGGGGATCTAGATTCAAACCAGTATGTAGGGCATCTAGTTTCAGACCAGTATGTAGGGCATCTAGATTCAGACCAGTATGTAGGGCATCTAGATTCAGACCAGGATGTAGGGCATCTAGATTCAGACCAGTATGTAGGGCATCTAGTTTCAGACCAGTATGTAGGGCATCTAGAACCCCTACATCCTGGTCTTGCCCAGAGAAAAACAAGTTTCAACCAGTCCAGTAAATGTGGAGGAGGAGTTAAGATGGACTCTGACCAATACATAGAAATGATTGCTGTCCTTTATGAATGTACCCTGTTCATCAAAATGACCAAATACACTGACTGTTTAAAGCAAAACTAGACAAATATTTAATATTTAATATGGTGAACCGGAAAAATCTAAATAAAATCTGCATGATTAAAAACCCCATTTAGCAGTTGAATGTGAGTTACATCCACTCTGGTAGGCTACACAACTCCAGTAAAACACAATTGTCTTTAGCGCATTTGGTAGCAATGACCCAGCAAATTACATTGGTTGTCACTCAACTAATAAAGTCTATGATTTGACATTGCAAAATCCCTTTTGCAGCATCTGAATGCTGAAAGCGCCAGATGTACAAATAGCCTATTAGAAGAACAGTGATAACTGTCTCTGGCGCCAGCAGCTGTGTCTCCTGCACAGCTGTTATCTGACAGTCATATGCAGTTCATGCATAAAGGTTCGATAGGCTACTGAACTGAAGGAGAGGACGCGTCATTTCAACAAATAAGAGGTATAAAACATTAGTGAGCAATTCTTAACGTTTGAATCGATTTTCTGACGGATCCGTGCTTATTTTGGATTAGTTTGGCCTCCCACAGACCGGTGCACTCGTATATTAACATTTTAATCGGGGACCCAATGTGTATAGGTGAATCGTTACATCCCTAGAATATATAAATAATTTATGAGTTAAAAAATTGATCTAGCAACTGCAGATTTCCTCTTTTAGCAAGACTTGTCAAATAATGTTGAGAATGCTGGTGCAGACATGAGAGCCCATCTAGAGGAGCTATCATATTGGGAGAACATAAGAATTTGATGTAATAATCAAGTTATTAATGGTGATAAAAAAACACATGTATTCCCCAACCTATCATGAAACTACACAACCCCTGCTGAATAGCATGGCAGATAATATAACCTGCAGTCAACATCAGCTTGATAGAGAGGATGCTTCTGCGTGTTGCTACTGACTAGTGATCTACAGAGGTTGCTCTTAGTCAACACATTCAGTGGAGGGAGACAGAGTCCATGATAAGGCACTCTGCCTCCCTGTCTCACTGAGATAGTTAGCAAGCCAGAATACACATGTGAAATGATCGGATGGGTTCGGTGTACAGTTAGTAATATCATGGAAACTGATCTGACCTGCTGAGGGGTATTTCATGTTTTTTACACCCCTTGTCTTTTCCAGGGATAGTGGTAAGAGTTGATGTATTTATTTAACCTTTATTTATTCAGGGAGTCATACTGAGACCAGGATCTATTTTACAGATGAGCCCTGAATAACATACATTACAGAAAATACGCGCATCAATTTCATTGGTTGATTTTGGACCAGGCAATAGGGAAGTCCTCTGCTGTAAGACAATAGGACAGTCTTGGACTGTTCTAAAACAATGGGACAGTCATCGACTGCTGTAAGACAATGGGACAGTCAAGGACTGCTCTAAAACAATGGGACAGTCTTGTCTCCCATTGTCTTAGAGCAGTCCAAGACTGTCCCATTGTCCTACAGAAGTCCATGACTGTCCCATTGTCCTACAGACGTCCAAGACTGTCCCATTGTCCTACAGAAGTCCATAACTGTCCCATTGTCTTACAGCAGTCCATGACTGTCACATTAGCATATCTGCTCACTATAGCACATGAACCATAATTTAATCAATCACATAGCTACATGCTTGAGGAAATTATTCTGGAAATGTCCATTATTTGAATAGTTATCGCAACTTTACAACTTACAATTAGCTCAGTGTTATATTGCAGGGAGGCTGAAAGCTCAATGTTATTTTGCAGGGAGGCTGAAATCTCAGTGTTATTTAGCAGTGAGGCTGAAAGTTTGAAAGTTAACATTGCATTTGTGATTAGAAAGTGCTGTTCCTCTGTCCATTCTTTATTGGTCAGGTAGTGTTGACCATTATCAATGCCATAATGGGCCAGGAGCAGGCCAATGTTTCCTCTGCTCTGAGCCATAAGGTTAGCATGGTGCAAGAGGCATCGGGTGGTGGGGGACAGGGATGGGGGTAGATGAGAGCCAGGTGGGAGTCAGAGGAGGACCTCAGGGCAGAGTCAAGGGGGAGCTCTGTCAGTAAGTCAGGGGGCTTGTCAGAGGGCGACGCCTGTCTGAGGGGAACCAGGAAGAACCACGGGGGGCCAGGGGGCAGGCCTCAGGCTCCTCCACCTCAACACATGTGTTCCTGAGCTCAGATCTAACTCCCCTATGGAAGGCCCTCAGAAGAGCACTCGCCTGGAAAACGATCTGACAGGCGTCTGCACAAACACACAACACAAACAACCCAGGTTTTAATCACACCTGGCCTAAGAGCCATATCAGAAGATCGTTAAACATCCGCAGGGCTGGGAAACATAATAATAACACATTGAACACATCGTCAATTCCTCGCTAAATCAGGCTGAATTAGTTGTTTATATAGTGTGAATGACAAAAGTATGATTTAACTGTTTACATGGTGTGACTGAGAAAAGTATGATTTAACTGTTTATATAGTGTGACTGACAAAAGTATGATTTAACTGTTTAAATGTGGAAGCACCCTTAGTCTCCTGGGTCACGGAATAGGCCACAATTTGTGCGACTACAGAGCTGTGTGTCAGAACGGGCAACGACCCCCCAGGGAACGGTCCTGTCCCACTTCCTGTTCACCTTCTACACCTCGTACCTCAGATATAACTCTGAAACATGCCACCTACAGAAGTTCTCAGATGACTCCGCAATTGTAGGGTGCATCAGGGATGCAAAACAAAGGAGATGGTGGTGGACTTCAGGAGAACCAAGGCCCAACTGACTGCAGTCCCTATACAGGGGATGGATGTGGAAATGGTTGGGTCATACAAGTTGCTGGAAGTCCAAATGGACAACAGGCTGGAATGGGCCGGTAACACCGGGGCCCTGTACAAAAAGGGCCAGAGCCGACTCTACGTTCTGAGGAGGCTCAGGTTTAACAATTATGCATCCATCCGTGAATAACTCTGGTCTATTATCACTCATTCACTCAGGACTTATTTATTCATTCAGGTCTGTATATACATATTCATGTACAGTTGTCAACTTGCAATATTTGTTTTCTTTCTGTAACAATGTATAGTTTACATATTCAGCCATCCACCCATACTATGCAATGCCTTTTTATCTCTCTTTTAATCTAGAAGATACATGATGAAGTTGCAGAGGAATGAGGTGATGTGAAGATACATGATGAAGTTGCAGAGGAATGAGGTGATGTGAAGATACATGCTGAAGTTGCAGAGGAATGAGGTGATGTGAAGATACATGATTGCTTAGCTTTAAAAAACAGATAAAAAAACATACTGTATCACAGTGCCTCTCCTCTTTCTAAATATATAATTTAACTGTACTGTATTTAACAATATGAATATATACACTACCGTTCAAAAGTTTGGTGTCACTTAGAAATGTCCTTGTTTTTGAAAGAAAGGCAAATTGATCAGAAATACAGTGTAGACATTGTTAATGTTGTAAATGACTATTGTAGCTGAAAACGGCAGATTTTTTATGGAATGGCTTTTTCTTTGCAACTCTGCCTAGAAGGCCAGCATCCCGGAGTCGCCTCTTCACTGTTGACGTTGAGACTGGTGTTTTGCGGGTACTATTTAATGAAGCTGCCAGTTGAGGACTTGTGAGGCGTCTGTTTATCAAACTAGACACTCTAATGTACTTGTCCTCTTGCTCAGTTGTGCACCGGGGCCTCCCACTCCTCTTTCTATTCTGGTTAGAGCCAGTTTGCGCTGTTCTGTGAAGGGAGTAGTACACAGCGTTGTACGATATCTTCAGTTTCTTGGCAATTTCTCACATGGAATAGCCTTCATATCTCAGAACAAGAATAGACTGATGAGTTTCAGAAGATGCTGATGCTCCAGATACTCAACTAGTCTAAAGAAGGCCAGTTTTATTGCTTCTTTAAGTAGCACAAGAGTTTACAGCTGTGCTTACATGTTTGCAAAACGGTTTTCTAATGATCAATTAGCCTTTTAAAATGATAAACTTGGATTAGCTAACACAACGTGCCATTAGAACACAGGAGTGATGACCTAGGGCAGACCACCCGCTCAGCACCACAACTGACCCCATAGACTGTAAGCCTAGGGCAGACCACCCGCTCAGCACCACAACTGACCCCATAGACTGTAGGCCTAGGGCAGACCACCCACTCAGCACCACAACTGACCCCATAGACTGTAGGCCTAGGGCAGACCACCCACTCAGCACCACAACTGACCCCATAGACTGTAGGCCTAGGGCAGACCACCCACTCAGCACCACAACTGACCCCATAGCTCTACCACACAGATGAAGCCCTGGAGCTCTACCACACAGATGAAGCCCTGGAGCTCTACCACACAGCTGAAGCCCTGGAGCTCTACCACACAGATGAAGCCCTGTAGCTCTACCACACAGATGAAGCCCTGTAGCTCTACCACACAGCTGAAGCCCTGGTGCTCTACCACACAGCTGAAGCCCTGGAGCTCTACCACACAGCTATGGCCAAACTGGGAGACTGGACATTCCCCTTCATTATGCTCTTGACATACAGGATCCTGTACCCCCCCCCCCCCCCCCCCCAATCCTAGAGAGTTGATGATCACTGATGATGTCCCTCATGCCCTAAAATGTCAACTGTCTTTAAAACAGCACAGTGAGGATCCGTTATTACAATAGAGGCAATAATATCCACAGTGGCCCGTAGAGACCGTCCCATCACGCCTGTCTCTGATTGGATAACTCTAGTCCACCATGCCCTGTAGCTGTCTATGTGAATATAAAACTCAGTGTAGGAGACTGCTGTGACTCTGGTCAGGGAGTGAAGCCCCTCAGAGGGTGTGTGTGAGAGTGTGTGATGCCGCTGCTCTGGGTGGTAGTGGTGGGGGTGTTAGGAGTCTTTGGGGCAGAGGGAGAGGAGGCTCTCTGTCGGATACTGGGGAGCCCAGAGTTCTCTCTGCTGTCCAAGGAAGGAGACGTGACTATAGGAGGAGCCTTCTCCATCCACAGCAAAATCACAGAGCCCCCGCTCTCCTTCACAGAAATACCACCTCCTCTCACCTGCTCCAGGTAAGCTCCTCCTTGGTTACAGTTTATTTAATATTGTATTATTATTATTATTTATTATGCTCATGATTTGTACGACTTTAACTTTTCTTTAACTTTTTAGTGTAAACCTCAGAGAGTTCCGATTCGCTCAGACCATGATCTTCGCCATCGAGGAGATCAACAACAGTGACACTCTGCTTCCGAATATCTCTATTGGATATCGTATCTATGATAACTGCGGCTCGACTCTGTCCTCTATGCGTGCGGTCATGGCCCTGATGAATGGTCAGGAGAGGACGGCGGGAAAGACCTGTTTTGGCCAACCAGCAGTCCATGCCATAATCGGAGAGTCAGAGTCCTCCTCCACTATAGTGATGTCACGCACCACAGGTCCATTCCAAATACCTGTGGTAAGAGGCCCTATAGGAGTAGCTACTGACATTATACTAGAATTTAAGTAAATCTTGTTTTAGTGTATTCACTTCTGTCTCTTTCTCTCTCCCTGTCACGCTCCCTTTCTCTCTCTCTCTCTCTCTCTCTCTCTCTCTCTCTCTCTCTCTCTCTCTCTCTCTCTCTCTCTCTCTCTCTCTCTCTCTCTCTCTCTCTCTCTCTCTCTCCCTTTCTCTCTCTCTCTCTCTCTCGCTCTCTCTCGCTCTCTCTCTCTCTCTCTCTCACCTTCTCTACCTCTCCCTCTCCCTGTCTCTCTCCCTCTCTCTCTCTCTCTCTCTCTCTCTCTCTCTCAGATCAGCCACTCTGCCACATGTGAGTGCCTAAGCAGCAGGAAGGAGTACCCTTCTTTCTTCCGAACCATTGCCAGTGACCTCTATCAGAGTAGAGCCCTGGCCCAGCTGGTAAAGTACTTTGGCTGGAGCTGGGTGGGAGCGGTCAATAGTGATAGTGACTACGGCAACAACGGCATGGCTATCTTCCTAGCTGCAGCCAAGGAGGAAGGCGTCTGTGTGGAATACTCACAGAAGTTCAGCCGGACGGAGCCAGAGAAGCTGTTAAAGGTTGTGGATGTGATCCGAGGGGGGACAGCCAGGGTGATCGTAGGCTTTCTGGCCCACGTAGAGATGAACAACCTGCTGGAGCAGCTCAGTCGGCAGAACATCACTGGCCTGCAGTTTATTGGTGTGGAGGCCTGGATCACTGCAGACAGCCTGGTCACCCCTACTAGCTACAGTGTGCTGGGGGGTTCACTGGGGTTCGCTGTCCAGAAGGCCAACATCAGCGGCTTCTCTGACTTTGTAACAAAGCAGTTCTGGGAGACGGCATTTCAATGCACAGAGACAAGCCACCAGGAGAACACAACGCTGAGTAGGCCTTGTAGTGAGAATCAGGATCTGATAGAGCTGAGAGGTTATAATGCAGATGTGGAAGAGCTCAGATACTCTAGTAATATCTATAAAGCCATATATGCAGTGGCCCACTCTCTGCACAGCTTGCTGAAGTGCAAAACGGAACGCGGATGTGATCGAAATGTGAAAACTGAACCTTGGCAGGTAACAGCAACTACACGTCTAATCTCTGTTCCTCACTGCCAGTATAACCCAACTACACCTCTAATGTCTGTTCCTCACTGCCAGTATAACCCAACTACACCTCTAATGTCTGTTCCTCACTGCCAGTATAACCCAACTACACCTCTAATGTCTGTTCCTCACTGCCAGTATAACCCAACTACACCTCTAATCTCTGTTCCTCACTGCCAGTATAACCCAACTACACCTCTAATCTCTGTTCCTCACTGCCAGTATAACCCAACTACACCTCTAATGTCTGTTCCTCACTGCCAGTATAACCCAACTACACCTCTAATCTCTGTTCCTCACTGCCAGTATAACCGAACTACACGTCTAATCTCTGTTCCTCACTGCCAGTATAACCCAACTACACCTCTAATCTCTGTTCCTCACTGCCAGTATAACCCAACTACACCTCTAATGTCTGTTCCTCACTGCCAGTATAACTGAAAATAAAAACTCATATTTTTTTTTCCTTTTTCCAGGTAGTGGAGTCTCTGAAGAAGGTGAATTTCACCATAAAGACGGGGGACCAGGTGTGGTTTGACAGTACAGGTGCTGCAGCAGCCATGTATGAGGTGGTGAACTGGCAGCGTGGGCCAGACGGAAGTGTCCAGTTTAAACCAGTGGGTTACTATGACGCCTCCCTACCCCCTGGACAACAATTTGTCCTCAGGACAGAGGACATCATGTGGCCTGGGGGGCTCCCACAGGTACAGTAAATAGATGCTCAGAGATGAAAACAAACTGTTTACAAACATAACGTTTTTGAATAAATAATCTTAGCGATTAGAGTGTTGGGCCAGTAACTGAAAGGTTGCCAGGGGCTCAGGTTGCCAGGGGCTCAGGTTGCCACGGGCTCTGTACTACTATGGCTGACCATTACACTGCACCTATGTGACAATAAAACATCCTTTCCTTCCTTATTGTGGGGATCAATATTACAATTAAATACATTTATCTAAAAAACCCTGCTGGAGTAAAACATGTAACATTTAGAGAAACCATGTCTGCTCTCTGTCCCCTAAAGACGCCTGTCTGCTCTCTGTCCCCTAAAGACGCCTGTCTGCTCTCTGTCCCCTAAAGACGACTGTCTGCTCTCTGTCCCCTAAAGATGACTGTCTGCTCTCTGTCCCCTAAAGATGACTGTCTGCTCTCTGTCCTCTAAAGATGACTGTCTGCTCTCTGTCCCCTAAAGATGACTGTCTGCTCTCTGTCCCCTAAAGATGCCTGTGTCAGTGTGCAGTGAGAGCTGTCCCCCAGGCACTCGTAAGGCTGCACAGAAAGGAAAGCCTGTCTGCTGTTATGACTGTATCCCATGTGCAGAGGGAGAGACCAGCAACGCTACAGGTACCACAAGCCCAACAATCAACCTACTCAGAACTTATACAAATTGCGGGCTGTGTGTCCTAATCCAGTTTTTCAGGGTTCAGTCCTTGGTCAATGTAATGTCTAGATTATGACATCATGTATTCTACTTTACTACTAATCATTCGAATAATGATTTCCTTTCAGATTCTATTGGCTGCATACACTGCCCTGAGGAGTACTGGTCCAATCCTGGCAAAAACAAATGTATATTAAAGGCTATTGAGTTCCTGACCTTCACCGAGGTCATGGGGATAGTACTTATGCTTTTCTCCTTGTGTGGAGTGTTTCTAACTGTGCTTGTGGCTATTCTCTTCTTGATAAAGAAGGACTCCCCCATCGTCAGGGCCAACAACTCTGAGCTGAGCTTCCTGCTGCTCTTCTCCTTGACTCTGTGTTTCCTGTGTTCTCTTACTTTCATTGGCCGGCCCTCTGAGTGGTCCTGTATGCTGCGCCACACAGCGTTTGGGATCACCTTCGTCCTCTGCATCTCTTGTGTTCTGGGGAAAACAATAGTGGTGTTGATGGCCTTCAGGGCTACACTTCCAGGCAGTAATGTCATGAAATTGTTTGGGCCTCCACAGCAGAGACTCAGTGTTCTGGCTTTCACTCTCATACAGGTCCTGATCTGTGTTCTTTGGTTAACAGTCTCCCCTCCTTTCCCCTACAAGAATATGAAGATCTATAAAGAAAAGATCATTCTAGAGTGTAATGTGGGTTCAGCTATTGGTTTCTGGGCTGTGTTGGGGTATATAGGACTCCTGGCTCTCTTGTGCTTTGTTCTGGCTTTTCTGGCTCGGAAGCTGCCTGATAACTTCAATGAGGCCAAATTCATCACCTTCAGCATGCTCATATTCTGTGCAGTGTGGATCACCTTTATCCCAGCTTATGTCAGCTCTCCTGGGAAGTTCACTGTAGCTGTGGAGATCTTTGCCATTCTGGCCTCTAGTTATGGGTTGCTTTTCTGTATATTTGCACCTAAATGTTATATAATCCTGTTTAAACCTGAGCTAAATACCAAGAAACACATGATGGGGAAAATGAAATGAATGTAATGTAAAACCATGTAATGTACTGTAAAACCATGTAATGTACTGTGATGATGCTTCTCCTAATATCTTTCCATATGCTGCTCTGCTGGAACACATAATAAATGGAATTGGGAATGTATTAAGCTTCACTGCTCCATTACTCTGTCAACATACATTACATGCACCCCACTGCTAGTGAAAGACACACAAGCAAATGGCATGTCCTTATTCTGGTAAATATGCTACTGGGTCTTTCCACAAAGTGAGACCCTTTTGGGTAGTGTAACTTGGTGAAAAAAAAACATTTTAACATTCTGTCATGAAGAGTGCATGTTAAACTTAATAAAAAAACATGTTTTCCCATCTCAAGAGGTTAAATAATGTTTTTTTATACATAAAGCCAGTGCCTATGAAAGTTAAGAGTCCTTAATTGAAACAATAACAAAGCCAACCCCGCCTGACGGATGTGCCTGGAGAAATTCATCTGTTAAAACATTTCTAGCATGTCTATCTAACAGGGTCGACGTGTTATGCTCGACCCCCTCAGTTGTCGACCACAAAACAAAAGAAAATGGCCAAAAAGATTTGAACCACTTCACCTGCTTTTACACTGTGATTAGACTCAAAAGGAATAGTTTCATCATTGTCCTTAGAATTAGGGACAGTGGTGGGGTAGTGATGGGGGTAGTGATGGGGGTAGTGATGGAGGTAGTGGTGGGGTAGTGGTGGGGTAGTGATGGGGGTAGTGGTGGGGTAGTGATGGAGTAGTGATGGGGGTAGTGGTGGGGTAGTGATGGAGGTAGTGATGGGGGTAGTGATGGGGGTAGTGATGGGGGTAGTGATGGAGGTAGTGGTGGGGTAGTGGTGGGGTAGTGATGGGGGTAGTGGTGGGGTAGTGATGGAGTAGTGATGGGGGTAGTGGTGGGGTAGTGATGGAGGTAGTGATGGGGGTAGTGATGGAGGTAGTGATGGGGGTAGTGATGGGGGTAGTGATGGAGGTAGTGGTGGGGTAGTGGTGGTGTAGCGGTGGGAGTAGTGATGGGGGTAGTGATGGGGGTAGTGATGGAGGTAGTGATGGGGGTAGTGATGGAGGTAGTGATGGGGGTAGTGATGGGGGTAGTGATGGAGGTAGTGATGGGGTAGTGATGGGGGTAGTGATGGAGGTAGTGATGGGGGTAGTGATGGGGGTAGTGATGGAGGTAGTGATGGGGGTAGTGATGGGGGTAGTGATGGAGGTAGTGGTGGAGGTAGTGATGGGGGTAGTGGTGGAGGTAGTGATGGGGGTAGTGATGGGTGTAGTGATGGGGGTAGTGGTGGGGTAGTGATGGGGGTGTTAGGACTCTTTGGGGCAGAGGGAGAGGATCTCTGTCAGATAATGGGGAGCCCAATGAAGGAGACGTGACTATAGGAGGAGCCTTCTCCATCCATTGCAAACACACAGAGGCCCCGCTCTCCTTCACAGAAATACCACCTCCTCTCACCTGCTCCAGGTAAGCTCCTTCATAGACATCACCTCTTCTCACCTGCTCCAGGTAAGCTCCATAGACACTACCTCCTCTCACCTGCTCCAGGTAAGCTCCTTCATAGACACCACCTCCTCTCACCTGCTCCAGGTAAGCTCCTTCATTGACTCTCTGATGGATGTATAGTCAGGTGAAAAAGTAAGTAAACCCCCTGGAAAGTTCTCTCTGTTTTTACATATTTGGACAGATGGATATGTAATCTTCACTTCAACACTCTTGACAGATAAAGGTTACAATTAAAATAAACAAAAATGCCTTTTCCTTATGGGGGAAAAGTTAGTCACATAAAATGGCTAAAATTAGAATTAGTTGTACCAAAACAAGTGCAAATGATTAGAAAACATTAGAGGGAAACTTCCATAAAGATAAGAAAATTGGTCTGGTCCCTCAGAAGAAATATTATTGATGCCCATGAGTCTGGGAGGAGTTACAGTCTGGGAGGAGTTACAGTCTGGGAGGAGTTACAGTCTGGGAGGAGTTACAAATCCATTTTCAAACAATTCGAAGTACATCATTCCATTTCCAAGCAATTCGAAGTGTATCATTCTACTGTCCGATGAAAATTCCAGCAAACTACCTAGGACAGGTCGTCCTACCAAAGTCAGGCCAAGAGCTGACCGAAAGATGCTCATAGAAGTCTCTAAGAACCCCAGGGTAACATCAAGTGATCTACAGGCCTCTCTTGCCACAATCAATGTCGAATTGCATGGGTACACTGTCAGAAAGAGACTGCACAAACATGGCCTACATGGGAGGTCAGGAAGGTATTTTTTGCTCTCAAAAAATAATATCAAGACACAACTGACTTTACCCAGGTGTTATCTGGCAAAACAGGATACACAATAGTTGTAGCTTGACTCTGTCCTCTAGGAGATCAACAACATCAGTTCTCTGCTCCCCAACATCTCTATTGGCTACAGGATACACAATAGTTGTAGCTCGACTATTGCTCTCTATACGTGCGGTCATGGCCCTGATGAATGGTCAGGAGAGGACGGTGGATGGTTGGAAGTACCTGGATGCGCGTATGTTCTTCAGTTTGGCTGATGAAAAATAACATCTATTGTCTTATTCCTGCTGTTCTATCTAGATCAGCCACTTTGCCACCGTGGGTGTCTGAGTAACAGAAAGGTCCTTCCTCTATCAGAGCAGAGTCCTGGCCCAACTGGTCAAGTACTTTGGCTGGACCTGGGTGAGGGCTATAAGCAGTGATAATGACTACGGCAACAACGGCATGGTGACCTCGCGGAGGCTGCAGGTCTGGAGGGGCTGTGTATAGACCTCTGAGGCTATCTTATGGAACAGCCCCAGGGAGTAGATAGCCAGGGTGGTTAAGGTGATCAGCAGGGCCAGCTGCAGGGTTGTGGTGGCCTTTTGGTCCCAGTGGAAGATGGAGGTTCTGCTGGAGGAGGTTCCGGCCCATAACCTGATTGGGCTGCAGTGGGTGGGCAGTGAGTTCTGGCTCACCACTGATCTCCTGGTCACCAGGAGGAGCTCTGCTGTCCTCAGCGGCACTATGAGAGTCACCATCAGTAAGTCTATGATCCCAGGCCTCAGAGAGTTCTTGCTTTTGGTCAGTTCAGCCCAGGACCCAGACAACACCCTGCTCAGAGAGTTCTGGGAGCCATGTTCAGCTGCAGATTTTCTAATAAACACGTCTGTAAAACCACAATGAGGACATCAACCTATCAAGTAAGTTTTTATAAATCATTGGGTACAGTGCAAGAAAAACGTCAGATTAATCTGAAATGGCGGCATTCATTCAAGTTCACCTTTACAACATAACATACATAGGCATTTCATTATTAAGACCTTTAGGAAATAATGTCCGGAGGGTGAAAATCCCCAAAACATTCTCTTTTACTCAGACTATTATTTATATCACCTCTCCTGTCTGATATCTTAACTTTCTCTATGCCACAAAATCTAAAGGTAGAAATTTCATGTTTTAGGTCATTAAACTTTACTGCGACTGGAGGGTTTAGTTAAAATATATATTTGCTGAGAGGGAGGGCCATACATTTTCATTTCAGATAGTTCCGATTTTCTCCAGGTACCACTTATTATATATAACCTACAGTACATGTTGACTGATTGAAATAAGTTATTTCCCAGGGACAAATTATAACTGAAAAACAATATTGCTAAACCATTCACTAATAATAAAAAAACAACTTTGTTGTAGTTTTGCCTGAATTGCGATTCCACCGGAAACGTTCTGATTTCCCCAAAGACTTGCCATGTAAAAAAAAAAAAGGTTTCTTCAGAGAACTCATCATTTAGAATCTACATTCAGAAGTGACTGAGCCATTGGTTCTGGGAAAGACACAGGGGACTGCACTATTCTTACTTAACACCTGATAGTCCAACTGTTTTGTCAATCACTCAGTGAGTGTCATCATTGGTGGAAACCGAGCATTGAACCAGTTCTAAGCTCCCATAGCATCACACCCATCATTAATGGTGAAATATAAAGGAGCCCAGATGGAGAGTGTCAGGATCCTGAGAGGTGAGACACTCGGTGAAAAGCTATGCTGCAGCTAGCAGACCTCCTGGTGATCACTCTGCTGACAGTGACAGCTAAGGCTGGGGAGCCTGTGTGTAGACCTTATGGAACAAAAGAACTGTCACACTTCTCAAAGGAGGGAGACATCAACTTAGGAGGCATTTTCTCCTTTCACCAAAACCCAGTCAGTGTGAATCCAACTCTGCAGGTCAACCCAGGAATCATCCCGTGTGAAGGGTAAGAAAGTGTTAAAAAATAGTTTACTTTGGTGTGAATTAATATGCTTTTGTCTCTGTTCACATGTACAAACATGTATGGTCACAGGTGTGTATATTATGGTCACAGGTGAGTAAGAAAAAACATATTCAAAAAGTGTTGAAAACCATCTGTCTCTGGCTGGGATTTCACTGACTAAAACTGAAGTGACTGTTCTAGATCTTCTCTCTGCAGGCTGGACCCAGGTGAGCTCCAGTATGCCCAGACCATGATCTTTGCCATAGAGGAGATCAATAACAGCTCTGAGCTGCTGCCAGGGCTGTCTCTGGGCTACAGGATCTTTGACTCGTGCCCTAGCATTCCCCTGTCAGTGCGGGCATCCCTGGCTCTGATAAACGGATATGAGGAGGAGCCACAGAGCTGCACCAAGCCCTCCACCGTGCACGCTGTCATAGGGGAGACCACCTCCACCTCCACTATAGCCATGGCGCGCACCTTGGGGCCCTTCCACATACCTGTGGTGAGTCAGGGAGAGTATGGGTGTGTATGTATTCAGAGAGAAAGGCAGAGATGATGCTATGTGAAAATACTGCCTTGTCTATGTGCTTCTTTTAAAGAATGGCCACATTGGAGCAGTGTGTTAGGAACGTCTGTCTTCTGTCTTCCAGCTCAGTCATTCAGCCACCTGTGCTTGTCTGAGTAACAGAAGGCAATACCCTTCATTCTTCAGAACCATCCCCAGTGACTTCTATCAGAGCAGAGCCCTGGCAAAGCTGGTCAAACACTTTGGCTGGACCTGGGTGGGGGCCATCAGAACCAACAATGACTACGGTAACAACGGCATGGCCACCTTCCTGAAAGCAGCGTCCAGTGAAGGGGTGTGTGTAGAGTACTCAGTGGCCATCTACAGGACTGACACCAGAGAATGGTTCCTAGAGGTGGTGGACATCATTAAACAGGCCACCTCCAAGGTGATCGTGGCATTTGTAGACGGCACAGACCTGGACATCCTCATCAAAGAGCTATACCAGCAGAACGTGACAGGGCTGCAGTGGGTGGGTAGCGAGGGCTGGATCACCTACCGTTACATTGCCTCCCACGTCAACTACGCCGTGGTCCAGGGGGCGGTGGGCTTCGCTGTGCCCAACGCGGTCATCCCCGGCCTGGGGGAGTTCTTGGCTAACAGGCGGCCCTCCACCCAGCTGGGGGACAGGGGGATGGTGGAGCTGTGGGAGAGTGTGTTCAGCTGCAGCATGACTCCTGACTCACAGGGTTCCCCAGTCAGAGCCTGCACAGGGAGGGAGTCCCTGAGAGACAGTGGCTCCCGCTACACAGATGTGTCAGATGCTAGTCTGCTCAACAACATCTACAAAGCTGTGTATGCTGTGGCTCACGCTCTACACCTCCTCACTACCTGTCAGAGTGGACGGGGGCCTTTCCAGAATAACACGTGTGCAGACAAGGATAAAATAGAGCCTTGGCAGGTAAAGTAACTCTGTGCTTTACTAAAGTCAACAAATACCACCTGTAGCCTCTGACACGAGATCAGGGATTATTGTATTTTCTTCCTCCAGGTGTTGCATTACCTGACCCAGGTGAACTTCACCACTAAGCACGGGGAGAGGGTGTTCTTTGATGAGCAGGGGGACCCATCTGCGCGCTACGCCCTGGTCAACTGGCAGATGGATAACACAGGGTACATCTTGTTTGAGACCATCGGCTACTATGACGCCTCACAGCCAGAGGGCCAGACGTTTGAGATGAAGGAGGGTGTTAGTGCTGTCTGGGCAGGCAATCGGCCTGAGGTAAGGACCTGTTAGGGAGAGGCTTCCATCAATCATTCAACATGTGTAACTGTGTGACTGTGTGACTGTGTTCCTTTAAGCCAAGTCTTTTTACAGTGAGACTAGTGTATTAAAATATACTGTATTCTTGTGTTTGATTAAATATGAGTGATCCCTTGGGGTTAAGTGTGTCTGTGTGTTCCAGGTACCCAGGTCTATCTGCAGTGAGAGCTGTCTGCCAGGGACCCGCAGGGCCTTCGTTAAGGGGAAACCTGACTGTTGCTTTGACTGCATCGTCTGTGCAGAAGGGGAGTTCAGCAACACCACAAGTGAGACCTCAGGACTCGTAGCCTTTACTCTAGCCTCCATCATGTTCATGTTGGGAAAAATCTCAGCCAGCACTTTACTGGTCTGTCTAAAGATGTACATAATAAAACTGTTTATGCTTTCAGATGCAGTGACATGTGCAACATGCCCCCCTGAGTACAAGTCAAATGAAGAGAGGAATAACTGTAAATTGAAAGGCATTGAATACCTCACCTTCAGGGAACTCATGGGTATACTGTTGGTAGCATTCTCTGTGTTTGGTGGGTGTCTGACAATGACAATAGCACTGATATTCTTCCACTACAGAAAGACTCCCATCGTCAGGGCCAACAACTCTGAGCTGAGCTTCCTGCTGCTCTTCTCCTTGACTCTGTGTTTCCTGTGTTCTCTTACTTTCATTGGCCGGCCCTCTGAGTGGTCCTGTATGCTGCGCCACACAGCGTTTGGGATCACCTTCGTCCTCTGCATCTCTTGTGTTCTGGGGAAAACAATAGTGGTGTTGATGGCCTTCAGGGCTACACTTCCAGGCAGTAATGTCATGAAATTGTTTGGGCCTCCACAGCAGAGACTCAGTGTTCTGGCTTTCACTCTCATACAGGTCCTGATCTGTGTTCTTTGGTTAACAGTCTCCCCTCCTTTCCCCTACAAGAATATGAAGATCTATAAAGAAAAGATCATTCTAGAGTGTAATGTGGGTTCAGCTATTGGTTTCTGGGCTGTGTTGGGGTATATAGGACTCCTGGCTCTCTTGTGCTTTGTTCTGGCTTTTCTGGCTCGGAAGCTGCCTGATAACTTCAATGAGGCCAAATTCATCACCTTCAGCATGCTCATATTCTGTGCAGTGTGGATCACCTTTATCCCAGCTTATGTCAGCTCTCCTGGGAAGTTCACTGTAGCTGTGGAGATCTTTGCCATTCTGGCCTCTAGCTTTGGGTTACTATTTTGTATCTTTCTCCCCAAATGCTACATCATTTTATGTAAACCAGAGAAAAATACCAAAAAACATTTGATGGGTAAAATGTAATCAAAAGCACGTTGACTTTGTTAAAACACCTTTACATTACTGATTGGAAAATGTTTCAATGTTAGATTATATTGTTTATACAGTCTTTGTCTAATGATGTGACTATAGACTGCATGATGTGACTATAGACTGCATGATGTGACTATAGACTGCATGATGTGACTATAGACTGCATGGTGAGACTATAGACTGCATATTGTGACTATAGACTGCATGATGTGACTATATACTGCATATTGTGACTATAGACTGCATGATGTGACTATATACTGCATATTGTGACTATAGACTGCATGATGTGACTATATAGTGCATATTGTGACTATAGACTGCATGATGTGACTATATACTGCATATTGTGACTATAGACTGATTGGTGTGAGTATAGACTGCATGATGTGACTATAGACTGATTGGTGCGAGTAGAGACTGCATATTGTGACTATAGACTGATTGGTGTGAGTATAGACTGCATGGTGCGACTATAGACTGATTGGTGTGAGTATAGACCGCATATTGTGACTATAGACTGATTGGTGCGAGTATAGACTGCATATTGGGACTATAGACTGCATGGTGTGAGTATAGACTGCATGGTGCGACTATAGACTGCATATTGTGACTATAGACTGATTGGTGTGAGTATAGACGCATGGTGTGACTACAGACTGATTGGTGTGAGTATAGACTGCATGGTGTGACTATAGACTGATTGATGTGAGTATAGACTGCATGGTGTGACTATTGACTGATTGGTGTGAGTATAGACTGCATGGTGCGACTAAAGACTGATTGGTGTGAGTATAGACTGCATGGTGTGACTATAGACTGATTTGTGTGAGTATAGACTGCATGGTGTGACTATAGACTGATTGGTGTGAGTATAGACTGCATGGTGTGACTATAAACTGATTGGTGTGAGTATAGACTGCATGGTGTGACTATAGACTGATTTGTGTGAGTATAGACTGCATGGTGTGACTATAGACTGATTGGTGTGAGTATAGACTGCATGGTGTGACTATAGACTGATCGGTGTGAGTATAGACTGCATGGTGTGACTATAGACTGATTGGTGTGAGTATAGACTGCATGGTGTGACTATAGACTGATTGGTGTGAGTATAGACTGCATGGTGTGACTATAGACTGATTGGTGTGAGTATAGACTGCATGGTGTGACTATAGACTGATTGGTGTGAGTATAGACTGCATGGTGTGACTATAGACTGATTGGTGTGAGTATAGACTGCATGGTGCGACTATAGACTGATTGGTGTGAGTATAGACTGCATGGTGTGACTATAGACTGATTGGTGTGAGTATAGACTGCATGGTGTTACTATAGACTGATTGGTGTGAGTATAGACTGCATGGTGCGACTATAGACTGATTGATAATTTTCTCATTAAGTGATCCTATTTTCACCCATATTTTCCCATATATCTTTACTAATATGTAGAATTAGTTTTGATTGAGAAGTCCATTATCACACGGGCAGGAACAGGTTCACGGGGAGGAACAGGTTCACGGGCAGGAACAGGTTCACGGGCAGGAACAGGTTCATGGGGAAAAGACATGTCATCTCTAATATCCTGGTGAATGGAAGCTGGACACTTTCCCACCGGTCTGTTCTGTAGACTGCTTCGGTTTTACAGGGAGCATGTGCTTAATATGAGCAACTGAGAAATAAATATAACATATTTTATTACACTCCACTCATCAACCGCTGTTTGAGGAGCATGCTCTCGCTGCGCGACAGGTGATAGTCCACCTGAACTCGGTATGCCGTGGGCTCTCCAACCTTGTTCCTACAGCTAACCAGTAAAATCTGTTCAGGAACATCAATAGCAACATGTTTTTACAATGAAACATACACTATATGACCAAAAGTATGTGGACAGCTGCTCGTCGAACATGTGATTCCAAAATCATGGGCGTTAATATGGAGTTGGTCCCCCCTTTGCTGTTGTAGTGGCCCCCACTCTTCTCAATGACATTCAATTCAGCATTTAAGAAAGGGGCAAGTTTACTTGTTCCACCTGAGCGAGTCTGACCACCAGTCAGAGACCACTATGATGACACACCAAATGAGTTTGATGGATCCCTTTCATCACACAACTTTCACATTTTATAGTTTACCAATGAAATGGTCTGATGGTGAAGTAGACATACTTGGTATTCATATCCCTAAAGAAATCAATTAACTCTCAAATTTCTATAGAAAGTTAATCATTGAGAGGTAAAAATGCTGGTAAAATTACACTGCTTAACTCTTTAGTCATATGACAGTTTACTTATTTACTTATTTACACCAGACAACTTGTTTATGTAATTATATGAGAAAAAGATTTTCACTTTATTTGGAAGTGTAAACCAGACAACCTTTTACATGCTTATTTATACATGCAACGTTCCCATTAGGTCCCTTAAGGATATCGGCACAATGTTATCCCACTGACATTCTGAGAACGTTCTAAGAACATTGCTTGATGGTTCGATGGGAACGTTCTCTGGGGGACCTTTGTCTTGTTCCCAGGTCATCACCGAGGACCATGTCAGGACATTGGTCCCCTGGAGGTTTTGTCTTGTTCATGGTTGGCCCCAGGGGGATGGATTTAAAATAAATAAATCAAAATATATTGTTTTATGAATGTGTTAAAATTGTCAACAAAAAATACATGTGGGAAAGCATTACACATATATGAAATATAAAAATGCTATTTTGAGATGTCAAAAGCCTAAACGTATCTATCCACTGCATGCTCATATTAGCAGCATAGCCCAGTCTCTGTCAGTATCCCACCTGCCTTTCTCATCCTGTACCCATGGGACATACAGAATAAACACTGGAAACACATCCCACTCGTTGAAATGGAGTGTATGGGCAGTCCCAGTTTCTTAGGGGGTACTCTCACCTCTATAAAAAGAGGAACCCCTCAGTATGCCCTGTCAGACACAGCTACACTGCTGAAGGCTGATATGGCACTGAGAACAGAGGTGGTTCTGATGCTGCTGGTGGTGGTGGTGAGGGGTATGGCAGCTCCAGCCCCAGCCTGCTCTCTGCTGGGCCAACCCGCTCTGCCTCTCCTGTCTGCCGAAGGGGACATCAACATAGGGCCTGTGTTCTCCCTACATAGGAATGCCTTCTTCAAGGTCCATTCCTTCACCTCCAGACCAGAGAATACCCCCTGTATCAGGTATGTGTTAAAAACAACTGTCTGTTGGTACTTTTCAATGTTTTGGAATATTTCTCATCAAGATAGATGTTTTTTTCTCTTACAAGTGTCAAAAATATATAATCATTGATTATTCTATTACACTAAACACAATATTCAAATCATCTCGACCGACTATATCAGTTTTAGTTCATATGCTGGCATATCTGATTCCTTCGACTGTCTGTTCAGGTTCATCCCACGTTCCAGTTTGCCCTGGAGGAGATAAACAACAGCAGGGATCTGCTGCCAGGGCTGTGTCTGGGTTATCAGGTCTGCTCAGGGAGTTCTGGGAGACTGAGTTCCAGGTCTCCTTCAAGGATTGCAGCGAGCGGGGAAGCAGCGAGCTGGGCACAAAGTCAGAGAACTAAGAAAAGCTGAAGAACCGATACACCGATGTGTCAGAACTGAGAATATCCAAGTGTATACGCCATCGCACATTCTCAATACAACCTACTGACAGACAGCAGCAACAGACCAGTCTACACAACTCAGAGTTGAGCTCCAGATACACCAAAACTACCATGTCATATTTGTATTTGAATTTATTTATCCCCATTAGCTGCTGTTCTTCCTGCGATCCAACACATGAAAGCACTTACATTACACATAAAACAGTCATATAACATTATTACACCACTACATATCCACAATACAAAATGTTTGCTCTCTCTCTCTCTCTCTCTCTCTCTCTCTCTCTCTCTCTCTCTCTCTCTCTCTCTCT
>CM042379.1:30983547-31093547 GCA_023634145.1 Thymallus thymallus | reverse complement strand
GTATACAGCCCATCTGTAAATAGTCCACCCTACTACCTCATCCCCATATTGTTATTTTTGCTAATTTGCACCCCAGTATCTCTATTTGCACATCATCATCTGCACATCTATCACTCCAGTGTTGATGCTAAATTGTAATTATTTCACCACTACGGCCTATTTATTGCCTTACCTTCCTAATCTTACTACATTTGCACTCACTGTGTATAGATTCTCTATTGTGTTATTGACTGTACGTTTGTTTATCTCATGTTCAACTCTGTGTTGTTGTTGTTTCTGTCGCACTGCTTTGCTTTGTCTTGGCCAGGTCGCAGTTATAAATGAGAACTTGAATGGCCTACCTGGTTAAATAAAGGTAAAATAAAAAAATAAAAAATAAAAATATATAATCAAATAGCTAAATGATCCTTAATATGACCTTCTTAAAACAACTCCACACTAAATATGCTAGTAACTTTCCAGTAATCAATAACCATGACACAATGCAGCACCTCCCTCACTGATGCCCAATGGTGCTCGTTCCCTGGTGTATGACTGTGTCACATTGTGCCACAATGTATAAATACCAGTTTCAGCACTGCCATCCCCTTGTTGGGCACCTGTAATGCCAGCCTAGTAGACTATAGCAGCCTAGCAGTGTCAGGAATGCTGTCCACGCAGAGGTGGCCAGAGCAGGGCTGGGCCATGCTACAGCTGGTTCTGGTGGTTGCTCTATCCAGGGCAGAGCCAGAGGGCCTTGTGGTGTGCAGGCGGAGAGGAGGACCAGAGTACCCCCAGCTGGCCAAAGACGGAGACATCATTCTGGGAGGCATCTTCTCATTCCACAGCAGCTGGAAGAACAGAGAGCTGAACTACACACAGAGCCCACCGCCTTTACAGTGCACCAGGTAAACTATTAGCAGTGATGGGATAGGCGTTATTGAAAATCAGTTTTAAGAATAACATACAGATTAAGAAATTTGCAAATGCCTTATTTATTTGATATGGTAATCAACAATTATCAGCTTCAATAAAATGTATCTTTAGAATAATTTCTTGAACATTAAAAAATATAAATATTTTTTGCATATAAGTAGAACATTTGAACCTCAAAGCCTGGCATTAACACTTGTCATGTTGGAGCCAGTCTGAATTTCAGAGCGTTCCAGATTGCCCAGGCCATGCTGTTTACCATAGAGGAGATCAACAATAGCACAACCCTGCTGCCCGGCGTCTCTCTGGGCTATAACATCTATGACTCGTGTAGCTCCATAGCCAGGGGGGTGAGGGTGGCCATGGCGCTGGCTAACGGGAACCAGGAGACAGCCTCAGAGGGGCCAGGCTGCTCCAGACCAGCCCAAGTTCAGGCCATCATTGGGGAGGACTCCTCCTCACCAAGCATGGCCACTGCTACCGTCCTCGGACCCTTACATATCCCAATGGTAGGCAAGAGGGCATCAGTTCATTAAGATGTTCTATGCATGCTCATTGGTAGTCATTAACAACCTTTTGACAAATGCTTTCCCCGCTAAATAATAGTATTTGGATGTGTTAAATATTCTTATACTGTAGATAGATTGTTGTATGTCCTAATTGGTTGTCTATTTCTTCCTCAGATCAGCCACTTTGCCACCTGTGGGTGTCTCAGTGACAAAGTCAGGTACCCCTCCTTCTTCAGAACCATCCCCAGTGACTTTTATCAGAGCAGAGCCCTGGCCCAGCTGGTCAAGCACTTTGGCTGGACCTGGGTGGGTGCCATCCGAACCAACGACGACTATGGAAACAACGGCATGGCCACGTTCATTGAGACGGCAGAGCAGCTGGGAATCTGTCTGGAGTACTCTGTGGCCTTCTTCAGGACAGACCCTGAGGAGAAGCTACAGAGGGTCATAGAGAGCATCAAGACGTCCAAATCCAAGGTCATTGTCGCCTTCCTCTCCTTCCTGGACCTAGACGTGCTGGTGCATCAATTTGCCCGCCATAATCTGACGGGTTTCCAGTGGGTGGGCTCCGAGGGCTGGATCATTGACTCCTACATCGCCAGGGTGGAGGCCCACCACGTCCTGAACGGAGCCATAGGCCTGTCCATCGCCAAAGCCCACGTCACAGGGCTGGGAGAATTTATCCTGAACGTGAGGCCACTTAACTCCTCCGGCATTGACAGCAGCCTGTTCACTGAGTTCTGGGAGGCTCTGTTTGACTGTCGCTTCAGGCAGGGTGAGAGGTCAGAGTCGGAGAGGGGTCAGACTCAGCGAGAGTGTACAGGCAGGGAGGATCTGTCTGGGCTGCAGAACATCTTCACTGATCTGTCTCTAATGGGCATCTTTAATAACGTCTATAAAGGGGTGCTGGCTGTGGCCCATGCCCTCCATAATGTCTGGGGCTGTGGGAAGACGTGTGGCAACAAGACACAGCCTGATCCACAGACAGTGAGTTGCTAAGCACACATTTTGAAATGCACGTGTAACTCAGAATTCGTATGTCATACATTCCATTCAAATGGCAAAAAAATGTGGGTTATGTACATTCCTGATATATTATTATTATTATTGTCATAATTATTATTATTGTTATTATTATTGTTATTATAAATATTATTATCATGTCTCCTTAGATTCTCAAGCATATAAAAAATGTGCGTTTCAAGACAAAGGAGGGGGAGGAGGTGTATTTCAATGAGAAAGGGGACGTGACCGCCAAGTATGATATCATCAACTGGCAGCCGAAGGAGGACGGCAGTGTGGAGTTTGTCACCGTGGGTCTCTATGATGCTTCCCTACCTGCAGACAGGCAACTCACTATCAACAACAGCTCTTTAGTGTGGACACAGAATGCAAAGCTGGTGGGGCTAGTTTACTGTCAAATACATGCTAAGTGTTGCAAGCTGTCAGTTATAACAGTACACAGAGTAGTTGATTGTGTCACAATGTTCTCTAATCTAAACCACCGGTGCTAAATTGCAGGCGCCTGTGTCAGTGTGCAGTGAGAGCTGTCCCCCAGGCACTCGTAAGGCTGTACAGAAGGGAAAGCCTGCCTGCTGTTATGACTGTATCCCATGTGCAGAGGGAGAGACCAGCAACGCTACAGGTGATGCACAAACACACAGCACAGATCAGTAAAAAAAACTATCTACACTTGTGTACTCTTTATCAAATCTATGACATTCCCTTTTGTTATAGATTCTGTCACCTGCGATCAATGTCATCCTGAGTTTTGGACCAATAAGAAGAGGGATATGTGTGAAAAGAAGGAAGTAGAATTTCTCTCCTATGAAGAAATCATGGGAGTGTTGCTGACTGCTCTCTCCCTGCTAGGAACATGTATGACTAGTGTTGTAGCATTTATTTTCTTCAGATACAAGAAAACCCCCATCGTCAGGGCCAACAACTCTGAGCTGAGCTTCCTGCTGCTCTTCTCCTTGACTCTGTGTTTCCTGTGTTCTCTTACTTTCATTGGCCGGCCCTCTGAGTGGTCCTGTATGCTGCGCCACACAGCGTTTGGGATCACCTTCGTCCTCTGCATCTCTTGTGTTCTGGGGAAAACAATAGTGGTGTTGATGGCCTTCAGGGCTACACTTCCAGGCAGTAATGTCATGAAATTGTTTGGGCCTCCACAGCAGAGACTCAGTGTTCTGGCTTTCACTCTCATACAGGTCCTGATCTGTGTTCTTTGGTTAACAGTCTCCCCTCCTTTCCCCTACAAGAATATGAAGATCTATAAAGAAAAGATCATTCTAGAGTGTGATGTGGGTTCAGCTATTGGTTTCTGGGCTGTGTTGGGGTATATAGGACTCCTGGCTCTCTTGTGCTTTGTTCTGGCTTTTCTGGCTCGGAAGCTGCCTGATAACTTCAATGAGGCCAAATTCATCACCTTCAGCATGCTCATATTCTGTGCAGTGTGGATCACCTTCATCCCAGCTTATGTCAGCTCTCCTGGGAAGTTCACTGTAGCTGTGGAGATCTTTGCCATTCTGGCCTCTAGCTTTGGGTTGCTTTTCTGTATATTTGCACCTAAATGTTATATAATTTTAATGAAACCAGAGAAAAACACTAAAAAGATGATGATGATGGGCAAAATCTCAACAAAATCAGTATAAATGCTTAAATTGTTTAGTCATGTTCAATTATGATAATGTACTTTATTTTACATGTTAAGTACTTCATGTATGAATGTATAATTGTTGAAACAAATATGTATATTGTTGAAATAAAAAATGTATAACTAGAAATTGAATTTGTTATCATTTCTCCAATTTAACAGAATTAGTTTTTATGGTCAGAGTATGGCTAAACTATAGTGAATCAAGTATATAACCCCAACACCATACCACCTTCCCAATAACCAGAGCGACTACCAAAGACAACATCCTGATCACAATGAGACAGAAGCTCAACGTGTCTTTGATTTCTTGTTTGGTTGAGTGTCCTCTGGTCTCCTGAGACCTTCCTCCTCCAGGAGCCACACCGGGGCTGGAGCCATAACAGCTACCCCTGCTGCAGGGCTGGGGGGCCAGGGGCTATAAAGGGCTGAGGATGGAGCTGTGGAGCCTAAGAGCCCCCACTGCACTACGGAGCCAGGAGCCATGCCACTGCTGGAGCTGGTGCTGTTGCTGCTGCTGGTGGTGATTGGGGAGGGAGAGCCTGTGTGCAGACTGCAGAGCAGAGCAGAGCTGCCAGAGCTGGCCAAGGACGGGGACCTCGTCATCGGAGGCATCTTCTCATTCCGCACTGAACAAGATGGGGTCATAGACACATTTCAGACCATCCCCAAAATTAGGAGATGCATAAAGTAGGTATATTCATGTCATGTTTATTTGTTTCAAATTTATTGTTGTTTTTTAGTGTTTAAAGTGTAGTAACTAATTTCTAACTACACATTGTTTTTAGTTATAATTTCAGAGAATTTCAGTTTGCTCAAACAATGATCTTTGCAATTGAGGAGATCAACAGAAACTCAGAAATTCTCCAAGGCATTAAGCTTGGATACAAAATCTACAATCACTGTGGCACTATGGATATCCTGAGAGCTGCGATGGCTCTGGTGAACGGACAGAACAGCATAATCAATGACAACAACTGCACTACATCTGACACAGTCCAGGCCATCCTTGGACACTCTGGATCAACACCAAGTATTGCAATCGCACAGATGGTTGGGAGGTTTCAGACACCAGTGGTAAGAACATGTTTTAATAAAAGTGGACGACATAAACTGCCTAGTAAATACATTTTAATCTTGAACAAACTACTATTTCATGTAGCTTTTGAATCAAATGCACAAGTATCTATGCTCTTTTTGTGATATTTAGAAGTGCTGTGATATTTAGATGTGCTGTGATATTGAAAGTACTGTGATATTTAGAAGGGCTGTGATATTGAAAGTACTGTGATATTTAGAAGGGCTGTGATATTTAGAAGTACTGTGATATTTAGAAGTACTGTGATATTTTGTTACTAATGTCAAAACTGTATTTTGTGACCCTCACCAAAACAGATCAGCCACTTTGCCACCTGTGGGTGTCTGAGTAACAGAAAGGAGTTCCCCTCCTTCTTCAGAACCATCCCCAGTGACTTCTATCAGAGTAGAGCCCTGGCCCAGCTGGTCAAGCACTTTGGCTGGACCTGGGTGGGGGCTATAAGCAGTGATAATGACTATGGAAATAGCGGCCTAGCCACCTTTATGCTAGCTGCACGGGAGGAGGGAGTGTGTATAGAATACTCTGAGGCATTTGAGCAGACAGGTCCACACCATGAGCTTCTCAGGATAGTGGAGATTATTAAACAGTCCAGTTCAAAAGTCATCATGGCCTTCATGACCCACAGGGAGATCAAGGTTCTGGTGAGTGAGCTCTACAGGCACAACATTACAGGACTGCAGTGGATCGGCAGTGATGCCTGGATCACAGACCCTTCTCTCACTGCCAGCGAGGGACACAGCACACTTGTGGGCTCCATAGGCTTCACGGTGAGCAGGGCTCACATCCCTGGGCTGCGAGAGCATCTGAGGGACATTCACCCCTCCCACTTCCCCAACAGCATGTTTCTCAGGGATTTCTGGGAGATTGTGTTTGACTGCTCTCTCAATATGACTACAGAACCTAAGGGGAAACCATGCAACGGCTCTGAGAGTTTAAGAGACGTGCAGAACACGTTCACAGATGTGTCCAAGCTGACATTCACTAATAATGTGTATAAGTCTGTGTATGCCGTGGCTCATGCCCTCCACAACCTGTTGACATGTGAGGAGAGCCAGGGCCCCTTCTCTAATGGGAGCTGTGCTCAACCCACATACATCCAGCCATGGCAGGTGAGCAGGAACTTGTCAGAGAGTTCGCTAGTTTTCATTGTCACATATTAAGTATCATAATAAATACCAGAGGTCATGTGTTCTTCTTTAACTTTTACAGTTGCTGAACTATTTTGTCATTTCTCCAAAAAAGGTTTTACATTACCTCCAAACAGTGAATTTCACCACCAAGGAGGGGGAGAGAGTGTTTTTTGATGGTAACGGAGACTCACCGGCTAGATACGAACTGGTTAACTTACAAACTACTAACCCAGGCACCATGGATGGAGTCACCATTGGTACCTATGATGCCTCACTGCCTAAAGGCTGCCAGATTATGATGAATAACGTCAGTGTCGTTTGGAGAGGAGGTAGTAAGATGGTAAAGCTCTTAGTCACTAATACAAATATGCATATTCAAACACTTTTGAGGATCTATGTGTACACAGGTATATTAACATGATTCCATGCTACCCTTTCATTACACTGCTTTTAATTGATTTTTGTGGTTGTTTTTGCTGTTTTCTGTGCATCAGGCGCCTGTGTCAGTGTGCAGTGAGAGCTGTCCCCCAGGCACTCGTAAGGCTGTACAGAAAGGAAAGCCTGCCTGCTGTTATGACTGTATCCCATGTGCAGAGGGAGAGACCAGCAACGCTACAGGTGATGCACAAACACACAGCTCACTAAACATCCACTCAGGAAGTTCCCTGAGACACGCTCCTAAAAAAACATTTTGAATGATTTCAGACATAGATCTAAGTATGTAAGTGCTTTATGATTGAAAGGTAAAGTCTGACTGTTGGGTTTTTCATCTAACTCCAGATTCCATTGACTGTATGAGGTGCCAGCTGGAATACTGGCCCAACAAGTACAGAGATTCCTGCATTCTGAAAGAAGTAGAATTCTTATCTTATGAGGAAATCATGGGGACACTGCTGGCCTTGTTTTCATTGCTAGGGGTGGTTCTTACTACGATGACATCATTCATTTTCTACTGTTACAGAGAGACTCCCATCGTCAGGGCCAACAACTCTGAGCTGAGCTTCCTGCTGCTCTTCTCCTTGACTCTGTGTTTCCTGTGTTCTCTTACTTTCATTGGCCGACCCTCTGAGTGGTCCTGTATGCTGCGCCACACAGCGTTTGGGATCACCTTCGTCCTCTGCATCTCTTGTGTTCTGGGGAAAACAATAGTGGTGTTGATGGCCTTCAGGGCTACACTTCCAGGCAGTAATGTCATGAAATTGTTTGGGCCTCCACAGCAGAGACTCAGTGTTCTGGCTTTCACTCTCATACAGGTCCTGATCTGTGTTCTTTGGTTAACAGTATCCCCTCCTTTCCCCTACAAGAATATGAAGATCTATAAAGAAAAGATCATTCTAGAGTGTGATGTGGGTTCAGCTATTGGTTTCTGGGCTGTGTTGGGGTATATAGGACTCCTGGCTCTCTTGTGCTTTGTTCTGGCTTTTCTGGCTCGGAAGCTGCCTGATAACTTCAATGAGGCCAAATTCATCACCTTCAGCATGCTCATATTCTGTGCAGTGTGGATCACCTTCATCCCAGCTTATGTCAGCTCTCCTGGGAAGTTCACTGTAGCTGTGGAGATCTTTGCCATTCTGGCCTCTAGTTATGGGTTACTTTTCTGTATATTTGCTCCTAAATGTTTCATTATATTGCTGAGGCCAGAGCTAAACACCAAGAAACACATGATGGGGAAGACATCCAAAGATATACATTATTAACATATTTTTTTAAATGTTGGGCCTACTAATTGATATACTGTATCTCAAACGCTCTGTAATAAACTGAGGACAACAGCTGCTGCGTGTTTGAACCTTAATAAAGAGTTAAGTCACTAGTGTGTTTTTAGTGTTTAGTGCTTTTAGTGTTCAGTGTTTTTAGTATTTAGTGCGTTGAGTTTTGTGTGTATTTAAATAAATAGATTTTTACCTTTTGTCAAATAATAGATATTCAAACATGAACGTTAGGACATTGTCAAAGATAGACAGGCTGTCTCAAGATTTTATTGTGAGCAAGAAAAAGACAGACAGACAGACAGACAGACAGACAGACAGACAGACAGACAGACAGACAGACAAGCTGACAGAGAGACAGGCAGACAGGCAGACAGGCAGACAGGCAGACAGGCAGACAGGCAGACAGGCAGACAGACAGACAGACAGACAGACAGACAGACAGACAGACAGACAGACAGACAGACAGACAGACAGACAGACAGACAGACAGACAGACAGACAGACAGACAGACAGGCAATCAGGCAGGTAAACAAGTAACCACCTGGTACAGACAAGCAGGCCCTTTGACACACACACAGTGGCATGTCTCTCTCTGCTGCTAATGCCAGAGAGCTCATTCCCAGGGGAGGAAACACCTCAAGGCCCCCAGCTCATCCTCTAACACATCAACAGTAGCAGTATCCCATCCAGCTCATCCTCTAACACATCAACAGTAGCAGTATCCCATCCAGCTCATCCTCTAACACATCAACAGTAGCAGTATCCCATCCAGCTCATCCTCTAACACATCAACAGTAGCAGTATCCCATCCAGCTCATCCTCTACCACATCAACAGTAGCAGTATCCCATCCAGCTCATCCTCTACCACATCAACAGTAGCAGTATCCCATCCAGCTCATCCTCTAACACATCAACAGTAGCAGTATCCCATCCAGCTCATCCTCTACCACATCAACAGTAGCAGTATCCCATCCAGCTCATCCTCTACCACATCAACAGTAGCAGCATCCCATCCAGCTCATCCTCTAACACATCAACAGTAGCAGCATCCCATCAAGCTCATCCTCTACCACATCAACAGTAGCAGTATCCCATCCAGCTCATCCTCTACCACATCAACAGTAGCAGTATCCCATCCAGCTCATCCTCTAACACATCAACAGTAGCAGTATCCCATCCAGCTCATCCTCTACCACATCAACAGTAGCAGCATCCCATCCAGCTCATCCTCTAACACATCAACAGTAGCAGCATCCCATCCAGCTCATCCTCTACCACATCAACAGTAGCAGCATCCCATCCAGCTCATCCTCTACCACATCAACAGTAGCAGTATCCCATCCAGCTCATCCTCTACCACATCAACAGTAGCAGTATCCCATCCAGCTCATCCTCTACCACATCAACAGTAGCAGCATCCCATCCAGCTCATCCTCTACCACATCAACAGTAGTAGCAGCATCCCATCCAGCTCATCCTCTAACACATCAACAGTAGCAGTATCCCATCCAGCTCATCCTCTACCACATCAACAGTAGCAGTATCCCATCCAGCTCATCCTCTACCACATCAACAGTAGCAGTATCCCATCCAGGGACATAGCATCATAATATACAGATGCTGTCAAATATTGGCCACTTTTGCATGATTCACTATTTCTTCTAAAGTACATTGACATTTTAAAACCATTTGGTGTTTTACATTTGGTTTAAAATTGTACAGGATCATGAATAAAAAACTAAACACATTTAAAAAGTCCAAATGTGATTGGAGGAAATGATCCTCCATGCTATATACAGGAAGTACCAGTACAGAGTCAATGTGAGGAGGCTATATACAGGGGTACCAGTACAGAGTCAATGTGAGGAGGCTATATACAGGAAGTACCAGTACAGAGTCAATGTGAGGAGGCTATATACAGGGGTACCAGTACAGAGTCAATGTGAGGAGGCTATATACAGGGGTACCAGTACAGAGTCAATGTGAGGAGGCTATATACAGGAAGTACCAGTACAGAGTCAATGTGAGGAGGCTATATACAGGTGGTACCAGTACAGAGTCAATGTGCGGGGTTACTGGTTAGTAAAGGTATTTGAGGTAATATGTACATGTAGGTAGAGTTAAAGTGACTAGGCATAGATAATAAACAGAGAGTAGCATTAGCGTAAAAGAGGGGTCTGGTGGCCCTTTGATTGGCTGTTTAGCTTGGGGGTAAAAGCTGTTAAGAAACCTTTTGGTCCTAGACTTGGCCCTCCGGTACCACTTGCCGTGCGGTAGCAGAGAGAACAGTCTATGACTTGGGTGACTGGAGTCTTTGATAATTTTTAGGGCCTTCCTCTGACACCACCTGGTATAGAGGTCCTGGATGGCAGGATGCTTGACCCCAGTGATGTACTGGGCCGTACACACTACCCTCTGTAGTGCCTTGCGGTCGGAGGCCGAGCAGTTACCATACCAGGCAGTGATGCAACCGGTCAGGATGCTCTCGAGGGTGCAGCTGTAGAACCTTCTGAGGATCTGAGGACCCATGCAATTCTTTTCAGTCTCCTGGGGGGGAGCAGGCTTTGTCGTGCCCACTTCACGACTGACTGTCTTGGTTTGTTGATGATGATAGTTTGTTTGTGATGAGGACACCAAGGAACTTGAAGCTCTCAACCTGCTCCACTACAGCCCCGTTGATGAGAATGGGGGCGTGCTCAGTCCTCCTTTTCCTGTAGTCCACAATCATCTCCTTTGTCTTGATCACGTTGAGGGTGAGATTGTTGTCCTGGCACCACACGGCCAGGTCTCTGACCACCTCCCTATAGGTTGTCTCATTGTTGTCAGAGATCATACTTAGACTAGGGTCTCTTTCACAGATGAGCCCTGCATAAATACATCAAACACATACAATATACAACATTACTGAACATATTAAGAAAAACAGACACATTTATCAACATAGAGGTCTCTGATCATCACTTTGAACTGACCAAGAGGGACCAGAACATCTCAGTTCAGAGAGCTCTCTAAATTGCTCCACGTAAAGGGCGCAAAAAAATAACCGGAGCATTACCCAACTCTGTGGAGACCGAAGGGACCTCCAGTGTTATCCAAGCCTGAGACCAGGTTTGGTCATTACCCAACTCTGTGGAGACCGAAGGGACCTCCAGTGTTATCCAAGCCTGAGACCAGGTTTGGTCATTACCCAACTCTGTGGAGACCGAAGGGACCTCCAGTGTTATCCAAGCCTGAGACCAGGTTTGGTCATTTGTAAGTTTAAATTGAATTAATGATGATAGATACAGGGCCTCTATATTTGACAGAATCTTTATTCCAACTCTTAGCAATCATACTACAAATAATACACTATACTACCAAATGAACCACGCACCCAGATATCAGCTGGTCACTTTATCCCACCCATTGTTATACAAAGGGACCTACTGGATAGCTGAGGTTGGACAGGTGTCTATGAGAGCCCATGGTGGTGCCTCATCCTCTCCTGGTCGCTGATAAAGCTTTTCTAAAAGGTTAGTTGACGTTACAGACTGAAGCCTCAACAGCCCCAACTGGTGAAGAAGGGGGTTCTAGTTACGGGTAAACATTTATATCCTCAATGAGTCCAGTTTGATGTTTTACAATAGTTCAGCAAGTAAGTTCAATTGCATGAACCACTTATGTATTTCTGTACATTTCACAGACTGACTGCTCATCAATCTGGGAATTTGAGTGTCAATAACAGAGCTTTAAGCCATCAAAGAGCAGCCACGTGCCCGGACACAGCACAGCAAAAGCTCTCTTTACCATTTTCCTGTTATCTACAGTGTCAATTTCACAACGTGAGAGGGTCTTTTTTGACAGCAATGGAGATTCTCCAGACAGATATGAACTTAAACATTTACAAAGTGCCACATCGGGAACCATGGACTTGGCCACAGTTGGATTCTATGAAGCTTCTTTGCCTGAAGACCAACAGTTCTCTATGAAAGATATTGCCATTGTCTGGGGAGGAGGGAGTGAGAAGGTATTGTTTTGTTTTCATATCTCTGACTGGGGAGTCAGAATGCTATCCTGCATGGTATTTTTACCTTTATTTAACTAGGCAAGGATGTTAAGAACAGATTCTTATTTACAATGACAGCCTACACCAGCCAAACCCGGACGATGTTGGGCCAATTGTGCGCTGCCCTATGGCACTCCCAATCACAGCCGGTTGTGATGCTGCCTGGAATCGAACCAGGGTGTCTGTAGTGTAGTTTTCTTTATGCCTCATGGCAAATGGAGAGAATTACAGGAAATGTACAAAAAAAATCTCTCTACCATCAAGAGGGGGAGGACTAAAAGTGTTACCCACAAGGTGGGCGGCCCGGAAACCAAATCTCCACAAATAGCTAGGGCCGGCTTTGGATATGTACATGAGTGAACATGAATACACATTCTCTCCTTGGTCCACTATGTGAGTCCTTGTTGTTTTCCTGAATCATTAACCTCTTAACATTGTGCTTTTTCTTTTCTTCAATACTGGTCCAATGGGAGAGCGGATAGATGTATCATAAAATAGATTGAATTCCTGTCCTACACTGAGGTCATGGGGGTCATTTTGGTTTTGTTTTATTTGATTGGTGTTTGTTTAACTATTATTATAGCAACAGTTTTCTTCCAATTCAGAGACTCCCCCATCGTCAGGGCCAACAACTCTGAGCTGAGCTTCCTGCTGCTCTTCTCCTTGACTCTGTGTTTCCTGTGTTCTCTTACTTTCATTGGCCGGCCCTCTGAGTGGTCCTGTATGCTGCGCCACACAGCGTTTGGGATCACCTTCGTCCTCTGCATCTCTTGTGTTCTGGGGAAAACAATAGTGGTGTTGATGGCCTTCAGGGCTACACTTCCAGGCAGTAATGTCATGAAATTGTTTGGGCCACCACAGCAGAGACTCAGTGTTCTGGCTTTCACTCTCATACAGGTCCTGATCTGTGTTCTTTGGTTAACAGTCTCCCCTCCTTTCCCCTACAAGAATATGAAGACCTATAAAGAAAAGATCATTCTAGAGTGTAATGTGGGTTCAGCTATTGGTTTCTGGGCTGTGTTGGGGTATATAGGACTCCTGGCTCTCTTGTGCTATGTTCTGGCTTTTCTGGCTCGGAAGCTGCCTGATAACTTCAATGAGGCCAAATTCATCACCTTCAGCATGCTCATATTCTGTGCAGTGTGGATCACCTTTATCCCAGCTTATGTCAGCTCTCCTGGGAAGTTCACTGTAGCTGTGGAGATCTTTGCCATCATCGCCTCTAGTTATGGGTTGCTATTTTGAATCTTTCTTCTACTGAGGGCAAAGGAAAACACTAAAAGACATCTCATGGGGTAGAAGACATGATATACATTACTAGCTATATACAAAACAAATTTAATGTAAAATGTCAATGTATTATGGTTATTTATTGACTTTTGATTTCAAATGTACAAATGTTTGTGTTCTCTACGTTTTATGTTTTATTAGGATTCAAACTGTAACCATCTGACTAAAAAACAAACACCTTTAAATACATATCCAACAGTGGAATTGCTTCTTTGCATGTTTTCATCTCAGATAACAAAAACCCCAGCAGCCCAGTGCACCTGAGGCAAGCTGTACTATACTGTACACTGACGATCCTGAAGGGTTGGAAAAGAAAACAGTCTGCCCTCTAGTGGATATAAGATAAAGTAAAGTATGTAAAATAAATGAATGGTATGCAGTGTTAACCCATTATGTATTTAAGAATATAACTTAAAAATGCCTCATGAGCTTAGTTCAACAGTCATACCCCATCAGAACCTAAAATATACGCTTTTTTAACGTTTTTTTTGTAAACAATGAAACAAACACGGTATAGCCTCAAAACATGGTTCAAACTATAATTTTGATATCAATGGTCAGTCCTTGCATCCATACCTCGGTCCATGAATGTGAGAGTGGTTACAATTCTCCAGGTCCTTCCCTTAGCTGTTTACCAAAACAGAGGCAGGGATCACGCTTTGTTATTGTTTTAATGAAGTATTCAGACCTCTCTATAAGGAGCATTTTAATGTCCAGACATTCCCTGGGCACAGCTGTGAGCTTCCTGTAACAAACAACTGATGAGTCATCATCATTGTGATGAGTTGCCTCCATATTGCAGCAACAGTCTCTACAGTATACTGATTTCTAGCAGTTTTCCCTCCTCTGCTCATGGAGGGTGCCAGCGTGATGTCACACTCTGGAGGATGTGCCACTGAGCCAGGCAGTAGGCCTTGCTAACTCCTACCCCAGGCATATTAGTGTCATCTTAGTTTAGGCCTCAAGACCTGGTGCCTAGGCCCTCCACCTCCAGCACCACAGAGAACCACCACACTGGACCAAAGACCTCCAACACCAGATACCTCCAGACAGAACACTAATAACAAAGAGGAAATAAGCTATGCCATAATATGGTAGATAGATGCCATAATATGGTAGATAGATGCCATAATATGGTAGATAGATGTCATAATATGGTAGATAGATGTCATAATATGGTAGATAGATGTCATAATATGGTAGATAGATGTCATAATATGGTAGATAGATGTCATAATATAGTAGATAGATGCCATAATATGGTAGATAGATGCCATAATATGGTAGATAGATGTCATAATATGGTAGATAGATGTCATAATATGGTAGATAGATGTCATAATATGGTAGATAGATGTCATAATATGGTAGATAGATGCCATAATATGGTAGATAGATGCCATAATATGGTAGATAGATGTCATAATATGGTAGATAGATGTCATAATATGGTAGATAGATGTCATAATATGGTAGATAGATGTCATAATATGGTAGATAGATGCCATAATATGGTAGATAGATGCCATAATATGGTAGATAGATGCCATAATATGGTAGATAGATGCCATAATATGGTAGATAGATGCCATAATATGGTAGATAGATGCCATAATATGGTAGATAGACGCCATAATATGGTAGATAGATGTCATAATATGGTAGATAGATGTCATAATATGGTAGATAGATGTAATAATATGGTAGATAGATGCCATAATATGGTAGATAGATGTCATAATATGGTAGATAGATGCCATAATATGGTAGATAGACGCCATAATATGGTAGATAGATGCCATAATATGGTAGATAGATGCCATAATATGGTAGATAGATGTCATAATATGGTAGATAGATGTCATAATATGGTAGATAGATGTCATAATATGGTAGATAGATGCCATAATATGGTAGATAGATGTCATAATATGGTAGATAGATGCCATAATATGGTAGATAGATGCCATAATATGGTAGATAGATGCCATAATATGGTAGATAGATGCCATAATATGGTAGATAGATGCCATAATATGGTAGATAGATGTCATAATATGGTAGATAGATGTCATAATATGGTAGATAGATGTCATAATATGGTAGATAGATGTCATAATATGGTAGATAGATGTCATAATATGGTAGATAGATGTCATAATATGGTAGATAGATGTCATAATATGGTAGATAGATGTAATAATATGGTAGATAGATGTCATAATATGGTAGATAGATGTCATAATATGGTAGATAGATGCCATAATATGGTAGATAGATGTAATAATATGGTAGATAGATGCCATAATATGGTAGATATATGTCATAATATGGTAGATAGATCAATAAAGTATCTATCTATGTATCTATCTATCTATCTATCTATCTATCTACCTATCTATCTACCTATCTATCTATCAATCTATCAATCATCTATCTATCTATCTATCTATCTATCTATCTATCTATCTATCTATCTATCTATCTATCTATCTATCTATCTATCTATCTATCTATCTATCTATCTATCTATCTATCTATCTATCTAACTGACTTTCTGTCTGTGTCTGTCTGTCTGTCTGTCTGTCTGTCTGTCTGTCTGTCTGTCTGTCTGTCTGTCTGTCTGTCTGTCTGTCTGTCTGTCTGTCTGTCTGTCTGTCTGTCTGTCTGTCTGTCTGTCTGTCTGTCTGTCTATCTATCTATCTATCTATCTATCTATCTATCTATCTATCTATCTATCTACACTGGAATGACTTGGATAATAACATATCTTCCTGTGTACACTGGAATGGAAGGGATGTTATACTAGGACACACATTGAAGGTAGGAAGGGGAAAACTACACTTGAAAGAGATAAACAATTACCATTGGTCAGTAAATGGAAATTATCGTTAGTTGAGCAACGAATCAGATGTTGTGTTGTTTGTTCTCCAAAGTCCTGGAAGCCTTACGTCATAACTGTGTTTACTTGTCAGTCTGTCCCCAATCAGATGACCCCTACAGCTGGGTAGGAGATATGAGGCTATAAAGCACAGAGACTCTCCAGGAAGGATGACTCTGCCAAGGCGAGGCTCTGAGATGAGACCAGTCACACTTGTCTTGTTTGCTCTGTTCACCGGGGCAGTGACTCCCTGCTGCAGAAGACTCTGTCTGACTCTGGACCCGAGCACTGAGCTACCACACAGTGGAGAGGATGGAGAGACAAGAGGTTTCACTTTAAACAGTTCCGCTGGAGACGCTCTCACTCACTGTAGAATGAATCTGGTTCTGAAATATGAAAGGTGAGTATAAAAATGGAATTGTAATTGCTGGCCAAACATGTTTTTACTCATCTGATCATCTCTTTTCAGCACTAACAATTTCTCTCTCTATTAACATTACATTTAGGAATCATTGATACATTTATATAGTTTATTATTGTGTGTATAACTCACATAACTTATTATTATTATATATTATATTGGAGGATCTGGATTTAAACGGAACTCTTGTTTGTTTGATCAGCACTGAGTTTGTAATTGTTTTAATTATCTCAGTGGGAAACTGAGATCAAATGATTGGACTCTAAATGACATATCATGGGACATCTAAAAAGGCAATTAAATAACCTGATGGGAAGCTCCAGAGGCTGCCGGAGAATTGTACTAGTTTCTACCGAGAAGTCTCTCTCTCATTGATGACTAAATGTCTACATACAAATAGAATGAACTCATCTTGAATTCTTATACGCAGGGTACATCTGTATTAAGTGTATTTTAAATCCTATCCAGAACACAACATATTGATCAGTTTCATATGTAGCTTCATATGTTCATTATTGTCAGAGGAAGATCTTACTGTCTTTTGAGGATTTTGAGGGGGGAGTGGGGGTTATGTACAGCCACGTGAAGATATCTATTTCATTCTCTAGCACAATTCAAGAGGACTGGATAGTGTTATTCACTGTGGAGGAGATCAACAGAAACCCTGACCTTCCACCAGCTGTGGCTCTGGGCTACAACATCTATGCCATCTGTGGGATCAACAACCTGCTGCGAGCCGTTCTGGATGCTTTGAATGGAGGGGAGCAGAGAGAGCTGGCAGAACTGCAAAGCTGCAGCCGGAGCAGAGTGCTGGCTCTGGTGGGACGCTCCTCCTCTGGACCCAGCAGCCCCTCACACTGGCTACAGGTGAGACAGACAGGAAGTGTGATACTCAGCAGTACATATTGTGCAGTCCTTCCTCCTACGCAATGATTCATTGAAAAATGCAAGTTCCTAATCCTTTATTCGTAATCTGGACACCCTAACAAAAATGTTAAAAGGAATAAAATCCTGTTGATTCCGACATCAACAACAATACCTACAGTACCTTCACTGAATACATGTTGTTCTCCCTCCTCTCCTTGTGCACAGATGAGCCACATATGTACTTGTGCATGTCTGAGAGACAGAGATGTTGACCCCAGAGCCATTCTCCTCAGAGCAAAGTCCAGTCACTGTGCCCAGAGCCTAGCCCTGCTGCTGGCCCTGACATATTGGAGCAGGGTGGATATTGTCTGTGGGACATGCCAACGGGAAGGTACAGCTGAGAGTCAGGCTCTCTTACAGGAAGTGAAGGGGTTTGTTCTCCCAGGTCTGGCTGAGTTGTTACTGAATCTGATGCCCTCAGATGGACCACAGAGTACCTTTATCTGTGACTGGAGCCTGGCTGCTCAGCAGTGGCTGTGCTCCCCTTTACCTGAGGGCCAAGCCATGTGTGCATTTACATCGGCATCTGACATGCTCATGAAAAAGGAATGCAGCGACAGTCATACTAAATCTGCCTGTCTAAAATATGCTGGATTTACACCAAACCAGGTACTTTTTTACTGGTGATTGTGTGATTACTGTACTATTTACGAAGGCTGATGCAATGAGAGCAAAAATAAAAGTGGCATATTAAAAGAAATATGTATATATATTCTCATATAAATAACTTATTTATTTTATTGTAGGACGGTTGTAGAGATTGTGTGTCTAAGTGCATTGTGGTAACTGGTGTAATATTCTACTGACAGTTACCGAAGGTGGTGTGCATAAAGATATCTCCACCAGGAAGATATAGCGACGATAACGAAACAGTACCATGTTGTTTCAACCTAACAGCGACAACTGACAGAGAACACGGTCAGAAAAATGGTGAGTAAAAATCCAGTCAGAGTTCTGAATGATGTAAAGTTCCTCTCCTTCCTCTAGTAGAATGGTTCTGCTCGTGTAACAAATCACGAACTGCAATTGTTTATAAATACTCTGTTTGAATAAAACGTTAGATTTATGATTTGTGAAAAGATCTGTCAGGCCGGAAGCCAAGGTGTAAAATCGGTGTAATCTTAACCTAAATACCACAAACCATATTTAAGAAAAACAATGATCTATTCAGGCTACAATGTGGCATTTTTGATGTTTTACTTATTGACCATGGAAAATCCTCACATTGTTCTAAATCCTGTGTTTCTTTACCAGACGCTAGTGAATATATCCCATGTATCCTGCACAGCAAGATTGAGGAGAGTAACCGTCAGTGTGTCTCTTATGGCTGGGTGGAAGGACTACTGCTAACAGCTTTGGTCTGGACTGGGATCTACACCTGTACAGCGGCGACCATGTCTCACAGAGACACCCCTGTCCTCAGAGCCAACAGCAAGCTGAGCTTCCTGCTGCTCTTCACACAGACTCTTTGTTCCCTCTCACCTCTCACCGCCATTGGCCGGCCCTCTGAGTGGTCCTGTATGCTGCGCCACACAGCGTTTGGGATCACCTTCGTCCTCTGCATCTCTTGTGTTCTGGGGAAAACAATAGTGGTGTTGATGGCCTTCAGGGCTACACTTCCAGGCAGTAATGTCATGAAATTGTTTGGGCCTCCACAGCAGAGACTCAGTGTTCTGGCTTTCACTCTCATACAGGTCCTGATCTGTGTTCTTTGGTTAACAGTCTCCCCTCCTTTCCCCTACAAGAATATGAAGATCTATAAAGAAAAGATCATTCTAGAGTGTAATGTGGGTTCAGCTATTGGTTTCTGGGCTGTGTTGGGGTATATAGGACTCCTGGCTCTCTTGTGCTTTGTTCTGGTCTCTTTGGTCAATAAGCTACCTTCTATGCAAGCTAAGTTCCTTCTATTGACAGTTCTTATACATGTACAATTAGCAGCATGGCTGCAAACCTCCAGGGCACCAACAACATATAAATTGGTTATTGAGATACATTCAACATAGCTAGATTTCTAAACCTATAAACTGAAAGGTTGTACACCAGGGATGGGCAACCCCAGTCCTCTGGGCCCTGATTGGTATCACACTTTAGCCCCAGACCCAGTTAAACACACCTGACTCCAATATTCAACTAATCATAGCATTTGGTTCAGAATGCAATTAGTTTCATCAGGTGTGTTAGCTATAGGCCTGGGGGAAAAGTTAACAGTCTCCCCATAGTGACACCAATCAGGCCGGCAAGGACGGGAGTCGCCCATCTCTGTCGCTGAGGACGGGAGTCGCCCATCTCTGTCGCTGAGGACGGGAGTCGCCCATCTCTGTCGCTGAGGACGGGAGTCGCCCATCTCTGTCGCTGAGGACGGGAGTCGTCCATCCCTTGTAAATCAATTCATTGATTTCTCACTGGTTAATATTATCCATAGAAATAAGATAGCTTTGTAACCACAATAAAAAATGTATCCAATGTCATCTTAATAAAGCAACGATAAACATTGTAATTCTGTGACTGTTTCCTACAACTGTGCACAAAGCATCCTCAAGCGTAATAAAACATACATTATGGGGATCCATAATAAATACAAATACAAAATACTATAATTACACTCAACTCTGATTAACAAACTAGTGATCATAAAATCCTCCCACACTCACTGAATGAAACAGAGACAGCATGTCTATCAACCCTTAGAGGGTAATAAGGCATCTGAACCTCTGGTGAATAGAGTTGTTGGGAGGCGTCAAACACTACAGATGTATGATCTTCATTTGAGCTAATTTGCTACAGCAGGAAAATAACCTAAAGCAACAGGAAATGTGATCATGAACGGATTATAATGAATGGACATTTTGTTAGGGTTGATACATTTTTAGTTAGTTTTAGTTACATTTTTAGTTCGTTTTAGTTACATTTTTAGTTAGGGCAAATTCAAGTCTGAAATGTCAAAGTGGAAATTACAAACTTTAGAAGCCTGTTTAAAACTAAATGATAAACTAGGTGGTTTGAGCCCTGAATGCTGATTGACTGTTCTAATTATGTTGGTAACCAGTTTATAACAGCAATAAGGCACTTATGCTTTGCGTCGTGCATAAGACCAGCCCTTAGCCATGGTATATATCTTTTTATTTAACTAGGCAAGTCAGATAAGAACAAATTCTTATTTACAATGATGGCCTACCTGTGAACAGTTGGTTAACTGCTTGTTCAGGGGCAGAATGACAGATTTTGCCTTGTCAGCTCATGGATTCGATCCAGCAACCTTTCGGTTACTGGACCAACACCCTAACCACTAGGCTACCTGCCGCTCCAATATTGGCCATATACCACACCCCCCCATGCCTTATTGCTTAAATACACCACAAGTTTGTTTTCATGCTTTGCAGGATAATTATCAGCAAGAAAATAGTGATCAAATTAAGATCCTAGATCTGAATGTTACCTGCTAGAGCTGTAGCCCTGCTGGGATCCCCACTGACATAGAGCTGTAGCCCTGCTGGGCTCCCCACTGACATAGAGCTGTAGCCCTGCTGGGCTCCCCACTGACATAGAGCTGTAGCCCTGCTGGGCTCCCCACTGACATAGAGCTGTAGCCCTGCTGGGCTCCCCACTGACATAGAGCTGTAGCCCTGCTGGGCTCCCCACTGACATAGAGCTGTAGCCCTGCTGGGATCCCCACTGACATAGAGCTGTAGCCCTGCTGGGCTCCCCACTGACATAGAGCTGTAGCCCTGCTGGGCTCCCCACTGACATAGATCTGTAGCCCTGCTGGGCTCCCCACTGACATAGAGCTGTAGCCCTGCTGGGCTCCCCACTGACATAGTTCTGTAGCCTTGCTGGGCTCCCCACTGACATAGCAGTGAATGACGTACATAGTAGTAGTACAGCCCATTGTTAGAATCTGAGGCCTGTCAACACTGGGCGAATCCTTCATCACATACAGATTAAACAACTCTACCATAGAGGAGGCTGGGTTTAACCTGACAAAAGGAAGAAGAAGAGGGATATCATTGTTGGCCACAGAGCTATTTTGGATGTCCCGGGCCAACGTGGTGGTAACATCACAATGTGCGCTGCAGTCACGCAGAATGTGGTCCTCCATCACCATGCCAACTCAGGTCCTTACAACACGGCCCACATACTCACATCTTTAGACAGACTACACAACATCGTCACGGCAGAAGACCAAATAGATGCAGAGCAGATGAGATACATCTTTCCACCGATCTGCTCTGGTCCAAAACTGGTTTCATCAGCATCCACAATTTTCACTCCAATACCTCCCACCATACTCTCCCTTCCTTAACCCCATTGAGGAGTGTTTTTTTCGGCATGGCGGTGGAAGGTTTACGATCTCCAGCCCTATGTCAGGATACCCCTCATTCAAGCCATGGAGGAGGCCTGCGACCAAATGAATGCAGGGTCTGTGCAAGGATGGATACGCCATTCAAGAAGATTCTTCCCTCGCTCTCTTGCGAGAGAGGACAGCCTGTGATGTGGTCAGATCCAGCCAGGCGAAGAGATGATGCGAGAGAGGACAGCATGTGATGTGGTCAGATCCAGCCAGGCGAAGAGATGATGCGAGAGAGGACAGCATGTGATGTGGTCAGATCCAGCCAGGCGAAGAGATGATGCGAGAGAGGACAGCCTGTGATGTGGTCAGATCCAGCCAGGCGAAGAGATGATGCCAGAGAGGACAGCCTGTGATGTGGTCAGATCCAGCCAGGCGAAGAGATGATGCGAGAGAGGACAGCCTGTGATGTGGTCAGATCCAGCCAGGCGAAGAGATGATGCGAGAGAGGACAGCCTGTGATGTGGTCAGATCCAGCCAGGTGAAGAGATGATGCGAGAGAGGACAGCCTGTGATGTGGTCAGATCCAGCCAGACGAAGAGATGATGCGAGAGAGGACAGCCTGTGATGTGGTCAGATCCAGCCAGACGAAGAGATGATGCGAGAGAGGACAGCCTGTGATGTGGTCAGATCCAGCCAGGCGAAGAGATGATGCCAGAGAGGACAGCCTGTGATGTGGTCATATCCAGCCAGACGAGATGATGCTTAGGGTTATTTATATATTATTCATGCTTTATTTTGTTATTTATTTGTTATTTTATGCAACATTTGGAAATACCTGGATGTATTGACTGATTTTACAATGTGGAGAGAAATAAATATTTTCATCAGTGTGCGGTACTGGTCTTGTGTTTGGTCAATATATTCATGTACTTTACTCGAACAATATCGCTGAAAAAAATCAAAGCCAGACTATATCATTAGAAAAGTCAAAATGTTAAGTGTTTTAGATTGAGCACAGCGGTGCTGCCCTGTGTTAAGCAGTGCCCGCTTTTCCAATGGTAGGGATGCCCCAGCGTGCCTCTCCGGTTGCTGTTGGAGAAACGGTGCTCCACCAACGTTCCAACCAAAAAAATGATCTAACATAACCATGCAGCAGATATAGGATATGGTTAGAAAGAGTATGTGGCCTTTTCTGTAGCCTACAGGCTGGAGATAAATGTATGACTGTGTAATGAGACTGACATTTTTTATTTCTTTTCAAAAAGCCTAACCTAGATATCGCTAAATTAAATACAACGTTTAACACACAACATTTTTACCCCATTGTATTGATCACTGTTTTGTATCAATACATCTTTTGACAAGCTGATCATAATGAAAAAGAAAATACTTAGTTGAGTACCTGATATTCAGAGCTTAAATAGCCAAATGAATTAGTCACAGGACTAATCAGGACTAATAAACCCAATGCAATGGCCTGTTTTACAAATGGTGGGGCTACCACATGGATGGGCGTCAGTGGAAGCTGAGTAAATGGAACGGTGCAAATGGAATGGCATCAAACACCTGGAAACCATGTGTTAGATGTACAGTTGAAGTCGGAAGTTTACATACACTTAGGTTGAAGTCATTAAAACTCACGTTTCAACCACTCCACAGATTTCATGTTAACAAACTAATGTTTGGCAAGTCGGTTAGGACATCTACTTTGTGCATGACACAAGTAATTCTTCCAACAATTGTTTACAGACAGATTATTTCACTTATAATTCATGATATCACAATTCCAGTGGGTCAGAAGTTTACATACACTAAGTTGACAGTAACTTTAAACAGCTTGGAAAATTCCAGAAAATTATGTCATGGCTTTAGAAGCTCATTTGAGTCAATTGGAGGTGTACCTTTGGATGTATTTCAAGGCCTACCTTAATCTTCATGGGAAAATCTAAAGAAATCAGCCAAGACCTCAGAAAAAAAATTGTAGACCTCCACAAGTCTGGTTCATCCTTGGGAGCAATTTCCAAACGCCTGAAGGTACCACATTCATCTGTACAAACAATAGTACGCAAGTATAAACACCATGGGTCCACGCAGCCGTCATAGAAAGAAATAAAAGCTGAAATAAATCATTCTCTCTACTATTATTCTGATATTTCACATTCTTAAAATAAAGTGGTGATCCTAACTGACCTAAGACAGAGCATTTTTACTAGGATTAAATGTCAGGAATTGTGAAAAACTGAGTTTAAATGTATTTGGCTAAGGTGTATGTAAACTTCCGACTTCAACTGTACATTAAAAACTTGATGCTTCGTACCCTTGATAATAAATGTTAGATGGTTCCTCACCCTGAGGGCCAGGAGAAACTTTAATCCATTCTTCACTTTTCTGAAAACGTCCGCAACAAACTTCAGCAAAATTTAGCCACCTCTATATTTTTAACTGGCACTGCATGCCCCCAGAATCACTCCCATGGATGTTTTGTTAGCGGTGTCTAAAGTCAAGGCCAGTAAAGTTAGCTTACGTTTGTGGTAGCCATTTAAAGATCCTTACTGTGAAGTCTTGCTACCTTGTTTATATGAAGCCGTTAAATCATTTTAATGACAATTCCGTTTTTATAGCCGTTCTAGTCTCCCTCTGCAATACAAATGGATAGGCTCTTTATTTTCTACTAGATAGTGATTCTACAGGATTCACATTTGTCAACAGACTTTTCTATTGTTCTATAGTTCCTTTTAAGCTATGTATATCATATCGTTGTACCCACTATTTTTGCCAAGTGCTGCCATTTCAAGACTGCCAGTGCTGAACCCTCAGGGAGAAGCATCACTGAGCAGGTTTCCAGTGGGCACACCTCCTGCCTGTCTAGACTCAAACACACACACACCCCCAACAGACACAGAGGTGTATATAAAGCCCAGACATAGAACGGAACCCGCTCACAAGATGCTGGACGATCATGCATGGACTAGAGAGGGTCATACTCGGCTCATTGCCGTTGCTCTGCATCCACACAGCGTTTGCCTGTGAACTATTGGGGCGATTTAACATGCCTAGTTTGTTCAAGGCAGGGGATGTCATGATAGGGGGCATTTTCCCTGTATTCAACAAACAAGAGGACAGCAATACCTCTTTTGTGAAGGAGCCTCCTGAAGTGAAGTGTTCTGGGTAAGTGTGCCACCCGTCTGTACCTCTCTCATACTGTACCTCTCTCATACTGATTATGAACTCCTTTTCTTCTCCAGATTTGACTTGCGGGCCTTTCGTTGGACCCAAGTGATGATGTTTGCGATTGATGAAATAAACAAAGACAACAGTCTACTACCCAACGTATCCCTAGGCTACAAGATCCTTGACTCGTGTGCATCTCCCACCAATACTTTACGGGCTGCTCTGACGTTGGTTAGCAGGCCAGAGGAGATAGAGCCTACTGCCCCATGCCCCCCCTCTATATCTGCACTTATAGCTGAATCAGGCTCCTCTCAGTCCCTGGCTGTGGCTGGAACACTGGGACCATTCAGAGTGCCAATGGTAAGGGGCCAAGGGCCGCATGCTTCATTCGTGATGGGTGTCTAGCTAAATTGTACAATTGTACAATACTGATGTACTTGGTAGCCTGTAATGTTTGCATGGCAGGTGTGTGATGTGTTCTCATAATTGCAAAGCTTAATCAAAATAATACTTAGAGTGAAGACTGAAAGCTTTTCATGAATTTTTTCTTCATTGTTCATTTTTTTTATATTTTCTGCATTTTATCAGGTCAGTTACTTCTCTACATGTGCATGTCTGAGTGATAAAGCTAAATACCCCACATTCTTCCGCACCATCCCCAGCGACTACCACCAGGCTAAGGCTTTAGCAGCCCTGGTCAAGCATTTCGGCTGGACTTGGATTGGGGCAATACAGTCTGATAATGACTATGGCCGGAATGGGGTCCTAGCCTTCACTGAAGAGGTGAAAAAACTTGGGGTTTGCATTGCGTTCGTTGGGACAGTGTTACGAACCTACCCAAGCAGTAAAATCATCGATGTGGTGGACATGATCAAACAATCAACAGTCAAAGTCATCCTGTCATTTGTTCCTGAGGGGGACCTTTACCCGCTGATGAGGGAGGTGGTGAAACAGAACATAACGCACATTCAGTGGATCGCCAGTGAGGCCTGGATCACTGCAGCCCGGCCCTCCACCCCAGAAATATACAGCTCCTTCGGTGGGGCCATAGGATTCGTGGTGCGGAAGATGGAGATCCCAAAACTACGACCCTTTCTCATGGGCATCAGTCCCTACACAGATCCAAAGGCTGCCTTTGTGAGGGATTTCTGGGAGAAGATGGTAGGTTGTCAGCCTCTCTCAGCTGGTGAGCCCTCAGGCTCTAAAAGGGGCAGTAAGACATGTACTGGAGCAGAGACTCTTGCAGACTCACAGGATCTATTCTTCAATGTCACACAGCTGAGAGTGTCTTATAGTGTCTATAAGGCAGTGTATGCTGTTGCACACGCCCTTCATCGCTTAATATTTTGCAAAAAAGAAAGCCTGAGGAGACCATGTGTGAATCTGTCACAGATACAGCCGAATGAGGTGAGCTTGGGGGAAAAAACATAGGCTTGTTTCTTATCCTACTACTAGTCAGGCAATAACACTCATCTTTCTCCAACTTTTCATCGTCAGGTCAGTGATCAACTAAAGACGGTGCATTTCATAAATCAATTTGATGAGGCTGTGTTCTTTGACGAAAATGGAGACCCCCCTGCCTCGTATGACATGATCAACTGGCAGCTGAGGGCAGGGCAGGTGCAGCATATAACTGTGGGCCAGTTTGGCTTAGCTGCTAACAAGGCCTACGAACTCAGCATCCAGGAAGATAACATCGTCTGGAGGACAGGGAAATCGGTAGCTACAACAACACACATGTTACTGAATATTTGGGGTAGAAAGATGCATTACAATTATTTATTTATTGACTGTATTGCAAATTGCTAACATGCTTTTTTTCTTCCCCATTAGATTCCTGTAGCAGTGTGCTCTCAAATCTGCCCTGTTGGAACCAGAAAAGCCCAAATCAAAGGAAAATCTGTCTGCTGTTTTGATTGCATCCCCTGTGCTGATGGGACAATAGCCAACGCAACAGGTAGGCCTACAGTCAACACACTGGAACATCACACAATACTGTACAATATCACCATCATAATATTAGAATTATATGTTCCAAATTATATTAATTTGTGACTGACGAAAAAAGAACTGCATAAGGATAATTACCCACAGTCAAAATGAATGCTAATGTGGGCTATTAACGAACTACAAGCTGGTGTTGTGTGTGAGTTATTCAGGATCAGCGGACTGCAGCCCCTGTCCACAGGAGTACTGGTCCAACGACGGGAGGGACCAATGCATCCCGAAAACAGTCGAGTTCCTGTCTTACCATGAACCAATGGGGATTGCCCTTACTATGGTGTCCCTGCTCGGCGCCTGCCTGTCATTTGCCACCATGCTGGTGTTCATCCACTATAAGGACACACCAGTGGTCAGAGCCAGTAACTCTGAGCTGAGTTCTCTACTGCTGTTCTCTCTCTTCCTGTGCTTCCTCTGTCCCCTCACCTTCATCGGCAGGCCCACCGCCTGGACCTGCATGCTGCGCCACACCGCCTTCGGGGTGACCTTTGCCCTCTGCATCTCCTGCATGCTGGGCAAGACTATCGTGGTGGTGACAGCCTTCAGGGCCACCTTGCCCGGCAACAACGTGGCAGGGAAGTTTGGGCCCTCCCAGCAGAAGATCATTGTGTGTTCCTGCACACTGGTTCAGATATTTACCTGTGTGCTCTGGCTAAACCTGAACCCACCTTACCCTTACAGGGACTTCAGATATAGCCATAGGAAGATAGTTCTAGAGTGTAATACTGGTTCGGAGGCTGCATTCTATGCAGTGTTGGGATATATAGGTATTCTTGCAGGGATATGCTTGGTTCTGGCTTTTCTGGCTCGGAAGCTGCCTGATAACTTCAATGAGGCCAAATTCATCACCTTCAGCATGCTCATATTCTGTGCAGTGTGGATCACCTTTATCCCAGCTTATGTCAGCTCTCCTGGGAAGTTCACTGTAGCTGTGGAGATCTTTGCCATTCTGGCCTCTAGCTTTGGGTTATTGATTTGTATTTTTTCTCCAAAATGTTACATAATTTTTATCAAACCAGAGAAAAATACCAAGAAACATGTAATGGGGAAGAATTGAAACAAACATCAGGTTATTACATCAAATGTATGTACGTCTTGATTATGAAACTAGCCTAGCCTTCATGTCGCTAGCAGTGTAAAGAAATGTCTTCTCAGATCGCTTAGTGCTAAAGAATCACATTTAAAAATTATATATTTTCTGTAGTACACTACTTGTCAAATACTGCATAGCTTATCATTTTCATTTCTTCTGCTGCTTAGCAAATCTACGGAAGGTGTTTTATCACATTCAGCATGAATGACTACTAATCAGCTGGTTTTATTCCAGTATATACTTGTTTTACCAAGACTTGTGCAGATAAAAGTTAAATGCTAATAAATAACTCATCATAAAATCTCACTAAGATTGTCTGGTTTTATTTCAGAATAAAGAGCAACGTACATTTAATTCAGTTTCAAATAATGTTATGTAACTTCTTCATAACCTAAGATAAATATTTAACATGTTATACATGTTATACATGTTATACAATTTATACATGTTATACATGTTATATATGTTATACATGTTATACATGTTATACATGTTATATATGTTATACATGTTATACATGTTATACATGGTCAATATTGCACATGGCAAATGTTTTATAAGCTTGTATGTCTTTTATAATTAATCAAATAAACGATATATACAAAAGTATGTAGACACCCCTTCAAATTAGTGGATTCAGCTATTTCAGTCACACCCGTTGCTGACAGGTGTATAAAATCGAGCACAATGCCATTCAATCTCCATAGACAAACATTGGCAGTAAAATGGTCTTACTGAAGAGCTCTGTGACTTTCAACGTGGCACTGCCATAGGATGCCACCTTTCCAACAAGTCAGTTAGTCAAATTTCTGCACTGCAAGAGCTGCCCCGGGCAACTGTAAGTGCTGTTATTGTGAAGTGGAAAAGTCTGGGATCAGCCGAAAAATGGTAGGCCGCACAAGCTCACAGAACGGGACCGCTGAGTGCTGAAGCACGTAATGTGTAAAAAATCTTCTGTCCTCGGTTGCAACACTCACTACCGAGTTCCAAACTGACTCTGGAAGCAACGTCAGCACAATAACATTTTGTCGGGAGCTTCATGAAAAGGGTTTCCATGGCCGAGCAGCCGCAGAAAAACCTAAGATCACCTGCGCAATGCCAAGCGTCGGCTGAAGGACTTTGGAGCAGTGGAAACTCGTTCTCTGGAGTGATGAATCACACTTCACCATCTGGCAGGCCGACAGACAAATCTGGGTTTGGTGGATGCCAGTCGAACGCTACCTGCCACCAATGCATATTGCCAACTGTAAAGTTTGGTGGAGGAGGAATAATGGTCTGGTGCTGTTTTTCATGGTTAGGGCCCCTTAGTTCCAGTGAAGGGAAATCGTAACGCTAAAGCATACAATGACATTCTAGACGATTCTGTGCTTCCAACTTTGTGGGGGGGAAGGCCCTTTCCTGTTTCAGCATTCCCCCATGCACAAAGTAAAGTCCATACAGAAATGATTTCTCGAGATCGGTGTTGAAGAATTTGACTAGCCTGCACAGAGCCCTGACCTCAACCCCATCGAACACCTTTGGGATGAATTGGAATTCTTACTGCGAGCCAGGCCTAATCGCCCAACATCAGTGCCTGACCTCACTAATGCTCTTGCAACTGGAAGTCCCCGCAGCAATGTTCCAACATCTAGTGGAAAGGATTCCCAGAAGACTGGAGGATGTTATAGCAGCAAAGGGGGGACCAATTCCATATTAATGACCATGATTTTGGAATGAGATGTTCGACGAGAAGGTGTCCACATACTTTGGGTCATACCTTTTAATACATACTGATGAGGAATCATTGCATAGAAATGTATCATCCTTTGCACATCATGTGTTTCCTACAGTTTTTCTCTGGTCTCAGCATGACAATGTAGGACTTAGGGACAAATGTACAGGCCAGGAGGCCAAAGGTCAGCATGTTGAAGATGATGATCTTGACCTTGTTGAAAATGTGATGAAAATCAGCATGCTGAAGGTGATGATCTTGGCCTTGTTGAAGGTGTGATGAAAATCAGCATGCTGAAGATGATGATCTTGGCCTCGGTGAATGTGAACCCTATCTAACATCTTTGGAGAGACCTGAAAATAGCTGTGCAGCAACGCTCCCCATCCAACCTTACAGAGGATCTGCAGAGAAGAAAGGGAGAAACTCCCCAAATACAGGTCTGCCAAGCTTGTAGCGTCATACCCCAGAAGACTTGAGGCTGTAATTGCTGACAAAGGTACTTCAACAAAGTACTGAGCACCTTTCCTCTACAGTCCAAACAGTTTGGGCTACACACTAATAAAGGTGAGACTCTCAGAAACATGTACACTACCGTTCAACTTCCAGCTTATACATACTACATACACTACTGTTCAAAAGTTTGGGGTCACTTAGAAATGTCCTTGTTTTCCATGAAAACATACAATGAATAGGAAATATAGTCAAGACGTTGACAAGGTTATAAATAATGATTTTTTTATTGAAATAATAATTGTGTCCTTCAAACTCCATTTGCAGCAATTACAGCCTTGCAGATCTTTGGCATTCTAGTTGTCAATTTGTTGAGGTAATCTGAAGAGATTTCACCCCATGCTTCCTGAAGCACCTCCCACAAACTGGATTGGCTTGATGGGCACTTCTTACGTACCATACGGTCAAGCTGGTCCCACAACAGCTCAATAGGGTTGATATACGGTGACTGTGCTGGCCACTCCATTATAGACAGAACACCAGCTGACTGCTTCTTCCCTAAATAGTTGTTGCATAGTTTGGAGCTGATCTTTGGGTCATTGTCCTGTTGTAGGAGGAAATTGGCTCCAATTAAGCGCCGTCCACAGGGTATGGCATGGCGTTGCAAAATGGAGTGATAGCCTTCCTTCTTCAAGATCCCTTTTATCCTGTACAAATCTCCCACTTTACCACAACTAAAACACCACCAGACCATCACATTGCCTCCACCATGCTTGACAGACGGCATCAAGCACTCCTCCAGCATCTTTTCATTTAGTCTGCGTCTCACGAATGTTCATCTTTATGATCCGAACACCTTAAACTTACATTCGTCTGTCCATAACACTTTTTTCCAATCTTCCTCTGTCCAGTGTCTGTGGTCTTTTGCCAATCTTAATCTTTTCTTTTCATTGGCCAGTCTAAGATATGGCTTTTTCTTTGCAACTCTGCCTCGAAGGCCAGCATCCCGGAGTCGCCTCTTCACTGTTGATGTTGAGACTGGTGTTTTGCGGGTACTATTTAATGAAGCTGCCAGTTGAGGACTTGTGAGGCGTCTGTTTCACAAACTAGACACTCTAATGTACTTGTCCTTGCTCAGTTGTGCACCGGGGCCTCCCACTCCTCTTTCTATTCTGGTTAGAGCCAGTTTGCACTGTTCTGTGAAGGGAGTAGTACACAGCTTTGTACGAGATCTTCAGTTTCTTGGTAATTTCTCGCATGGAATAGCCTGCATTTCTCAGAACAAGAATAGACTGATGAGTTTCAGAATAAAGTTATTTGTTTCTGGCCATTTTGACCCTGTAATCGAACCCACAAATGCTGATGCTCCAGATACTCAACTAGTCTAAAGAAGGTCAGTTTTATTGCTTCTTTAATCAGCACAACAGTTTTCAGCTGTGCTAACATAATTGCAAAAGGGTTTTCTAAAGCTCAATTAGCCTTTTAAAATGATCAACATGGATTAGCTAACACAATGTGCCATTGGAACACAGGAGTGATGGTTGCTGATAATGGGCCTCTGTACGCCTATGTAGATATTCCATAAAAAATCAGCCGTTTCCAGCTACAATAGTCATTTACAACATTAACAATGTCTACACTGTATTTCTGATCAATTTGATGTTCATGCCTGTTGTTTTGCTCCAGGATGCCCACGGGCCTCACAATGCTCGTCTGAAGGTCCCAGGTACCAGTTCAAAAACAATATGTATGTATGGAGACAGTTTAGTACAAAATATATGGCTTTAAATACATGTAAAACAATTTATATAAAAAATTCTGATCTTTCTTATATATCAGATATAGGACAGACACTTGAGAACAAAGGGGTGAGAAATACAAGAGACGCAGCGTATCAAGAGGACTAGACTGTAGGGGAAATACTGTGTAGAGCCAGAGTATCAAGAGGTCTAGACTGTAGGGGAAATACTGTGTAGAGCTAGTGCATACACTCTCTATAGCTTAAAGAAGCAGGACCTGACTGAGTGAGCAGAGCAGTCTCTAGCCCCTCCCTCACTGACATGGCCATACCCACAATGTGGCCCCCAGAGGAACCACCACAGAGGTATGGTGGGTATTTAACCCAGAGTAGAGAGGCAACCTGGGTCTGTGTGGCGCTGTGTTACCCCATACCTTCTACACATCAGGGGAATGAGGCTCTCTCCTGCTCCTGCTCTGGATGCAAGTCTGGCTGGTAGTCTGGGTCTACTACGTCTGGCTGTGGTAGCTGGTGGGCTTGCCTTGCTCTGGTCTGCCTCTGCCTCTGGCTCTGGCCTGGAGTCTGTCAAATGCAGGCTCCAGGGCATCCCTCGTCCTCCAGCGTTCTCGCAGGACGGGGACTTTGTCATCGGGGGTGTTTTCTCCATGCACTACTACATGCACACTGTGGAACACAGCTACACCAGCCTGCCTGAGCCTCTGCACTGCACAGGGAGGTCAGTGAGCGCAAGAGGGAGCAGGGTACAGGGACTGTGGCTGTGTGGGGAGACAGAACCCAGTGTTTTAAACACAGATAAACAGTGTTTAGAAGACAGATAAACAGTGTGTTTAAAGACAGATAAACAGTGTGTTTAAAGACAGATAAACAGTGTGTTAAAAGACAGATAAACAGTGTGTTTAAAGACAGATAAACAGTGTTTAGAAGACAGATAAACAGTGTGTTTAAAGACAGATAACAAGTGTGTTTAAAGACAGATAAATAGTGTGTTTAAAGACAGATAAACAGTGTGTTTAAAGACAGATAAACAGTGTGTTTAAAGACAGAGAGACAGTGTTTTATAGACAGAGAAAACATGTGTTTGTGTCTGAGAGAGTAGGTAAAGCCTACTGTTACAAAGAATAACAAAAGTCTAGACAGTGTGGAAAATAAGGCTAGATGGTAACTCTTGTCAATAACCAGTTCTCTAAAGGCTAGTTCATGATTTATTCAAGAGATGATCACTCACTTATCTTCAATTTACAGTATGGATTCCCGTGAGTTACGGTTCTCGCGCGCCATGGTCTTCGCCGTTGAGGAGATAAATAACAGTTCAGACCTGCTACCGGGTGTCACCCTTGGTTATCAAGTGCACGACTCATGCTCCTCTGTCCCCATGGCCGTGAAAGTGGCCTTCCAGCTGGCTAACGGCCTTGACCCCATGTTTGATCCCGGAGAAAAGTGCTCGGGTTCGGCTACAGTGAAAGCTATCGTGGGCGAGTCTGGATCCACTCCTACCATCAGCATGTTGCGTATCATTGGCCCTTTCGGCATTCCTCAGGTAAACTCCTGTAGAAAGAAATCATTCAGCTTCTTTTAACTTACTGTATTCCTGTTGTATATTCTCCTCTCTTTCAGGAAAGAGTTCAACTTTTAATTTACTGTATTCCGACTTTAATCCCCTCTCTTTCAGGAAAGACATCCACTTTTAACTTACTGTATTCCTACTTCAATCTCCTCTCTTTCAGGAATAGACATTTCTGTGTGAAATTATGTGGAGAAAGTCTGGAGAATGTCTGTAGGCATTTAAACATAGACTGAGGACTATGAGTCTGGAGGCATTTGAACAATCTGAGGGTTGGTTGTTATGGGAGACCAGGGATTGGTGGGTTTATTTTCAAAATGAATAGAATGACATTGGGTAGAAATGTGTATCCTTTTCATTCTCGACTAATGGAAAACAAAACATTGGCTTATTATTATTAATGTATCCCTAACATCAGACTACTCAGCTAAAGAAAAAAAGCAGGAAGTCTCCTATGAATGAGACTTCTATGGCCGACATTATGTTCATTCTCATGTTTTGGACTGTCTGATTTCACCTAGGTGAGCCACTTTTCCACTTGTGCGTGTCTGAGTGATAAAAAACAGTATCCAACATTCTTCAGAACCATCCCCAGTGACCAGTTCCAGGCTGCCGCTCTGGCCCGCCTCATCAGGCACTTCGGCTGGACATGGATTGGGGCGGTCCGTTCCGACTCTGACTACGGTAATAACGGGATGGCGGCGTTCCTACAGGCGGCACAAGAGGAGGGCATCTGTGTGGAGTACTCTGAAGCCTTCTACCGTACCAACCCACTCAGCAGAGTGCAACGGGTGGCCGACGTGATCCGCAGGTGATCCATGATTACTCGATCAATGATTACATGTGAACTTTTGAACTTTTCGCACAAATGCAAAACCATAGTTGTAAAAACTGCTTTTGTCATTAATAACTCTCTTTTACCAAAGCTGACCTGTGAGACCAACACGATTTGCATATCTTAAATATGACAAAAGTGTTGATTAATACTAATCTTCATATTCACTTCACTGAGACGTTCCAATGAATGTCAAACATGACAAGCATGTTTTAATCATGTTCCCCAGGTCCACAGCCCGGGTGGTGGTTGCATTCGCAGCCACTGGGGACATGAGGATTCTGTTGAGGGAGCTGGACCGCCTGCCCTCTCCACCCCGCCAGTGGATCGGGAGTGAGACCTGGGTCACTGACCCAGATATGCTGCGCTTTGGCCAGTGTAACGGTGCGATCGGCTTTGGCATCCAGCGCTCTGTCATCCCTGGTCTCAGGGACTTCCTCCTGGACCTCTCCCCCCAGAAGGTGTCCAGCTCTCCCCTACTCACTGAGTTCTGGGAGGGAGCCTTTGGCTGTCGGCTGGAGATAGGTATATAGAGTATCTATCTATCTATCTATCTATCTATCTATCTATCTATCTATCTATCTATCTATCTATCTATCTATCTATCTATCTATCTATCTATCTATCTATCTATCTATCTATCTATCTATCTATCTATCTATCTATCTATCGATCGATCGATCGATCTATCGATCTATTTATTTATATATCCATCTATCTATCTATCTATCTATGTATCTATCTATCTATCTATCTATCTATCTATCTATCTATCTATCTATCTATCTATCTATCTATCTATCTATCTATCTATCTATCTATCTATCTATCTATCTATCTATCTATCTATCTATCTATCTATCTATCTATCTATCTATCTATCTATCTGACTAACTGTCTGTCTGTCTGTCTGTCTGTCTGTCTGTCTGTCTGTCTGTCTGTCTGTCTGTCTGTCTGTCTGTCTGTCTGTCTGTCTGTCTGTCTGTCTGTCTGTCTGTCTGTCTGTCTGTCTGTCTGTCTGTCTGCCTGTCTGCCTGTCTGTCTGTCTGTAGGGACTACTACAGGTGTTGGGGTTAAGGAGAAGGTGTGTGATGGCAGTGAGGATATCCAGCAGCTACAGACCCCCTACACAGATACATCCCAGCTGCGTGTCACTAACATGGTGTATAAAGCTGTTTACGCCATAGCACACGCCATCCACAGCATCGTTTGTGAAGAGAGAGCAAACTCCACTGTGCACTGTGACAAAAACCTAAATGTGAAGCCAACACAGGTGAATTGCAAGACGGTAGTATAATGTACTGATGGATTTGTTTATTTAGAGTACATGTATGATGGCCTAGAAGTTCTCACTAAACATTACAGCTGGTTCTGAAATAACTCCTCTGGTAAATATATAATATCTGTTTCTCTCTCTCCCTCACTCCATCTCTCTCTTCCCCTCTCTCCCTCTCTCTCTTACCCTCTATCCATCTCTCTTCCCTCTCTCCATCTCTCTCTTCGCCTCTCTCTCCCTTGCCCTTCCAACCCCCAGGTCCTGGAGAGATTAAGGAGGGTTAACTTTTCCCGTAACGGGTACCAGGTGTCTTTCGATGCCAACGGGGACCCAGTGGCCACCTATGAGCTGGTAAACTGGCAGATAGGGGAGAGTGGCAAGATGGAGTTTGTGACAGTGGGGCGCTACGATGCGTCCCTGCCCCCTGACCAGAGGTTTCACATGGAGAGAGAAATCACCTGGGTAAATAACAGTAAACAGGTGCCTGTGTCAGTGTGCAGTGAGAGCTGTCCCCCAGGCACTCGTAAGGCTGCACAGAAAGGAAAGCCTGTCTGCTGTTATGACTGTATCCCATGTGCAGAGGGAGAGACCAGCAACGCTACAGGTAGGACTATAGGAATAGTTGGTAAATGTGTAGTAATTTTTATAATAGTTTACTAAGTAGTGATTTATTCATATTTCTAGCACTACAAAGGTAGTGTCTATCAATCATGTTCATGTTCTTATTATCTTATGTAAGATGGACAGCAATTTAACATTCGTTATTGTAAACTTCCATGGTGCAACATTGTGGGACATGTATTTGTATGTGTAAATAAATAAAACCTGAATATATTATTATTAGCATTTGATGTCTGTTGTTTTGTCCTGGTCAGATTCTTCAGACTGTCTGATCTGTCCTGAGGAGTACTGGCCCAACGCTGAGAGAGACCGCTGTGTCCTCAAGCCTGTGGAGTTCCTGTCCTTCACCGAGGTCCTCGGAATCATCCTGACCGCCTGCTCTGTGTGCGGGGCTTGTCTAGCCATCGCCACAGCAACCGTATTCTACCGCCACCGAACTTCGGCCATCGTCAGGGCCAACAACTCTGAGCTGAGCTTCCTGCTGCTCTTCTCCTTGACTCTGTGTTTCCTGTGTTCTCTTACTTTCATTGGCCGGCCCTCTGAGTGGTCCTGTATGCTGCGCCACACAGCGTTTGGGATCACCTTCGTCCTCTGCATCTCTTGTGTTCTGGGGAAAACAATAGTGGTGTTGATGGCCTTCAGGGCTACACTTCCAGGCAGTAATGTCATGAAAATGTTTGGGCCACCACAGCAGAGATTGACTGTGGTGTCATTCACATTTGTCCAGGCTTTGATATGCACTCTCTGGTTGGTCCTGTCCCCTCCCTTCCCCATTAAAAACCTCACTACCTACAAGGAAAGGGTCCTTCTAGAGTGTGACTTAGGCTCTGTTGGGGCGTTCTGGGCTGTGTTGGGGTATATAGGACTCCTGGCTCTCTTGTGCTTTGTTCTGGCTTTTCTGGCTCGGAAGCTGCCTGATAACTTCAATGAGGCCAAATTCATCACCTTCAGCATGCTCATATTCTGTGCAGTGTGGATCACCTTCATCCCAGCTTATGTCAGCTCTCCTGGGAAGTTCACTGTAGCTGTGGAGATCTTTGCCATCATCGCCTCTAGTTTTGCGTTGTTCTTTTTATTATTTGTTCCAAAATGCTTTATTATTCTGTTCAGGCCGGAGAAGAACACTAAGAAACACCTTATGGGGAAGACATCCAATGATATACGTTATTAACAAATACATGAGGGGAGAACACATTGTTTTATTCAGTTATATGGTACAACATAAGGTTAGGTAACACCATTCTGACAGAGATGACCAAGAATTGACCAGGTCATCAGTAGTAACAAGGTAACTAGAAACATGACACAGGGTCACTTTGGATATTCCAATGTGTTGAGAGATTGATCAAATCTAGAGTGCTAAATCTAATCTGACCAGATGAATGATGTGGTTAGCAGTAGCCTACAGTGTGGAAACACTTTCATGTTGTTTGTTTAAAAAAGTGTTATTCCTATATGAATGGATATAACTTTGGCGGTGGCAGGTAGCCTAGGGGTTAGAGCGTTGGGCCAGTAACCGATGTGTCCTTGAGCAAGGCACTAAACCCTAGTTTGCTCCAGGGGCTGACCCTGTAGGTCATTGTAAATAAGAATTAACTAGTTACAAAAAGGATCAAAATAAAAAACATTGAAGTGCATGTGTTCAAATGCTATTGTAATTCATCATATTATGCATAATAATAGTTTAATATAATAAACATTTTCAGATATATCTGTGTCTTGTCAATCATTGCTTGGCCTGTCAATCCACATTTGTTAGATAACTTGTTTTTTATATTAATAATATTTTATTAATTACAGCTCACATACAACCAACCTGTGTTATTTACATAATTGCAAACAGTTCCACCCAGTGTCCAGTGAGGGGCAGTCTTCTCATGCAAACATCAGCTACTAGAACAGTTTATTTAGTACACTCTAAGGAACCTGCATGGGAGGACAAGATAAACGCACACATTGGTCTATATGAAACTATACAGAAATAGTACTTTCAAATCATGGTGCGTTGTGTCACCGTGTGTGTACCTGTCTGGTTGCTGATCTCCCCAGCAGCACAGGGCAGGCAGTCGAAGCAGCAGGGAGGCTCTCCTGGACGACGGGCCTGTCTGCTGCCAGGGGGGCAGCGGGCACTGCACAGAGACACTGGCACCTGGGGAGAGATACAGGGCACAGTCACACCCATAGGCCGTCACCAGTGCCTATCAAATACTGCATAGGGGAGAACACTCTGAACCCACACAAAGGCCCCTAATTTACTTTAGTTCTAGTTAAGTATTATATGCAGAAATTGGCATTTTTTGCTTCTACTACAACACACCTGTGATTTCCCTCCTATCCACACGATGGCGCTCTCATCTATCTGCAGCTGTTGGCCGAGGGGGGCAGAGCCATCATAGCTTCCCACCTTCTGGAAGTTGATTTCACCACTGCTGACCTTCTGCCAGTTAATAATGTCATAGAGGGGAACAGGCTCCCCGTTGGTATCAAAATGCACCTTCTCCCCAAACTGATTGGTGAAATTCACCCTCTTCAGGTGCTGCAAGAGCTGGAGGAAAAGAGAGATTGAGGGGAGGAGATAATGTCCTAAAAACATGTAACATCCTGGATGCCATAGCTACTGTAGTGCCCAGGATGCCAACCCAGCGCCAGCCGAAGTGGCTCACCAACTAAACCCCGGACCTAGGATGAGATAAAGAAGTGGAGGATTAGACTGAGAGCATGTCATAAGAGAGGAACATGTTCATAGCAGCTAAAGCAATGTGTTAAGAGAAGCATTTATCATAAACCTCATTGTAATCTGGCACTGTGATTAAATATGAACATTTTTCATTCAGCAATGTGAGTTATAAGAAGGCAAATATTTAACTAGAGTTTAGTAAACTGAGCAATACATAAATGTGCACTTAACACATGACTAAAACTTTGTCTTTTTTCTACACAACTGGAACAGGTCACTGGGCACAGTCCGCAGGAACGAGGGGTAGGAGAGTTTATCTGTCAGACAGGTACAGGTCGCAAAGTAGCTCACCTGATGAGAGAACAATATATTATCCATGTTAAACTATCTCTTTGTCTCTGTCTCTGTCTCTGTCTCTGTCTCTGTCTCTGTCTCTGTCTCTGTCTCTGTCTATGACTCTGTCTCTGTATCTCTCTCCCTCTCAATACAATTCAATTTAAGGGGTTTTACTGGCATAGGAAATTGCCCCCCAAAAAAGTGAAATGAATGAACAAAAGTGAAATAAATAATGAACAGTAAACACTCACCCCACGGCCCTGTGGAAAGAAATGTGTGTGTTTTTTGTAAATTTAAACCGCACACGTGTTGTTTACGTTTTTATAATGTCGTATGTTTTTCCCACAACACCACTTTCCATCAATGTGTATAGCAGACCCTCATGCCAAATTGAGTCAAACAATTTTTTGAAATCAACAAAGCATGAGAAGACTTTGCCTTTGTTTTGGTTTGTTTGTTTGTCAATTAGGGTGTGCAGGGTGAATACGTGGTCTGTAGTACGGTAATTTGGTAAAAAAGACAATTTGACATTTGCTCAGTACATTGTTTTCACTGAGGAAATGAACTAGTCTGCTGTTAATGATAATGCAGAAGATTTTCCCAAGGTTGCTGTTGACGCATATCCCACGGTAGTTATTGGTGTCAAACTTGTCTCCACTTTTGTGGATTGGGGTGATCAGTCCTTGGTTCCAAATATTGGGGAAGATGCCAGAGCTAAGGATGATGTTAAAGAGTTTAAGTATAGCCAATAGGAATGTGTGGTCTGTTATGTAATAATTTCATTTAGGATACCATCAACAGCACAGGCCTTTTTGGGTTGGAGGGTTTGTATTTTTTCCTGTAGTTCATTCAATGTAATTGGAGAATCCAGTGGGTTCTGGTAGTCTCTAATAGTTGATTCTAGGATTTGCATTTGATCATGTATATTTATTTGCGAATAGAATAAAGGGGTTTCTGGTAGTCTTTAACCTCTACAGGATCGTTCACCGCCCTCGGGACGTTTGAGCTAATGTGTGCTAATGTGATTAGAATGACGTTGTAAGTAACAAAAAAAAAGGGGGGGTTCTTTGTATTATCTTTAATCAGATCTAATGTGTTATATTATCCTACATTAATTTAACATTTCCACAAACTTCAAAGTGTTTCCTTCCAAATGGTATCAAGAATATTCATATCCTTGCTTCAGGTCCTGAGCTCCAGGCAGTTAGATTTGGGTATGTCGTTTTTTTTCTTCTTTTTTTAAAGGGACTTAATAGCTGAATGATCATATATATATGTTTTTGCTGTTTGTTCTTGGTTAAAGAGCCAAAACTATTTGTAGAAGTGGTTTACCCAGCCATAACTCTTCCTGTTGTTTTTTGTTTAGTGTTTTCCAGTTTTCCCAGAAGTGGTTAGAGTCTATGGATTCTTCAATTACATTGAGCTGGTTTCTGACGTGCTGTTCCTTCTTTTTCCGTAGTGTATTTCTGAATTGTTTTAGTGATTCACCATAGTGAAGGTGTAGACTCAGGTTTTCTGGGTCTCTATGTTTTTGGTTGGATAGGTTTCTCAGTTTCTGTCTTAGGTTTTTGCTTTCTTCATCAAACCATTTTTCATTATTGTAAATTTTCTTCGGTTGTCTGCTTGATATTTTTAAATTTGATAGAGAAGCTGAGAGGTCAAATATACTGTTTAGGTTTTCTACTGACAAGTTTACACCTTCACTATTACAATGAAATGTTTTGTCCATGAAATTGTCTAAAAGGGATTGAATTTGTTGTTGAATAATAGTTTTCTGGTCAGTTTCTACACTACTTTCCTTCCATCTACAGCATTTCTTAATATTAATCAGTTCCTTTGGCTTTGATGCCTCATGATTGAGCATTGCTCTGTTCAAGTAGACTGTGATTTTGCTGTGATCTGATAAGGGTGACAGTGGACTGACTGTGAACGCTCTGAGAGACTCTGGGTTGAGGTCAGTGATAAAGTAGTCTACAGTACTACTGCCAAGACATGAGCTATATGTGTACCTACCGTAGGAGTCCCCTCAAAGCCTACCATTGACTATGTACAGACCCAGCATGCGACAGAACTGCAGGAGTTGTTGTGATCCATGTTTTGTCATAGTTGTGTCTAGGGAGGCATATTTGGGAGGGAATACTGTCATCTCCAGGTAGGTGTTTGTCTCTCTGTGTGCTGAGGTTGTCAGGTTCTGGAAATGGTTGATCTCCCCCTCTAGGATGGAGAAGCTGTCATCGTTAAAGTATGGGGATTCTATTGGGGGGATATAGGTAGCACACATGAGGACATTTTTCTCTGTTGAGATCATTTCCTTATTAATTTCTAGCCAGATGTAAAATGTTCCTGTTTTGACTAATTTATTAGAGTGGGTTAGGTCTGCTCTATACCAAATTAGCATACTCCCTGAGTCTCTTCCCTGTTTCACACCTGGTAGTTTGGTGGATGGGACTACCAGCTCTCTGTAACCTAGAGGGCAATCAGTGGGTCCGTCTCCTCTATACCATGTTTCTTATACACACTAAGAAAAAAACGGTTATTCGGCTATCCCCATAGGAGAACCATTTGAAGAACCCTTTGTGGTTCCAGGCAGAACTATTTTCGGTTCCATGTAGAACCCTCTGTGTAAAGGGTTCTACATGGAACTCAAAGGCTCTGCCTGAAACCAAAAAGGTTCTGCCTGGAACCAAAAAGGGTTCTTCAAAGGGTTCTCCTATAGATAGCACCTTTACTTCTAAGAGTGTAGGATGACAATATCTGTATTTGCATTAGTGGTGGTTGGGCCTGTTGCTCTGCTCATGGCCTGGGCATATGTGTGGCTGTCATGTTGAGGTCCTTGCTGCAGGGGCGGGGGGCATAAGGGGGGACATAAGGGGCATAGGTCTGATCTGGGGGGGCCTATATAGGGTGTGGCTTTGTTTGAGGTGGTCTCAGCTGGTTGGGGTGTGGCTGGTGAATCTGTGGTCTGGGTGTAGGTCATCTTGGCGTGCGTTCTCTCGGTGCAGATCCTTTGGGAGGGGGTCTTGCAGGTCTGGGAGGGTGTCTTACTGGTTTGGGCGGGGTGTCCTATGCTCTGTTGCTCCTGTGTGAAGTGCTGGGGCTGCGGTTGAGGGTGACATCCTTCAGGGTCCTGGCAAAAGTTGGGATTGTTGCCTTGTGGAGGTGGACCTGGTCGTAAAGGCTGTTCAAGTCCAGGGTGGAGTGGTGGGCCAAGTAGACATTAGGTTTTGAGGCACAGTCCTGGGAAATGCTTGCGTTCATCCGCTGTATGGTGGCAAGGTGCATGTATTTTCGTTGTAGCAGGGTGGAGATAACCACTTATGCATTGGGGAAAGTGGAAGAAGCTTTTTCAATCACTCCCTTGAGTGCTGTGGCCACCCTTTCCTGCTGGGCCCTCAGGTCGTTTGTACCCGTGTGAATGATGATGTGGCTGGGGGACCCTAGTCTGTCCTCTGACAACAGCTCCAGGGCCTAGTGTTTGAACACCAGAGTTTAGCTACTTTGTGTTTGGGAAAAATGTTATTCTCTTGAATGTATTTGCCATTTGAGTCAATGAGGAGCACAATTTCTGGATTTTGTGTGTCCTCAGTGGATGTGTGGGGATTGTCAGGAGATCTATCGGGGGAGCTGACAGGGGGGCTGTCAGGAGGGGGTGGGGTCTGTTGGGTTGGTGGGTCCTGTGTTGTCTGTCCCATTGTGGTGTTGAGGTTCTGGTCTGGGTCTGTGGGCTGTTCTGATGACTTTTCTGGGGGAGTGTCTTGCTCTCTGTCACACTTCAGCTTTCTCACCTCCTCCTTTCCCTGCTGTTATCTGTGCCATGTGTTCCTCTCCCTCCTCCTTCAGTGCTGTTAGCTGGCCTGGGAGTTCCTCTGTTAGCTGGGCTGTGTTCCTCTGTTAGCTGGCCTGGGTGTTCCTCTGTTAGCTGGGCTGTGTTCCTCTGTTAGCTGGGCTGTGTTCCTCTGTTAGCTGGGCTGTGTTCCTCTTTTAGCTGGGCTGTGTGTTGTTCTGTTAGCTGGGCTGGGTGTTCCTCTGTTTGCTGGGCTGTGTTCCTCTGTTAGCTGGGCTGGGTGTTGTTGTGCTGGTCTTTTTCGTGGGTTTGTTCTGTCTGGATTGTGTGGACCAGCTCTGTGAATGTATTCCTTTCAGTGACTAGACTATGGAGGAAATACTGTGTAGAGCCAGCGTGCCAAGAGGTCTAGACTGTAGGGGAAATACTGTGTAGAACTAGTGCATACACTCTCTATAGCTTAAAGAAGCAGGACCTGACTGAGTGAGCAGAGCAGCCTCTAGCCCCTCCCTCACTGACATGGCCATACCCACAATGTGGCCCCCAGAGGAACCACCACAGAGGTATGGTGGGTATTTAACCCAGAGTAGAGAGGCAACCTGGGTCTGTGTGGCGCTGTGTTACCCCATACCTTCTACACATCAGGGGAATGAGGCTCTCTCCTGCTCCTGCTCTGGATGCAAGTCTGGCTGGTAGTCTGGGTCTACTACGTCTGGCTGTGGTAGCTGGTGGGCTTGCCTTGCTCTGGTCTGCCTCTGCCTCTGGCTCTGGCCTGGAGTCTGTCAAATGCAGGCTCCAGGGCACCACTCGTCCTCCAGCGTTCTCCCAGGACGGGGACTTTGTCATCGGGGGTGTTTTCTCCATCCACTACTACATGCACACTGTGGAACACAGCTACACCAGCCTGCCTGAGCCTCTGCACTGCACAGGGAGGTCAGTGAGCGCAAGAGGGAGCAGGGGACAGGGACTGTGGCTGTGTGGGGAGACAGAACCCAGTGTTTTAAACACAGATAAACAGTGTTTAGAAGACAGATAAACAGTGTGTTTAGAAGACAGATAAACAGAGTGTTTAAAGACAGAAACAGGGTATTTAAACACAGATAAACAGTGTGTTTAAAGACAGATAAACAGTGTGTTTAAAGACAGATAAACTGTGTGTTTAAAGACAGATAAACTGTGTGTTTAAAGACAGATAAACGGTGTGTTTAAACACATATAAACAGTGTGTTAAAAGACAGAGAGACAGTGTTTTATAGACAGAGAAAACATGTGTTTGTGTCTGAGAGAGTAGGTAAAGCCTACTGTTACAAAGAATAACAAAAGTCTAGACAGTGTGTAAAATAAGGCTAGATGGTAACTCTTGTCAATAACCAGTTATTCTAAAGGCTAGTTCATGATTTATTCAAGAGATGATCACTCACTTATCTTCAATTTACAGTATGGATTCCCGTGAGTTACGGTTCTCGCGCGCCATGGTCTTCGCCGTTGAGGAGATAAATAACAGTTCAGACCTGCTACCGGGTGTCACCCTTGGTTATCAAGTGCACGACTCGTGCTCCTCTGTCCCCATGGCCGTGAAAGTGGCCTTCCAGCTGGCTAACGGCCTTGACCCCATGTTTGATCCCGGAGAAAAGTGCTCGGGTTCGGCTACAGTGAAAGCTATCGTGGGCGAGTCTGGATCCACTCCTACCATCAGCATGTTGCGTATCACCGGCCTTTTCGGCATTCCTCAGGTAAACTCCTGTAGAAAGAAATCATTCAGCTTCTTTTAACTTACTGTATTCCTGTTGTATATTCTCCTCTCTTTCAGGAAAGAGTTAAACTTTTAATTTACTGTATTCCTACTTCAATCTCCTCTCTTTCAGGAATAGAAATTTCTCTGAGAAATTATGTTCACACCTTTTCCTCATGTATTTCTCAGCAACAGTACGTCTTATAAAACTATTTTCTAAATGAATAGAATGACCAATGTCTTGGGTAGAAATGTGTATCCTTTTCATTCTGGCCTAATGGAAAACAAAACATTGGCTTATTATTATTAATGTATCCCTAACATCATACTACTCAGCTAAAGAAAAAAAGCAGGAAGTAGCCTATGAATGAGACTTCTATGGCCCACATTATGTTCATTCTCATGTTTTGGACTGTCTGATTTCACCTAGGTGAGCCACTCTTCCACCTGTGCGTGTCTGAGTGATAAAAAACAGTATCCAACATTCTTCAGAACCATCCCCAGTGACCAGTTCCAGGCTGCCGCTCTGGCCCGCCTCATCAGGCACTTCGGCTGGACTTGGATTGGGGCGGTCCGTTCCGACTCTGACTACGGTAATAACGGGATGGCGGCATTCCTACAGGCGGCACAAGAGGAGGGCATCTGTGTGGAGTACTCTGAAGCCTTCTACCGTACCAACCCACTCAGCAGAGTGCAACGGGTGGCCGACGTGATCCGCAGGTGATCCATGATTACTTGATCAATGGTTACATGTGAACTTTTGAACTTTTCGCACAAATGCAAAACCATAGTTGTAAAAACAGCTTTTGTCATTATTAACTCTCTTTTACCAAAGCTGACCTGTGAGACCAACAGGATTTGCATATCTTAAATATGACAAAAGTGTTGATTAATACTAATCTTCATATTCACTTCACTGAGACGTTCCAATGAATGACAAGCATGTTTTAATCATGTTCCCCAGTTCCACAGCCCGGGTGGTGGTTGCATTCGTAGCCTCTGGGGACATGAGGATTCTGTTGAGGGAGCTGGACCGCCTGCCCCCTCCACCCCGCCAGTGGATCGGGAGTGAGTCCTGGGTCACAGACCCAGATATGCTGCGCTTCGGCCTATGTGCCGGGGCCATCGGCTTTGGAATCCAACGCTCTGTCATCCCCGGTCTCAGGGACTTCCTCCTGGACCTCTCCCCCCAGAAGGTGTCCAGCTCTCCCCTACTCACTGAGTTCTGGGAGGGAGCCTTTGGCTGTCGGCTGGAGATAGGTAAATAGAGTATCTATCTATCTATCTATCTATCTATCTATCTATCTATCTATCTATCTATCTATCTATCTATCTATCTATCTATCTATCTATCTATCTATCTATCTATCTATCTATCTATCTATCTATCTATCTATCTATCTATCTATCTATCTATCTATCTATGTAACTGACTTTCTGTCTGTGTCTGTCTGTCTCTGTCTGTCTGTCTGTCTATCTGTCTGTCTGTCTGTCTGTCTGTCTGTCTGTCTGTCTGTCTGTCTGTCTGTCTGTCTGTCTGTCTGTCTGTCTGTCTGTCTGTCTGTCTGTCTGTCTGTCTGTCTGTCTGTCTGTCTGTCTGTCTGTCTGTCTGTCTGTCTGTCTGTCTGTCTGTCTGTCTGTAGGGACTACTACAGGTGTTGGGGTTGAGGAGAAGGTGTGTGATGGCAGTGAGGATATCCAGCAGCTACAGACCCCCTACACAGATACATCCCAGCTGCGTGTCACTAACATGGTGTATAAAGCTGTTTACGCCATAGCACACGCCATCCACAGCATCGTTTGTGAAGAGAGAGCAAACTCCACTGTGCACTGTGACAAAAACCTAAATGTGAAGCCAACACAGGTGAATTTCAAGACGGTAGTATAATGTACTGATGGATTTGTTTATTTAGACTACATGTATGATGGCCTAGAAGTTCTCACTAAACATTACAGCTGGTTCTGAAATAACTCCTCTGGTAAATATATGAGGTAAACAAGGGTTCTGTTTCTCTCTCTCCCTCACTCCATCTCTCTCTTCCCCTCTCTCCCTCTCTCTCTTACCCTCTATCCATCTCTCTTCCCTCTCTCCATCTCTCTCTTCGCCTCTCTCTCCCTTGCCCTTCCAGGTCCTGGAGAGATTAAGGAGGGTTAACTTTTCCCGTAACGGGTACCAGGTGTCTTTCGATGCCAACGGGGACCCAGTGGCCACCTATGAGCTGGTAAACTGGCAGATAGGGGAGAGTGGCAAGATGGAGTTTGTGACAGTGGGGCGCTACGATGCGTCCCTGCCCCCTGACCAGAGGTTTCACATGGAGAGAGAAATCACCTGGGTAAATAACAGTAAACAGGTGCCTGTGTCAGTGTGCAGTGAGAGCTGTCCCCCAGGCACTCGTAAGGCTGCACAGAAAGGAAAGCCTGTCTGCTGTTATGACTGTATCCCATGTGCAGAGGGAGAGACCAGCAACGCTACAGGTAGGACTATAGGAATAGTTGGTAAATGTGTAGTAATTTTTATAATCGTTTACTAAGTAGTGATTTATTCATATTTCTAGCACTACAAAGGTAGTGTCTATCAATCATGTTCATGTTCTTATTATCATATGTAAGATGGACAGCAATTTAACATTCGTTATTGCAAACTTTCATGGTGCAACATTGTGGGACATGTATTTGTATGTGTAAATAAATAAAACCTGAATATATTATTATTAGCATTTGATGTCTGTTGTTTTGTCCTGGTCAGATTCTTCAGACTGTCTGATCTGTCCTGAGGAGTACTGGCCCAACGCTGAGAGAGACCGCTGTGTCCTCAAGCTTGTGGAGTTCCTGTCCTTCACCGAGGTCCTCGGAATCATCCTGACCGTCTGCTCTGTGTGCGGGGCTTGTCTAGCCATCGCCACAGCAACCGTATTCTACCGCCACCGAACTTCGGCCATCGTCAGGGCCAACAACTCTGAGCTGAGCTTCCTGCTGCTCTTCTCCTTGACTCTGTGTTTCCTGTGTTCTCTTACTTTCATTGGCCGGCCCTCTGAGTGGTCCTGTATGCTGCGCCACACAGCGTTTGGGATCACCTTCGTCCTCTGCATCTCTTGTGTTCTGGGGAAAACAATAGTGGTGTTGATGGCCTTCAGGGCTACACTTCCAGGCAGTAATGTCATGAAATTGTTTGGGCCTCCACAGCAGAGACTCAGTGTTCTGGCTTTCACTCTCATACAGGTCCTGATCTGTGTTCTTTGGTTAACAGTCTCCCCTCCTTTCCCCTACAATAATATGAAGACCTATAAAGAAAAGATCATTCTAGAGTGTAATGTGGGTTCAGCTATTGGTTTCTGGGCTGTGTTGGGGTATATAGGACTCCTGGCTCTCTTGTGCTTTGTTCTGGCTTTTCTGGCTCGGAAGCTGCCTGATAACTTCAATGAGGCCAAATTCATCACCTTCAGCATGCTCATATTCTGTGCAGTGTGGATCACCTTTATCCCAGCTTATGTCAGCTCTCCTGGGAAGTTCACTGTAGCTGTGGAGATCTTTGCCATCATCTCCTCTAGCTTTGCGTTGTTCTTTTTATTATTTGTTCCAAAATGCTTTATTATTCTGTTCAGGCCGGAGAAGAACACTAAGAAACACCTTATGGGGAAGACATCCAATGATATACGTTATTAACAAATACATGAGGGGAGAACACATTGTTTTATTCAGTTATATGGTACAACATAAGGTTAGGTAACACTATTCTGACAGAGATGACCAAGAATTGACCAGGTCATCAGTAGTAACAAGGTAACTAGAAACATGACACAGAGTCACTTTGGATATTCCAATGTGTTGAGAGATTGATCAAATCTAGAGTGCTAAATCTAATCTGACCAGATGCATTATGTGGTTAGCAGTAGCCTACAGTGTGGAAACACTTTCATGTTGTTTGTTTTAAAAAGTGTTATTCCTATATGAATGGATATAACTATAGAGGGTGGCAGGTAGCCTAGGGGTTAGAGCGATGGGCCAGTAACCGATGTGTCCTTGAGCAAGGCACTAAACCCTAGTTTGCTCCAGGGGCTGACCCTGTAGGTCATTGTAAATAAGAATTAACTAGTTACAAAAAGGATCAAAATAAAAAACATTGAAGTGCATGTGTTCAAATGCTATTGTAATTCATCATATTATGTATAATAATAGTTTAATATAATAAACATTTTCAGATATATATGTGTCTTGTCAATCATTGCTTGGCCTGTCAATCCACATTTGTTAGATAACTTGTTTTTTATATTAATAATATTTTATTAATTACAGCTCACATACAACCAACCTTATTTACATTATTGCAGTTCCACCCAGTGTCCAGTGAGGGGCAGTCTTCTCATGCAAACATCAGCTACTAGAACAGTTTATTTAGTAATGAGGTACAAGAAGCCAAATGGTTGCTGTATTCTAGTACAATGTAAGTACTGTAGTTGTGGTTATGAGTTACACTTTACATTTCGTTGTTCTTTTCTTAAGTAGTAAAACTCAAAATCTCAACTATGATCATCTCTGATTTCCCTGTTGTTTCCCTGTCATCCCTTTCTTAGTGTTTCTCTCTGGTCTCAGTAAGATGATGTAACATTTAGGGGCAAAGATGCAGAGCAGCAGTCCAAAACTAGAGGCTAAGATGGCGAAGGTCTCCACAGCTACAGTGTACTTCCCAGGAGAGCTGACGTAGGCAGGGATGAAGGAGATCCACACGGCACAGAAGATCAGCATGCTGAAGGTGATGAGCTTGGCCTCGTTGAAGGTGTCTGGGAGTTTCCTGGCCAGGAAGGCTAAGAGGAGACAGAGAGAGGCCAGCAGGCCGATGTAGCTCAGTACTAGATAGAACCCTGGGGGCCAGGGCTCCTTACACTCCAGTACCACCATGCCGGTCACACCCTGGTAGGAAGAGTTCCTGAACGGGAAGGAGGGAGCCATGGAGAGCCAGACAGCACAGAGACACACCTGGGGGAAGAAGTGGAACAATGAGCATCATTTGGCCAGCCATCATGACAAACATCAAAAGGTTATTTAGTAGAACTAGTGTTTGATGAGTTCCACAGCTCTACCTGAGGGGTGGTGGTGCAGAGAATCAGTGTCCTCTGCTGGGAAGGTCCAAACAGCCTAATCAGGGCACTGGAGCCTGGTACAGTGGCCCTGAAGGCCAGCAGCACCACAATGGTCTTGACCAGGAGGCAGGAGAGGCAGAGCACGAAGCTAACCCCAAACGCTGCCTGGCGGAACCCACACGACCACGCAGAGGGACGCCCAATGAACAGCAGCGAGCACAGGAAGCAAAGCTTGAGTGAAAGGAGAAGCAAGAAGCTCAGCTCTGAGTTGTTGGCCTTGACAATGGGCGTGGTCCGGTAACAGTGAAATATGGCTGTGACAGTGGTTGTCGTGACAACACCCAGCAGGGAGAGTGAGACCAGGATAATGCCCATGATGTCATAGAAAGACAGGAAGTCTTCTATCCCAGCGACGCACTTCACCCTATCTCTGTCTGACCAGTAGAACTCGGGACACCTAGTACACTCTAAGGAACCTGCATGGGAGGACAAGATGCACGCACACATTGGTCTATATGAAACTATACAGAAATAAGAGCAGTACTTTCAAATCATGGTGCGTTGTGTCACCGTGTGTGTACCTGTCTGGTTGCTGATCTCCCCAGCAGCACAGGGCAGGCAGTCGAAGCAGCAGGGAGGCTCTCCTGGACGACGGGCCTGTCTGCTGCCAGGGGGGCAGGGGGCACTGCACAGAGACACTGGCACCTGGGGAGAGATACAGGGCACAGTCACACCCATAGGCCGTCACCAGTGCCTATCAAATACTGCATAGGGGAGAACACTCTGAACCCACACAAAGGCCCCTAATTTACTTTAGTTCTAGTTAAGTATTATATGCAGAAATTGGCATTTTTTGCTTCTACTACAACACACCTGTGATTTCCCTCCTATCCACACGATGGCGCTCTCATCTATCTGCAGCTGTTGGCCGAGGGGGGCAGAGCCATCATAGCTTCCCACCTTCTGGAAGTTGATTTCACCACTGCTGACCTTCTGCCAGTTAATAATGTCATAGAGGGGAACAGGCTCCCCGTTGGTATCAAAATGCACCTTCTCCCCAAACTGATTGGTGAAATTCACCCTCTTCAGGTGGTGTAAGAGCTGGAGGAAAAGAGAGATTGAGGGGAGGAGATAATGTCCTAAAAACATGTAACATAGAAGGGTTATTAAATATGACTGTAAATATATTTATAAATACTAGTACTTACACACACAGACACACACACTCACACACACACACACACACACACACACACACACTCACACACACACACACACACACACACACAGACACACACACACACACACACACACACACACACACACACTCACACACACACACACACACACACACAGACACACACACACACACACTCACACACACACACACACACACACACAGACACACACACACACACACTCACACACACACACACACACACACACACAGACACACACACACACACACACACACATCATACCTGTTTGGGTGTAAAATATGTGCTGGTTTTACACTTCTCCTGAGTTTGGCTTTGTCCAGTAGAGCCACACTGTAGCAGCTGGTGTAGTCCATGGGCTATGGCATACACTGCCTTGTACACATTATAGGAGATCCTGACCCGAGACACATTAGAGTAACTGCTCACTGAGTCCCTCAGATCTTCTGAACCAGTACATATAGCAGATTGCCCCGGACCCTGAGAACCAACACCATCTCCACTGCCCGCCCCAAAATCCAACTTGCAGCCAAACAGTTCCTCCCAGAACATATTGATGAACTCAGACCCCGGTGTGGGCGAGGGCCTGACCTTCAGCAGGAAGTCCCCCAGGCCAGGGATTCTGACTCCAGGGAAGGAGAAACCCAGGGTGCCCTGTAGCAGCGGGTGGAACTGGGGGGAGGTGAGCAGGCTGGCCGTGACCCAGGCCTCACTGGCCACCCACTGGAACCCTGTCACGTTCCTCACTGCCAGCTGAAGATGAGAAATTAAACAGTTGGAATTGTGTGTTGCTTATACGCATTCTCAGAGAGTTTCTACATAGTTTTCTTTAGCACAATAAAAATAGGAGAAGGGAAGATAAAGAAATAAAAATGAAGTATATACCTGACACAATATTTTAAAGGGGAGAACTGACCTCAGAGAGGAACTCCAGCAGCTGGCCCTCTGTAGCGAAGGCTACCACCACGCGAGCCCTGGAGCTCTGCAGGGTGTCGGCCATGGCACGTAACACAGCTGGGGAGGGTGAATTGGGGATGGTGAGGTGGAAAGCCAGGCAGCCTCCCTGGTCCTTCAGCTGCTGGGTAAAGGCCTGGATGCCATAGCTACTGTAGTCGTCCGGGGTGCCCAGGATGCCAACCCAGCGCCAGCCGAAGTGGTTCACCAACTGCACTAAACCCCGGACCTAGGATGAGATAAAGAAGTGGAGGATTAGACTGAGAGCATGTCATAAGAGAGGAACATGTTCATAGCAGCTAAAGCAATGTGTTAAGAGAAGCATTTACCATAAACCTCATTGTAATCTGGCACTGTGATTAAATATGAACATTTTTCATTCAGCAATGTGAGTTATAAGGAGGCAAATATTTAACTAGAGTTTAGTAAACTGAGCAATACATAAATGTGCACTTAACACATTGCTTTTGCACTATCTATGACTAAAACGTTGTCTTTTTTCTACACACCTGGAACAGGTCACTGGGCACAGTCCGCAGGAACGAGGGGTAGGAGAGTTTATCTGTCAGACAGGTACAGGTCGCAAAGTAGCTCACCTGATGAGAGAACAATATATTATCCATGTTAAACTATCTCTTTGTCTCTGTCTCTGTCTCTGTCTCTGTCTCTCTCTCTCTCTCTCTCTTTCTCTCTCTCTCTCTTTCTCTCTCTCTCTCTTTCTCTCTCTCTCTCACCACTGGGATGTTGAAGGGGCCCAGGGTGTGAGCCACAGCCCCTGTAGGGGTGGAGGAGGCCAGACCGACGACAGCAGGTACAGGGGCTCCAGCCAGGCACCCAGGCATCCTCTCCTCCACCCCCTCCTCTATATTATCCTCAGTCCTCCTCCCAGTGACCATGGATAACGCCCCTCTCAGGCTGGTGTGGACGTGGTCACAGCTGTCCAGGATCCTGTAGCCCAGCTTCACACCTGGCAGCAAGGTTGAGTTACGGTTAATCTCATCCACCGCAAACACCATGGTCATCATCCAACGGAAGGCTCTGTGGTCAAAACTACACAGAGAGGCAGGCAGGCAGGCATAGAGAGAGAGAGAGAGAGAGAGAGAGAGAGAGAGAGAGAGAGAGAGAGAGAGAGAGAGAGAGAGAGAGAGAGAGAGAGAGAGAGTATGAAAGACTGTATGAAAATGTATTCATTCTGTGCTCTAGGCAAGATAAAAAAACAGTCTCAACAGTAGAAAAAAACATGACATCTCTACTGTTTCAAGCAGTACTTTTGCTCCACTCACCCGTTGCACTGTGTGTGTTGAGGCTTTGTCCTGTAGCTGCGCTGTGGCTCTAGGGCCAGGTAGTGGAGAGGGAACAGACCACCTATCACTACGTCCCCCTCAGACTGCAGCACAGGCAGCTCACTGTCACCAAGACTCACACACCCTAGCCCCAGCACAGCCTCAGCCCCAACCCTGGATCCGTACAGAGCCCCAGCCCTAACCCTGGATCCGGACCCTCCAGCTGTAGCCAGAGAGGTGGGGTAGAGCACCATGAGGCTGAGCAGAACCCACAGGTGTGTTCTGTTGGCTGTCTGACACAGGACCCAGAAGATGCATATCCTGTTAGGTGTCTGTGGAGGTGTCCGCTGTTGCTCCATGCAGATGGGGGGCATCACAAAGACTGTTACTGCAATGTGGACAAAGCCAAGCTGGCATGTAGACTGAGAGTGACTCTATATATAGTTTATACCAGAGAGGAGGGCTCCCTGCGACGTGTGTCAGATAGGTGGACGACCCGCCTTATGAAGGTAATCACATCTGCTTCATAGTATATATCAGATGATTGACAGCAGGCCAGGCCAATCCCTGGGACCCACATAGAACTAGAGAGCCGTGTCTGATGACTATCACACTCCAATAGAAGCCCTCATTTTCATGACACATGAAAAGTCATATTAAACTGTATCAATATGAAGACAAGTAAAAAGAGAAGAGCAGACTGTATAGCACTTTGTGACATTGGATGACAAAGGACTTTATAAATACATTTGATTGGTTGAAGATATCCCTTCACATTAATATAATTTAGCACTCTGCTCTTAATACTACATTATGGAAATGAAATGACAGTAACCTCTCTGCAGTGAGATAGAGAGGGAGAGAGAGTCAGTGCTGTGACAGGCAGACAGGGGACAGGGAGAGTCAGTGCTGTGACAGGCAGACAGGGAGAGTCAGTGCTGTGACAGGCAGACAGGGGGAGTCAGTGCTGTGACAGGCAGACAGGGGGAGTCAGTGCTGTGACAGGCAGACAGGGGACAGGGAGAGTCAGTGCTGTGACAGTCAGCAGCACTACTTCCACTAGAGATCAGAGACAAAAGACTGGAGAGTCAGTGGAAAACACACACGTGTGTTTGTCCTCAGAGGAGCTGAGTTGAGATGTGTGAGCCTTTGTGCCCAGATACATGCCCTGCAGGTGCAGATATAGGACAGAGAGAGACAGGAAAGAACTAACACCATTGCAAATACAACCCATATTTTTGATTTAAGTAGGCAAGTCAGTTAAGAACAAATTCTTATTTACAATGACGGCCTACACTGGCCAAACCTGGGCCAATTTTACACCGCCCTATGGGACTCCCAATGACAGCCGGTTGTGATTCAGCCTGGATTCAAACCAGGGTGTCTGTAGTGACACCTCAAGCACTGAGATGCAGTGTCTTAGACCGCTGCACCACTCTGGAGACCCATATTCATGTTTATTTATTTTCCCTTTTGTACTTTAACTATTTTCACATCATTACAACACTGTATGTATACATAATATATTATAAATGTCTCTACTCCTTTGGAACTTTTGTGAGTGTAATGTTTACTGTTAATTTGTATTGTTTATTTTCTATTTCACTTTCTTTGGCAATGTAAACATATGTTTCCCATGCCAATAAAGCCATTTGAATTTAATTGAATTGAGAGAGGCAGAGACAGGTGACAGCCATGAGGGTTTAGACAACCACCCCACAGAGCTGCAGAGGATCGTGTGAGAGCTCTCCTCTGCTCGTGTTGTGGTGGTGTTTTCCAACAAGGCCTACCAGCTCCCTCTGGTGGACGAGGTTCAGAGATGCATTAGATTGACTTTAGTTGATGATCTAAAGTAACACTTAAAATACATTTAAGGTGTAGTATCAGACTCTCTAATCCAAAGCGATTTACAGTTAATAATAATAATAATATGTGACATTTATGCAAAGCAATTTATCCAAAGCAAGTGAAATAGATAAATAGATAATAAATAGAAATAGATAATAAATAGAAATAGATAATAAATAGAAATAGATAAATAGATAATAAATAGAAATAGATAATAAATAGAAATAGATAATAAATAGAAATAGATAATAAATAGAAATAGATAAATAGATAATAAATAGAAATAGATAATAAATAGAAATAGACAAATAGATAATAAATAGAAATAGATAAATAGATAATAAATAGAAATAGATAATAAATAGAAATAGATAAATAGATAATAAATAGAAATCGATAATAAATAGAAATAGATAATAAATAGAAATAGATAATAAATAGATACAGATAATAAATAGAAATAGATAAATAGATAATAAATAGAAATAGATAATAAATAGAAATAGATAATAAATAGAAATAGATAATAAATAGAAATAGATAAATAGATAATAAATAGAAATAGATAATAAATAGAAATAGACAAATAGATAATAAATAGAAATAGATAATAAATAGAAATAGATAATAAATAGAAATAGATAATAAATAGAAATAGATAAATAGATAATAAATAGAAATAGATAATAAATAGAAATAGATAAATAGATAATAAATAGAAATCGATAATAAATAGAAATAGATAATAAATAGAAATAGATAATAAATAGATACAGATAATAAATAGAAATAGATAAATAGATAATAAATAGAAATAGATAATAAATAGAAATAGATAATAAATAGATAAATAGATAATAAATAGAAATAGATAATAAATAGAAATAGATAATAAATAGAAATAGATAAATAGATAATAAATAGATAAATAGATAATAAATAGAAATAGATAATAAATAGAAAAATAGATAATAAATAGAAATAGATAATAAATAGAAATAGATAAAAAGATAATAAATAGAAATAGATAAATAGATAATAAATAGAAATAGATAAATAGATAATAAATAGAAATAGATAATAAATAGAAATAGATAATAAATAGAAATAGATAAATAGATAATAAATAGAAATAGATAATAAATAGAAATAGATAAATAGATAATAAATAGAAATAGATAATAAATAGAAATAGATAAATAGATAATAAATATATAAATAGATAATAATAGAAATAGATAATAATAGAAATAGATAATAAATAGAAATAGATAATAAATAGAAATAGATAATAAATAGAAATAGATAATACATAGAAATAGATAATAAATAAATAAATAGATAATAAATAGAAATAGATAATAAATAGAAATAGATAATAAATAGATAAATAGATAATACAAAATAGATAATAAATAGAAATAGATAATAAATAGAAATAGATAATAAATAGAAATAGATAATAAACTCACTCATTCAACCATTAATTCATTATACATTAAATACATTTTTCATTTAATAAAATATTCTGACTTATAAGTATCTGCTTGAAAGTGTTTTTATTGTGTGATTTCAGAACTGGCTTTCAGGTGAGAAATAGATGTCATTAAAGTCTATTGATGATGGTAAAGAAGAGACGTAATGATTCAGATAAAGACTGAAGACTAAAGCTGCTTTTAGAGCTGGGTAGCTGGGTAACGTGGCCGTAGCCTAGTGGTTGGGGCGTTGGGCCAGTAACCAAAAGGTTGCTGGATTGAATCCCTGAGCTGACATGGTAAAAACCTGTTGTTCTGCCCCTGAATAAGGCAGTTAACCCACAGTTCACTGGTAGGCTGTCATTGTAAATAAGAATTTGTTCTTAACTGACTTGCCTAGTTAATAAAATAAACTAAGTGTTGGCTCATTAGAAACAGACACTAGTAGCAGGGTAGGAATGTTTGTTTGTGTCCATCAACTTGTTTTGGTATTGTCTGTAAAGTATGTAACTTGCTTGTGGGTATTATACAATGTATTATGTCTTTCTTTGTTCTATTCTTACCATACATGATTAACTAAACACAATGAAGACTATATTATATCATGTGCTTCTATTTGTCCATCATGTGTTTCTTGGTGTTTCTATTTGGACATCATGTGTTTCTTTGTGTTTCTCTCTGGTCTCAGGAGGCAAATACTTTTCAATACATTTTAATTTTAGGTAAAGGTTATGCTTAGGTTGAGGTTAGTGGTTAAAATCACATTTGAGGTTAGAAAGCTCTGTAGTTTCACCAGGGCCAGTGCCCCTCGCAGGCTCCAGGGGTACTGACAACAGCTGTCCAGGATACGGTAGCCCAACCGGACCCCCTGCAGCAGGAAGGGGTCACGGTTAAGAGGTCAGAAATAACCAGAGAAACTTACTTTACACAGGACTGCAGGTCAAGGGGTCGGGTGAAGCTCAGGTCTGGAGCAGGGGGGAGGTTATGGATGGGGAAGACATCCCCGATCACCACATCGACTTCCTGGGATAGACCAAGGTCATCCAGACTGACTGAACGGTCCCACCATGAACACACAGTTGCCTGAGCCATCCCTACCCCATCCCTGACCAGCCAGGGCAGTAGCAGGGGAATGGCTAGTGTCAGCCAGGTGAACCATGGGGATATGGGGGAGCTCCTCTGGACAAACAGGCAGGCAGGAAGTTGACCAGACCAGACCACATCCTCCCCCAATGCAGTTTCTAAATACTGGTAAAAACATGAAAAGCTACAGCAGAGTTATATTGATAAAACGTTTTGGAAGGCAACCAAGTCACTATCTCCCAACATTGGGTCTGACAGCAGCCTTCCCTGATCTGGCCCAGGGGTGAGGAGGGAGGCTGATGGGGGTACAAGGACCAGGGTTAAAGGGATAGTGTGATTAAATCTCCAAATAACAGTTTTGATGATTTAGATGGTCACAGGTGTGATATTACTGCTCATTTCACAAGCAATTACATCCCATTATCCACCCATTATCTACCCATTATCCACCCATTATCCACCCATTATCCACCCATTATCCACACACAGCAAGATACAATAACACAGGCATTGAGGCAGGGGGGGTCTGTGTGTGTGTGTGTGTGTGTGTGTGTGTGTGTGTGTGTGTGTGTGTGTGTGTGTGTGTGTGTGTGTGTGTGTGTGTGTGTGTGTGTGTGTGTGTGTATACCATGGCAAGAGCAATTGCATACCTCAGTGGTTGCGAGGTAAACAGTTAAGAGAGTTTGTGACAGCTTCAGAGGAAGATAGAAGAATGCAAAGACTGAGAGAAGATACTGTATAAACTAGAGGACATTTGCTGTGTCAAAAGTTTCTGAATTTTATTGCATTGGTAGGAAAATGTTCACATGAATCTTCTGAGCGACCAAACAAAGAAATGAGGATGGATTTAACGAAACATGCAGCCCGGTCCAGCTCAAAAGCCTCATCTACCTATTGTACTGTCTATGTACTGTATTGTACTGTCTATGTACTGTATTGTACTGTATTGTACTGTCTATGTACTGTCTATGTACTGTATTGTACTGTCTATGTACTGTATATGTACTGTATTGTACTGTATATGTACTGTATTGTACTGTATATGTACTGTATTGTACTGTCTATGTACTGTATTGTACTGTGTTGCACTGTCTATGTACTGTATTGTACTGTATTGTACTGTCTATGTACTGTATTGTACTGTATATGTACTGTATATGTACTGTATTGTACTGTATTGTACTGTATTGTACTGTCTATGTACTGCATTGTACTGTCTATGTACTGTATTGTACTGTCTATGTACTATATTGTACTGTATTGTACTGTCTATGTATTGTATTGTACAGTCCAAATACTGTATTGTACTATCTATGTACTGTATTGTACTGTCTATGTACTGTATTGCACTGTCTATGTGCTGTCTATGTACTGTATTGCACTGTCTATGTACTGTATTATACTGTACTGTATATGTACTGTACTGTACTGTCTATGTACTGTCTATGTACTGCATTGTACTGTCTATGTACTGCATTGTACTGTCTATGTACTGTATTGCACTGTCTATGTACTGTCTATGTACTGTATTGCACTGTCTATGTACTATATTGAAACTGTCTATGTACTGTATTGAAACTGTCTATGTACTGTATTGGAACTGTCAATGAACTTTATTGTATCCAATCCCACTATTACAAAGATAGTAGTGCACTGTGATGTCTACAGATTGATGCATAGTCATGCTGGACATGTTTAACATGCAGAAAACATCTGTACTGTCAACTAAATAACAACAGTGTATATTAAAAACGAATTAACACTAGAATATTTACAAACAACACAAACACACAGAACACTTAGAGGAGAACAGATCCCATCCCACTGGGCACACGCTGGTGGAATCAACGCGGAATAGACGTTGAATCTGCGTCTGTGCCCACTGGGCACACGCTGGTGGAATCAACGCGGAATAGACGTTGAATCTGCGTCTGTGCCCACTGGGCACACGCTGGTGGAATCAACGCGGAATAGACGTTGAATCGGCGTCTGTGCCCACTGGGCCTCTGGTATTAAAATGTACAAAAACCAAGACGACACTTCCCTTCAGAGTAAAACACAGTCTGTTCCAAACTACATTTACAGAACATTCTGATCAGGACATGGACTTAAAGAAGATCAGAAACCATTTTTACATTTACAGACAAAATCTCAGACTCAATCAGGTAGTTGACTTTACATCTGGAAGCATTATTGGACAGCCCAACCAGGATTATTTTTTAGTTTTTTCTCGGTTGAAAGCAGGAAGCTGATTTTCTGTGTTCTTGAAGTATATTATACATCCCTATATGGACGTGATAACCAGGAAGTGGGTTCAGAGTCTGAGCAGGAAGTAGACCTCAGGTTCTGATTGTATACAGGAGTCTGTGGGAAGCAGAGAGTCATCATGATAATGATCACCATAGTGATCTCCATATCCGTACCCCAGTGTGGTGCACGCCCCTTCAGGCAGCCCCCTGTCCTCCATCTGGTCCAGGTAGCCTGCTATGTAGGAGCCTGTGGAGTGTCTGTTGGCTGGGGGGTTCTGGCCTATTGTTGCTTTAGTACGCAGTACTACCCCACCCACACTGGAGGGGGCGCTTATGTCCCGGGACTTCAGAGCCTCCTGCTGCCGCTCTCGAGCGCGGTTGTTGATGTGGCGCACGCGGCTCTGGCTCCGAGAGGAGAGGCGGCGGGAGAGGAGGGGGGGGGAGTCCTCCTGGGCGTCGGGGACAAAGTTTGAGGGGGGGCAGGCACGTGATGGGGGTATGAAAGATTTGGGGGGTATCTGTAACGGAGGTAACTGGAGCAGCTGGGGAGACTGGGGTCTGTCCCGCTCTCTGTCATCCCCCTCCAGGGTGACTAGTTTGCGGAGCTGCTCAGTGAGGGGGTCTGCAGACTGCAGCCGTTGGGACAGACCCCCTAGTCCCTTCATCCTCCTCCTCTCCCTCATAGAGGGAGTGATGAAGCTGCGGCTGATGATGTTGTACTTGCTGTGGAAGTTGCAGGAGATGTCCTCTGATGTCAGGTCACCCAGAGACTTGGACTTGCAGGGGTTGGGGGCTGTGGTTGGTCTGGGGATAGCTAGAGGAGGGGCAAGGGTGGAGCCCAAGAGGGGAAGCGATGGGGGGGCAGATTGGGGTTGGAGCTGGGGCTGGGCCTGGGTGTGTGATTGGGGTCGGGGTTGGAGTTGGGGCTGGGCCTGGGTGTGTGACTGGGGTCGGGGTTGGAGCTTGGGCTGGGCCTGGGTGTGTGATTGGGGTCGGGGTTGGAGCTTGGGCTGGGCCTGGGTGTGTGACTGGGGCTGGGCCTGGGTGTGTGACTGGGGTCGGGGTTGGGTGTGTGACTGGGGTTGGGCCTGAGGCAGAGGCTGGTTATGTGATTGGGGTCGGGGTTGGAGTTGGGGCTGGGCCTGGGTGTGTGACTGGGGTCGGGGTTGGAGCTTGGGCTGGGCCTGGGTGTGTGATTGGGGTCGGGGTTGGAGCTTGGGCTGGGCCTGGGTGTGTGACTGGGGTCGGGGTTGGAGCTTGGGCTGGGCCTGGGTGTGTGACTGGGGCTGGGCCTGGGTGTGTGACTGGGGTCGGGGTTGGAGCTTGGGCTGGGCCTGGGTGTGTGACTGGGGCTGGGCCTGGGTGTGTGATTGGGGCTGGGCCTGGGTGTGTGATTGGGGCTGGGCCTGGGTGTGTGATTGGGGCTGGGCCTGGGGCAGAGGCTGGTTATGTGATTGGGGCTGGGCCTGGGTGTGTGATTGGGGCTGGGGTTGGAGCTTGGGCTGGGCCTGGGTGTGTGACTGGGGCTGGGCCTGGGTGTGTGATTGGGGCTGGGCCTGGGTGTGTGACTGGGGCTGGGCCTGGGTGTGTGATTGGGGTTGGGCCTGGGTGTGTGATTGGGGCTGGGCCTGGGTGTGTGACTGGGGCTGGGCCTGGGTGTGTGACTGGGGCTGGGCCTGGGTGTGTGACTGGGGCTGGGGTTGGAGTTGGGTGTAGGGGGTTGCCGATGCAGTGGAGGGCCTGAAGCAGTTGTAGTCTAGCTGGCTGTAGGCCACATCACAGTCTGAGAAGGGGGAGTACAGGCCTCTGTCTCTGGGGAGGATAACAGACCTTGGACCAGAAATACTAGACAGACCAGGCAGACACTCTGAGGAGGACAACCCATTCTGGAAGCAGGATGACGCTTCACCCTGACCCTGACTTTCCGTGGTCTGGGGCTGGGTGGGACCACTGTAGCTCTGCTGCTGGGTGTAGGTTCTGGTAATGTCTCTGCTGTTCTCAAAGGAGAGCTCAGCCCTGCTGTGGGTGGAAGGGTGGCTATTCAGGCGGAGGGGGCCGGGGTTGGGGGGCCTTTTGAAGAGGGAGGGCTGGATTTGAGGGGTTATTGATGGGGTGTGGCGAGGGGAGGGCTGGTGTGAGGATTGTTTGAGGGGGGAAGGACACTGGGAGAGCTGGAGTTGGGCTGCACACCGGGGGGAGGGGTGTAGTTGGGTAAGCTGGCTTTGGGGAGCAGCGTATCGTCTGGTTGGGCTGGTAGAGACCCAAGTGCAGTTGTTTCTCGGTAAGGTCAGGGTCATCTCCAGTGGCTCCTCGTCCACGTTAATCTCCACCTCCGTCAGACTACTTCCTGCTGAGTCCTGGCACAACAGCAACCGGTCAGACACTGTGCTGTTGACAGACCTGTAACCCCACGACAACCCCCACTCTCCCCCTGACCCCAGCCCTGTATGATCACACACAACCCCATAGCCCTGTCCTGTCTCCTCCACCTCCACTATACCCCTCCGTGAGTCCACCCAGCTGCCGTTGGCGTCTGTCCCCAGGCGAGGAGGCACCTTGGCTGGGGACGGCTCCAGTCTGCCCACGGGTGTGCTCTCCTCAGAGTCAGCCTGGATGTTGCCTATGGTCTGCTCCTTCAGGTTGTAGACAGAGACTGGAGACAAGACCTGCTCATCCAGGATGGTATAGACCTCCTCCAGCTCTGTGGTCTCGGGACTGGAGAAGAGAAGGGGGGCAGGGAGGTCTGCGTGGGAGGTCTTGGGGTGGGGTGAGAGTAGGTTCTGGTTCGTGTGGTTTGCCTTTCGAGGAGTGATAAGTCCGTTCACTGCCTTGCGGGGGGAGGTGGCGGTCTGTCGGTCTTTATATGGGGTGGTAGAGTCTACGGTGACCTTATAGGGTGTGCTGCAGTCCTGGATAGCGGGATGGGACAGACAGGACATGACACTGAGGACATGGGAGTCAGAGTTCGTTGTGAGGTCATTCTGGTCAGCGGTGAGGTTAAACTGGCCAATCAGAGCGGAGATCGAGCCGCAGGTGGTGTCGTTGCCGAGGGATACAGCATCAATGAGTCGTGAGATGGTGCTGTCCTGCAGGGAGACGGGACTCTGCAGATCGTACCGGTCCACGTTGAGTGGGGAGAGGGGGGGCACCGAGGAGATAGAAGAGGAGGAAGATGCTGGGGTGTTTGTGGTCTCTGGTCTGCTCTCAGTAGGTGTGTGTAAACAGTTTGCTGAACTGCTCAGGTGACACAACGTCCTTTGACGAGAAGAAACGTCTTCAGCTTTGGTGGATGGATTGACTCTGTCCTGTGATTGGTCTTTGGAGTCACCATCTACACTTCCTCCTCCTCGGCCAATGACCAGGTAGGAGGTGTCGTCTATTTGGTCAGGCTCTGTGGTCCTATCCTGTGTGTTGTTGTGATTGGTGGAAGGGGTGGACACTCTGTGTTGAAGGGAGGAGGATGATTCGATGAGCAGTTCCACAGAGTGGGACCTGGGCCGGTCAAAGGGTGACGTTCCTATGTAAAACAGACAAGTTAGACAGTCAGTAAATGTTCAAACATTTCACAGCCGTACATAGAACACCAAGCCAACTAACAACCAACCGATACATTCCGTCCAACACGAGCCAATAGCAACACAGAGACGAATGGAATGTACCACTAAGTACGACTGTGAGAGGGGGGGTTGGAAAATGAGGCTGTGCAGGAACAGAAGGAACATCCATTTCAGAAGAGATGGTCAGATGGGATCAAAAATAAACATTCTGATTTATAAATAGTACTTTTACAAAGTTACATCAGTAGGATGATGTAATACTGAGATGTTTTAGGATGAGGCAACCTTAGGAGGTGTCTTGGTTTACCTGGCGGGATATCCTAGTCACTTCTCTACTACAGAGAAGCACCACAGAGTGAGGAAGGAACAGAAAAGGCATGTTAAAGTAGTGAGGAACAATAGAGTGCCTGGATTTGTCAATTGAAATTCATCATTTTTCTATCTACTGGAAGAGGACAAGTTATAAACAAGGCAAAGGTTTACATTTAACATAAGACCCATAGCACTGTTTGTTTCAATGAGAGCGCAACACAACCAATGACAACTTCACCTCTAAGCATGATGCCACATATAGCAACAAAGCCAGACAAGACTAGTTGCCTACGCCTTTAAAGATACGACTACGGTCATGTATTGCCCTGAGAAACAGGCAACATGATGCTGTAACCTCATTCAAACAGAGATAAACACTGTTGTTTAGTTTCTTGCATTTGTTTCTTCTTAGATATCTATTATATCATATTACTTGTTACAGAACATGTTGTTTATTATCATGGTTGAAATAAGAGTCTGTGAGGTCTCCAGAGGAAGTCTACCCACCGATGAGTGTGTCTGCCCCCAGGTCAGTCTGCTCCTGGTTGGGAGAGCAGAGGGAGAGCTGTCCTTGCAGTAGTCTCTCCAGGGGCATGGAGATGGGCCTGTGGGTGAGGGGGGCGTGAGGTGGGCGCCTCTCCACCATTACCCTCTCCCTGTCCCGGGACCCCACTCTGTCCTTGCCGTCTGATATGGAGGCCTTGTGGTCTGATATGGAGGCCTTGCGGTCTGATATGGAGGCCTTGCGGTCTGATATGGAGGCCTTGCGGTCTGATATGGAGGCCTTGTGGTCTGATATGGAGGCCTTGCGGTCTGATATGGAGGCCTTGTGTTCTGATATGGAGGCCTTGCGGTCTGATATGGAGGCCTTGTGGTCTGATATGGAGACCTTGCGGTCTGATATGGAGGCCTTGTGGTCTGATATGGAGACCTTGCGGTCTAATATGGAGGCCTTGCGGTCTGATATAGAGGTGGAGGACTCAGCGAGCTTCATCTTGGTTTTCTTGCGTCCTTTGGCAGGGGCGCTGGCGGTGCGTCGGAGGAGGTGGTCACTGATGGAGCGTTTCCTGAGGGCCGAACCACAGCTGGTGTCTACTGACGACTTAGAGGACCTGTTGAACAAGCCTCTGATGCCTCGCAGCTGACGACCCTGGTGGATGGAGAAAGGGAGGGTAGAGAGGGACAGGGGAGAGAGAGGGAGGGGAGTAAGAGGGAGGGCGAAAGGGAGGGGGAAAGAGGGACAGGGAGAGAGAGTGAGGAGAGAGAGTGAGGGGAGAGAGAGAGATGGAGAGAGGGAGAGAGAGTGAGGAGAGAGAGGGAGAGAGGGACATGGAGAGAGAGAGATGGAGAGAGGAGAGAGAGGGAGAGAGGGACATGGAGAGAGATAGGGAGAATGAAGAGAAGGGTGAGAGAGAGAAATAGTGTTTAGCATTTTGCATGAAAATATTAATTGCATGATGCAAGGGAGAGAGATAAGATGTGTCATGCTTTTCAACCACAGTATTCCAACCACAATACAAACAATATCAACTGAAAACCCAGTAATACACTTCAATCAACACAAATTCTTTGCATTACAGTTGTTCTCAGTCGCTTTGGTACATTTCTCAGATCACCATCGAAATTCTCAAAACGACTTGTTCAACCTCCACATCATCTAGTCACGTGTGCACTTCCTCAGTCTTGTGTTTGGCATCACTGTATTTTTCATACAGCGCTGCATGTACAGTTCTGCCTAAGGGGTGTTTCCTATGTTTACCTTCTAATGTTGTATTTTTTTCCCTTTGTGCTGTAAAATAGTCTTGTCTTTTTATTTCCTGTATCACAGTGACATTGTACTGTAATTTGTTGACAGAACAACAGTAAAAGCGTAAATGTGAATCCTGTCCAATCTCTTGAAATCAATATCCCACGTACAGTAATGTGTAACTTTGAACTGTTGAAATGTATATATGCCATACAGAAGAAGTGCAGCCGTAGCCATATAGTTTGCATCAGAAAATCCTTACGTCAGCATTTTGACGATCTTGTTTGTGAACAACGACACAAGGACGTCATTCAGATGGCACTGATATGTTCATTGACATAAATATTTACTTTTGAGAGATGAACTAAGGATTTTGAGCAAGTTACAGGCTTTTGCAGGTAATCCATTGTGTGGTGCTGTTTGCACGAATTGTTTCGAGAAATGCACTTACTGGTTTGCAAATGTTAAGGATGATTCGAGAAATATACCAAAGCGACTGAGAGAAACTGTAACTCAAATTAAGTGCAGAGCTGTCATTGCCCCTCCCCTCCAGGTTCATCACAGGCAGAACACATGGGAAAATCTCAATTGCATTTCATTGATTCCTTGCGTCATCTCTCCTCGTCTCCTTCTTTAAACCCATTGGATGAGAATGTCAGAGGTCCCTGCCCTCTGACCTTATCATCCAATCGGTCTCAAGAAGGAGGCGATGAGAGATGACGCCGGGAATAAAGGCAATGCAATTGAGATTTTCCCATGGCCAATGACTTCACACGTCGTGACAAAGACATACCCATAGATGGCACTGTAGCATCCCAGTAACTACTAACCAGTCCAACCCTCTCTCATTCACATAATCCCTATTCTTTACCATTATCTGTGTAGTCAGTAACGCCATGAGCTGATTTTATTAACCAAATACTTACTGACAGAAAATGCAAAGAAAATCACCTAACAACAAAACACATTCACAATACACACAATATACCAATCTTAGACGTAGCATACATAGAGAAATAATCTGAAACCATGTACACTCCATCACCCACACACAGTAGAAACCATGCAGATGCCATGCAGCACACATAATCTACCCAGGATACCTTGTTGGCTCCTAGAAAGTGCATTATGGTAAAGCTGGGGTTCAGGACTAGTGGACTCCACTGGAAAGGAAGAGTGTACCAGCTTAGCTTGGGAGAGTTACAGAAAGGAAAAATAACTGTACAAATATATGTATATGTAGAAGCTGAAGCTGAAACTGGTGATTTCCCTTCAGACCACTACTTATCTATAGGGTCAGAGTTGCAGTAATCTGGTCCCAGATCTGTTTGTGCTTTGCCTACTCCATTGGCATTGTCAAGCCAAAAGAGTGGTCAAGAGCCAAGAAACAGACTGGCACCCAGGCTAAATTAAAGAGACCAGACACAGACTGGTACCCAGGCTATATTAAAGAGACCAGAAAAAAGACTGGTACCCAGGCTATATTAAAGAGACCAGAAACAGACTGGTACCCAGGCTATATTAAAGAGACCAGAAACAGAATGGTACCCAGGCTATAGAGACCAGAAACAGACTGGTACCCAGGCTATATTAAAGAGACCAGAAACAGACTGGTACCCAGGCTATATTAAAGAGACCAGAAACAGAATGGTACCCAGGCTATAGAGACCAGAAACAGACTGGTACCCAGGCTATAGAGACCAGAAACAGACTGGTACCCAGGCTATATTAAAGAGACCAGAAACAGACTGGTACCCAGGCTATATTAAAGAGACCAGAAACAGACTGGTACCCAGGCTATATTAAAGAGACCAGAAACAGAATGGTACCCAGGCTATAGAGACCAGAAACAGACTGGTACCCAGGCTATAGAGACCAGAAACAGACTGGTACCCAGGCTATATTAAAGAGACCAGAAACAGACTGGTACCCAGGCTATATTAAAGAGACCAGAAACAGACTGGTACCCAGGCTATAGAGACCAGAAACAGACTATCTTCCCATAGAAGGGTTATCTCACTGTAATGTACTATACAGTACCTACCTTCCCATAGATGTCATGAACTGATATGTGGATAAAGATAGACGCCTCAGTCAACCCCTCCAAGTACACATGTCTATAACCTGCAGAGAGAGAGAGAGAGAGAGACAGAGAGAGAGACAGAGACAGAGACAGACAGAGTGAGACAGAGAGAGAGAGAGCGAGACAGAGAGAGACAGAGAGAGGGAGAGAGAGAGAGAGAGAGAGAGAGAGACAGACAGAGACAGACAGAGACAGACAGAGCGAGAGAGAGAGAGCGAGACAGACAGAGCGAGAGAGAGAGAGAGAGAGAGAGGGGGAGAGAGAGAGAGAGAGAGAGAGAGAGAGAGAGAGGGGGGGGGGGGGAGAGAGAGAGAGAGAGAGAGAGAGAGAGAGAGAGAGAGAGAGAGAGAGGGGAGGGTGGTTAAAGGGGAAAATGGATGAATTCTCTAGTCTGTCCTCTCATTACCTGGAGACAGAGCATCAAGAGTTCAGGGACAGCTCTGTCACAGACAAGACAGAATTACCAGTCAGCCTCAGGTCCAAGTATCATGGTGCACAAGAGAATACACTGCCTATATATTCAGGTACTTCCAATACCATGGACGTGATCCACAGTGACATGATACACAAAGCAGTGATAGTGTTCAGGGTCATTCATGAAAGACACTGGACCTGGACTTATACAGTAGTGCATGCTCTTTCACTACAGGAAAGCTACACATCCACACACACTAACCTGGCATCAGGCTGCTGAAGGCTACAGTCCTCTGGCCCACGAAGTCCCGTCCGATGGGGTCGTGGTCCCAGACCAGGAAGCGCACCAGAGCTACCTCTGCCATGTGGAGGGTAAATGACAGGTTCTCCTCCCACACGGGGTTAAAACCTGGACAACACACACCATGTCAGAGTAAACACACACTCACACGAACACACACACGCATGCACGCACACACACACACACACATACACACAAAACATTGACATTGATTCAACCTCCAAGAGTGTTTGGCCCAGTATTTAATCTTTATTAAATTTTTATTTAACCTTAAGGCAGCAACACATGACAACACAGCATGGTAGCAATGTAACATGACAACAACATGGTAGCAATGTAACATGGTAGCAACACAACATGGTACAAACTGGGCACAGACAACAGCACAAAGGGCAAGAAGGTAGAGATGACAATACATCACGCAAAGCAGCCACAACTGTCAGTAAGAGTGTCCATCATTGAGTCTTTGAATGAAGAGATTGAGATTAAACTATCCAGTTTGAGTGTTTGTTGCAGCTCATTCCAGTCGCTAGCTGCAACGAACTAAAAAGACGAGTGACCCAGGGATGTGTGTGCTTTGGGGACTGGCAGAACAGGTGTTGTATGTGGAGGATGAGGGCTGCAGTAGATATCTCAGATAGGGGGGAGTGAGGCCTAAGAGGGTTTTATAAATAAGCATCAACCAGTGGGTCTTGCGACAGGTATACAGAGATGACCAGTTTAGCCTGCAGATTTGAAATGTGCAGAGAGAAGGACAGTGTACCATCTAGCCATACTCCCAAGTACTTGTATGAGGTGACTACCTCAAGCTCTAAACCCTCAGAGGTAGTAATCACACCTGTGGGGAGAGGGGCATTCTTCTTACACCACCTTTATTTTGGAGGTGTTCAAACATCCGGGGAGGGGCCAGCTTAGTATAAGACTGTATCATCTGCATTTACAGCGGGTGAAATAAGTATTGAACACGTCACCATTTTTCTCAGTAAATATATTTCCAAAGGTGCTATTGACATGAAATTTTCACCAGATGTTGGTAACAACCCAAGTAATCCATACATACAAAGAAACCAAAACAAAAGTTCTGAAATTAAGTTATGTGTAATAATGTGAAATGACACAGGGAAAAAGTATTGAACACACTTACTGATATTTATTTAATACTTTGTACAAAAGCCTTTGTTGGTAATGACAGCTTCAAGACGCCTCCTGTATGGAGAAACTAGTCGCATGCATTGCTCTGGTGTGATTTTGGCCCATTCTTCCACACAAACAGTCTTCAAATCTTGAAGGTTCCGTGGGCCTCTTCTATGAATCTTGATCTTCAGTTCTTTCCATAGATTTTCAATGGGATTTAAGTCAGGTGATTGGCTGGGCCATTCTAGCAGCTTTATTTTCTTTCTTTGAAACCAATTGAGAGTTTCCTTGGCTGTGTGTTTGGGATCATTGTCTTGCTGAAATGTCCACCCTCATTTCATCTTCATCATCCTGGTAGATGGCAGCAGATTTTTGTCAAGAATGTCTCGGTAAATTTGCCCATTCATCCTTTCTTCAATTATTCATCCTTCAAGTTTGCCAGTACCATTTGCTGAAAAGCAGCCCCACACCATGATGTTCCCACCTCCAAACTTCACTCTTGGTATGGTGTTTTTAGGGTGATGTGCAGTGCCATTTCTCCTCCAAACACGGTGTGTATTATGACATCCAAACAGTTCAATTTTGCTCTCATCTGACCACACTATATTCTCCCAGTATTTCACTGGCTTTTCCAAATGTTGTGCAGCAAACTTTAAACAAGCTTCAACATGCTTTTTTTTCAGCAATGGAGTCTTGCGTGGTGAGCGTGCATACAGGCCATGGCGGTGGAGTGCATTACTTACTGTTTTCTTTGAGACAACAGTACCTGCTAATTGCAGGTCTTTTTGAAGCTCTCCACAAGTGGTCCTTGGCTCTTGGACAACTCTTCTGATTATTCTTTTCACTCCTCTGTCAGAAATCTTACGAGGAGCACCTGGTCGAGGCAAATTTATGGTGAAATGATTGTCTTTCCACTTCCGTATTATGGCCCCAACAGTGCTCACTGGAACATTCAGAAGCTTAGAAATGCACCTATAACCAATGCCATCATTATGTTTTGTAACAATTAGGTTGCGAAGGTCTTGAGACAGATCTTTGCTTTTACCCATCATGAGGTGTGTCTTGTGTGACACTTTGACAATGAGACCTTTTTGTAGGCCATCAGTTGGGACTAACCCAGCTGATATTTATTTGCACTGACAGAGGGCTGGATTGCTTTTTAATTACTGATAGTTTTCAGCTGTTGTCTTGGCTTTCCATGCCTTTTTGCACCTCCCTTTCTTCATGTGTTCAATACTTTTTCCCTGTGTCATTTCACATTATTACACATAACTTAATCTGAAATTATTTGTTTTGGTTTCTTTGTATGTATGGATTACTTGGGTTGTTACCAACATTTGGTGAAAATGTCATGTCAATAGCACCTTTGGAAATATATTTACTGAGAAAAATGGTGACGTGTTCAATACTTATTTCACCCGCTGTAAATGGATGAGAGAGCTTCCTGCTGCCTGAGCTATGTTGTTGATGTAAATTGAGAAGAGCGTGGGGCCTAGGAATGAGCCTTGGGGTACACCCTTGGTGACAGGCAGTGGCTGAGACAGCAGATTTTTTTACTTTATACACTGCTCTCTTTGAGAGGTAGTTAGCAAACCAGACCAAAGACCCCTCAGAGACACCAATACTCCTTAGCCGGCCCACAAGAATGGAATGGTCTATCGTATCAAAAGCTTTGGCCAAGTCAATAAAAATAGCAGCACAACATTGCTTAGAATCAAGGGCAGTGGTGACATCATTGAGGACCTTTAAGGTTGCAGTGGCACATCCATATCCTGAGCGGAAACCAGATTGCATACCAGAGAGAATATTATAGACATCAAGAAAGCCAGTCAGTTGATTATTGACAAGTTTTTCCAACACTTTTGAAAGACAGGGCAAATTAGAAATAGGCCTATAACAGTTAGGATCAGCTTGATCTCCCCCTTTAAATAAAGGACTAACCGTGGCTGCCTTCCAAGCAATGGGAACCTCCCCAGAACAGAGAGACAGGTTAAAAAGGTTGGAAATAGGCTTGGCGATGATAGGGGCAGCAACCTTAAAGAAGAAAGGGTCTAAACCATCGCAGATGGTTTTTTGGGGTCAAGTTTCAGGAGCTCCTTTAGTACCTCGGACTCAGTAACTGCCTCCAGGGAAAAACTGTAGCAGGGCAGGGGAAAAAGAGGGAGAAACATTGGGGATAGTTGCATTAGAAGGGGTGGCAGATGAGGAAATGTTGGACGGGCAAGGAGGCATGGCTGAGTCAAATAGGAATCCTGACTTAATGAAGTGGTGATTAAAGAGCTCAGCCATGTGCTTCTTTTCAGTAACAACCACATCATCAACTTTAAGGGACATGGGCAGCTGTGAGGAGGAGGGTTTATTCTCCAGGTCTTTAACCGTTTTCCAGAATTTCTTGGGGTTAGACCCACAGTGAGAGGACTTTTCCTTAAAGTAACTAACTTTGGCCTTCTGGATGAGTCAGCCTGAGTAAGCGTGTGCCGGGCCTTTCGCCAAATGCAATTCTTGAGGTGGAGTAACTCTCGAACCATGGGCAGTACTGCCCTGCCGCCTGCCATCTGTGGTGTGTTTGGGTCAGTACTGCCATCTGTGGTGTGTTTGGGTCAGTACTGCTCTGCCGCCTGCCATCTGTGGTGTGTTCGGGTCAGTACTGCCATCTGTGGTGTGTTTGGTCCAGTACTGCCCTGTTGCCTGCCATCTCTGGTGTGTTTGGGTCAGTACTGCCATCTATGGTGTGTTTGGGTCAGCACTGCCATCAGTGGTGTGTTTGGATCAGTACTGCCCTGTTGCCTGCCACCTGTGGTGTGTTTTGGTCAGTACTGCCATCTGTGGTGTGTTTGGCCCAGTACTGCCCTGTTGCCTGCCATCTATGGTGTGTTTGGCCCAGTACTGCCCTGTTGCCTGCCATCTGTGGTGTGTTTGGCCCAGCACTGCCCTGTTGCCTGCCATCTGTGGTGTGTTTGGGTCAGTACTGCCCTGTTGCCTGCCATCTATGTTTAGAACAGATGACTGGGTCTGGGTGACAGGTCAGGTCAGTTCACTGTCACAATGACTCTGTCTAGGAATCAGCAGGGGAAGAGAGGAGGGTCCAGCAGGGGGAGAGAGAAGGGTCCAGCAGGGGGAGAGAGGAGGGTCCAGCAGGGGGAGAGAGAAGGGTCCAGCAGGGGGAGAGAGGAGGGTCCAGCAGGGGGAGAGAGGAGGGTTCAGCAGGGGGAGAGAGGAGGGTCCAGCAGGGGGAGAGAGGAGGGTTCAGCAGGGGGAGAGAGGAGGGTTCAGCAGGTTGTGGATCTCTGGAGGTGATGGTAGTATTATCAAATCACTGTGTGGAGGCACAGATTCATGACATGGTGAGGAGATGAGTTGACTAAATGTCATATCTGGTTCTATGGGTGAGTGTTGTCTCTGTATGATAAATGAGTGTGTGTATGTGTGTTTTACCGTTGTCGTCCACTACTCGAGTCTGCTCCTTGCAGCAGTCCACTGGCAGGCCGATGATCTCCACCTCCACAAACGGGTCAATGATCTGAAGCAGAAAAGGAAACAGAGTTACAGCAGCTTAGCAACACTATGCTAACTGGTGGCAACACATGTATAACCCATAGAGGTTATTGAGAAAACTATCCTTTATGTTGGCAGAAATGATTTTGTGTGTGTGAGCAAGCATGCATGCGTGCGTACCTCTCCACGGTCCCCCAGCATAGAGTCTGGTGGTTTGGGAAGCTGCTGCCCACTGATGATCTTCAGTACCAGCTGTTTGTTGGGGTAGGCAGGGAGGGGGTCGTCACAGAACGGGTTGAACGAGCCTGGAGCAGTAAAACAACCAATCAGCACATACACTCCTCGTCTCGCTGTGTGTGTGTGTGTGTCAAATAACATAAAATGTTATTGGTCACATTCACGTGGTTAGCAGATGTTATTACGGGTGTAGCGAAATGCTTGTGTTTCTAGCTCCGACAGTGCAGTAATATCTAACAGTTTCACAACATATACCCAATACACACATAAATCTAAGTAATAAAGGATTGTGAATATATACATGTATTTCAGGGCAGCATTGGACTAAGATCCAGTGGCATAGTAAGCTTTATAGTATACAGTATATACTTAAGAGATTGGTGATGCAGTGTGTAAACACCATTAGGTGACTAAGATACTGAGAATAGTATAGCGTACAGTTAGACATATGGGATGAGTAGTGCAAGATACAGAAACATTATTAAAGTGACTAGTGTTTCATTTCCTTAAAGTGGTCGGTGATTTATAATCAGTGTCTATAGGCAGCAGTCTCTGATGTACTAGAGATGGTTGTTTAGCAGTCTGATGGTGAAGTATAGAGTACAATACAGTATATACATATGAGATGGGTGATGCCATATGTGCACACAATTTGAGTAACTAAGATACCATAGAATAGTATAGAGTGCAGTTTACACATAGAGGTGAGTGATGCAGATATGGATACATTATTAAAGTGGCCAGTGATTTCTAAACAGTGTCTATAGGCAGCCACCTCTGGTGTGATAGTGATGGCTATTTAGCAGTCTGATGGCCTTGAGATAGAAGCTGTTTTTCAGTCTCTCGGTCCCAGCTTTGATGCACCTGTACTGACCTCGCCTTCCGGATGATAGCGGGGTGAACAGGCCGTGGCTCGGGTGGTTGATGTCCTTGATGATCTTTTTGGCCTTCCTGTGGCAACAGGTGCTGTAGGTGTCCAGGAGGGTGGGAAGTTTGCCCCCAGTAATGCGTTGGGCAGACCGCACCACCCTCTGGAGAGCTTTGCGGTTATGGGCGGTGCAGTTGCCGTACCAGGCGGTGATGCAGACTGACAGGATGCTCTCAATTGTGCATCTGTAGAAGTTTGTGAGGGTTTTGGGTGATAAGCCAAATTTCTTTAGCCTCCTGAGGTTGAAGAGGCTCTGTTGTGCCTTCTTCACCACACTGTCTGTGTGGGTGGACCATTCCAGTTTGTCAGTGATGTGTACGCCAAGGAACTTGAAGCTTTCCACCTTCTCCACTGCGGTCCCATCGATGTGGATCGGGGCTGCACCCTCTGCTGTTTCCTGAAGTCCACGATCATCTCCTTAGTTTTGCTGACGATGAGTGAGAGGTTATTTTCCTGGCACCACAGTCCCAGAGCCCTCACCTCCTCCCTGTAGGCTGTCTCGTCACCACAGTCCCAGAGCCCTCACCTCCTCCCTGTAGGCTGTCTCGTCATTGTTGGTAATCAAGCCTACTACTGTTGTGTTGTCTGCATACTTGATGATTGTGTTGGAGGCGTGCTTGGCTACGCAGTCATGGGTGAACAGGGAGTACAGGAGGGGGCTGAGCTCGCACCCTTGTGGGGCCCCAGTGTTGAGGATCAGAGAAGTGGAGGTGTTGTTTCCTACCTTCACCACCTGGGGGCGGCCCGTCAGGAAGTCTGCGATTTTCTGAAGCAACCCTGAACATGTCCCAGTCCACGTGATCAAAACAATCTTGAAGCGTGGATTCCGATTGGTCAGACCAGCGTTGAATAGATCTAACCCCGGGTGCTTCCTGTTTGAGTTTCTGCCTATAGGAGGGGAGGAGAAAGATGGAGTTGTGGTCTGATTTGCCGAATGGGGGAGTGGGGGAGGGCCTTATATGCATTTTGGAAGGAAGCGTAGCAGTGGTTGAGTGTGCTCGCACCACGAGTACGGCAGTCAATGTGTTGGTACAATTTCGGTAGCTTTTTCCTCAAATTAGCTCTGTTAAAATCCCCAGCTACAATAAATGCAGCCTCAGGGTATGTGGTTTCCAGATTACATAGAGTCCGATGAAGTTCTTTGAGGGCCGACCTGGTATTGACTAGAGGGGGGATTTATACGGCTGTGGCAATGATGGCTGAAAATTCCCTCGGGAGGTAGAACGGTCGACATTTGATTGTGAGATATTCTAAGTCGGGTGAACAGAAGGACTTCCTGTATATTCTCACAGTTACATCATAAGTCGTTAATCATGAAACAAATACCTCCACCCTTCTGCTTCCCGGAGAGATGTTTGTTCCTGTCGGAGCGATATACTGAGAACCCAACTGGCTTTACAGAGTTGGACAGAACGTTTCCAGAAAGCCATGTTTCTGTGAAGCAGAGTATGTTACAGTCTCGCTGAAAAGCAGCTCTCGCCCTAAGCTCATCAATCTTATTATCCAGAGATTAGACATTAGCGAGTAAAATACTGGGGAGCGGAGGGTGGTGTGCACGCTTCCTGATTCGGACTAGAAGGCCTCCCCAAGTACCTCTCCTCCTTCTTCGTTGTTTTGGGTCGGCATCTGGAATAAGTTCCATTGTTCTTGTGAGAGGGAAAAAAAGGATCTGCTCTGGGGAAGTCGTAATCCTGGTCTTAATGCTGCTGGTTCAAGTGAGTTACCGTCACTCTAATATCTAATAGTTCTTCCCGGCTGTATGTAATGACACAAAACAATTCCTGAGCTAATAACGTAAAAAATAGTACATAAACAAACAAAATACGGCAGAGTTTCCTAAGGGCTAGTTGCGAATCAGCCATCTTGGTCGGCGCTCACCATTATTATTGTGTGTGTGTATGTGAGTACCTTTACACATGGGTGGAGGTTTGAGGACGTAGCCACTGCCACCATTCACCATGAACTTGGCTCTGTTCAGTTGCATCATCCGGCCCTCTGTCTGGTAGTTCAGAGCCACTGAGGAAAACACATTCAAGACACATTTAACTGTCTGTTCATCCTCTGACCAAATACACACAGGGGTTCTGTCTGGGTGTCCATGGGGACAGGAAGACGTGGTAGAGCATAGGGCCCAACAGAGGGCACATCACACGGGCACAGAGAGAGAGAGACTGGGTCAGTGTTCACGATGAAAGGAGTTAAACGGACAGGCAGAGATATGTATTGTCTAACATTATATTTATTGCAATTTTTTATGTAACAAGCATCAGCAAAACATGACAATAAGACGTTGTTTCTTACCCAGCTGACAGCCCACGTTCCAGTAGAGCTGGGGGTTGAAGTTGGAGGAGTCTATGCGGTAGGCTGAGGGGTAGATTCTAGACAGCTGTCGCTGGTTGAAACCCAGGAAGCGCTCAGCTCTGTGGTTCACTAGCTGCTGGGCACGAGTCTCACTGAAAGACAGAACATTCCCCGGAGCACCTGACAGACGAGAGGAGAGACAGATGAGAGAGGAAATTCAAAGAGAGAGAGAGCCTGACGGGTGGAGATAGGGGTTGTTTTTGGATTGGGTAAGGGCTTAGGAGGGCGAGGGAGAAAGAGAGAGAGAGAGAGAGAGAGAGAGAGAGAGAGGGAGAGGGAAAGGGAGAGGGCCTGATGGGTGGGGATAGAGGTTGTTTTTGGATTGGGTAAGGGCTTAGGAGAGAGAGAGGTAATGTTGGTAGGAGTGTGTGTGTTCTTACTGTCGTCCAGTCCCTCCGGAGAGGCCACAGAGTTAGTGAACACCACCAGGTCTGACAGATCTCTACTGAGCTTCATCGTCTTCCTCCTCCTCCCTCCCCTACAACAAGAAGAAAACACAGAAAGAGTATGAGGAGGAAGGAGAGGTAGAATGGAGAAAGAGACATGGGGTAGAATGGAGAAAGAGACATGGGGTAGAATGGAGAAAGAAGGACAGCATGGAAGCGAAGAGGAGTGTTCATCCATATCTCAAGGTAGATTTAGCCTCTCTCTGATGAGAGAGCCAATGAGAGCTGACCTGGTGATCTGTCCTCCCGCCTCTCTCCCAGAGGTCTCCTGTCCTTCCTCCTCTCCATCCATACTCTGGGACTTCAGTCTGGACTTGGAGTGCCTCTGCAGGGGGAAAGAAACATAAACACACACACACACACACACACACACACACACACACACACACACACACACACACACACACACACACACACACACACACACACACACACATCATTCCCATTAGCATCACCCAGTTTCAACATAATTCTCTTGAACACATAGATAATACAAATCATACATTTATCAGCCATACATTTAACAGTCATACATTTAACAGTCATACATTTATCAGCCATACATTTATCAGCCATACATTTAGCAGTCATACATTTAACAGCCATACATTTAGCAGCCATACATTTAGCAGTCATACATTTAACAGCCATACATTTAACAGCCATACATTTAACAGTCATACATTTAGCAGTCATACATTTAACAGCCATACATTTAACAGCCATACATTTAGCAGTCATACATTTAACAGCCATACATTTAGCAGTCATACATTTATCAGTCATACATTTAACAGCCATACATTTAGCAGTCATACATTTAACAGCCATACATTTAACAGCCATACATTTAACAGTCATACATTTAGCAGTCATACATTTAACAGCCATACATTTAACAGCCATACATTTAGCAGTCATACATTTAACAGCCATACATTTAACAGTCATACATTTAGCAGTCATACATTTAACAGCCATACATTTAGCAGTCATACATTTAGCAGTCATACATTTAACAGCCATACATTTAGCAGTCATACATTTAGCAGTCATACATTTAGCAGTCATACATTTAACAGCCATACATTTAGCAGTCATACATTTATCAGTCATACATTTAACAGCCATACATTTAGCAGTCATACATTTAACAGCCATACATTTAACAGCCATACATTTAACAGTCATACATTTAGCAGTCATACATTTAACAGCCATACATTTAACAGCCATACATTTAGCAGTCATACATTTAACAGCCATACATTTAACAGTCATACATTTAGCAGTCATACATTTAACAGCCATACATTTAGCAGTCATACATTTAGCAGTCATACATTTAACAGCCATACATTTAGCAGTCATACATTTAGCAGTCATACATTTAGCAGTCATACATTTAACAGCCATACATTTAGCAGTCATACATTTAGCAGTCATACATTTAACAGCCATACATTTAGCAGTCATACATTTAACAGCCATACATTTAACAGCCATACATTTAGCAGTCATACATTTAACAGCCATACATTTAACAGCCATACATTTAACAGCCATACATTTAGCAGTCATACATTTAACAGCCATACATTTAACAGTCATACATTTAGCAGTCATACATTTAACAGCCATACATTTAACAGCCATACATTTAGCAGTCATACATTTAACAGCCATACATTCAACAGTCATACATTTAGCAGTCATACATTTAACAGCCATACATTTAGCAGTCATACATTTAGCAGTCATACATTTAACAGCCATACATTTAGCAGTCATACATTTAGCAGTCATACATTTAGCAGTCATACATTTATCAGCCATACATTTAGCAGTCATACATTTATCAGTCATACATTTAACAGCCATACATTTAGCAGTCATACATTTAACAGCCATACATTTAACAGCCATACATTTAACAGTCATACATTTAGCAGTCATACATTTAACAGCCATACATTTAACAGCCATACATTTAGCAGTCATACATTTAACAGCCATACATTTAACAGTCATACATTTAGCAGTCATACATTTAACAGCCATACATTTAGCAGTCATACATTTAGCAGTCATACATTTAACAGCCATACATTTAGCAGTCATACATTTAGCAGTCATACATTTAGCAGTCATACATTTAACAGCCATACATTTAGCAGTCATACATTTAGCAGTCATACATTTAACAGCCATACATTTAGCAGTCATACATTTAACAGCCATACATTTAACAGCCATACATTTAGCAGTCATACATTTAACAGCCATACATTTAACAGCCATACATTTAACAGCCATACATTTAGCAGTCATACATTTAACAGCCATACATTTAACAGTCATACATTTAGCAGTCATACATTTAACAGCCATACATTTAACAGCCATACATTTAGCAGTCATACATTTAACAGCCATACATTTAACAGTCATACATTTAGCAGTCATACATTTAACAGCCATACATTTAGCAGTCATACATTTAGCAGTCATACATTTAACAGCCATACATTTAGCAGTCATACATTTAGCAGTCATACATTTAGCAGTCATACATTTAACAGCCATACATTTAGCAGTCATACATTTAGCAGTCATACATTTAACAGCCATACATTTAGCAGTCATACATTTAACAGCCATACATTTAACAGCCATACATTTAGCAGTCATACATTTAACAGCCATACATTTAACAGCCATACATTTAGCAGTCATACATTTAGCTGTCATACATTTAACAGTCATACATTTAACAGTCATACATTTAGCAGTCATACATTTAACAGTTAGACATTTAGCAGTCATACATTTAGCAGTCATACATTTAGCAGTCATTCATTTAGCAGTCATACATTTAACAGCCATACATTTAGCAGTCATACATTTATCAGCCATACATTTAGCAGTCATTCATTTAGCAGTCATACATTTAGCAGTCATACATTTAGCAGTCATACATTTAACAGTTAGACATTTAGCTGTCATACATTTAACAGCCATTCATTTATCAGCCATACATTTAACAGCCATACACTTAGCTGTCATACATTTAACAGCCATACATTTAACAGCCATACATTTAGCTTCATACATAGGGTTTTCTTCAGCCTCACAAACAGGACCCTGTATCGATAGTTCATTATCCTGGCTTCTAAGGCTCAACATCTAAATGCCATCATTAGAACATACATTTTTGGGTTTTAAATCGAAAGATATTTTACAATGGCAGACCTGAAACAGTACAGCATTACTAAGTCAGGATCTGGACATTGTGGACAAAGATATTTGACAAGCAATAGAGACATGACCATCTGGTAGGACATATTGATGTCTGTAACAGACAAAGATGATAATGAAAGTTTAAAGATGATCTCACCTTTTGCTTCAGGTTGCTGATGAAGGATCGACTTTTTGATTTTTTAAGTCCCTCTTTGGGATTCTAGAGGCACAGACAGGAACAAACAAAATACACCTCTTGAGAAGTGGAGAGACAGCGCTTGTTCATGTTCTATTACTGCTCTTCTAGTCATCTGTCCATAATGTCTATACACACCATCATATATATATATATTCTGTAATCTGACATTGATGGTCTAATATTGCTATATTTCTTAATTCCTTTTTTTTGTTCCATGTATTGTTTTACGTATATTGTTAGCTACTACTGCACTGTTGGAGCTAGGAACATAAATATTCTGCTACACCCGCAATAACATCTGATAAATACAGTACCAGTCAAGTTTGGACACACCTACTCAGAATAATAGTGAAGACAGAAACTATGGAATAACACATATGGAATCATGTAATAACCCCAAAAAAGTGTTAAACAAAACAAAATAGATGTCATATTTGAGATTCTTCAAAGTAGCCACCTTTTGCCTTGATGACAGCTTTGCACACTCTTGGCCTAAACAATCACCCGACCTCAACCCAATTGAGATGGTTAGGGATTAGTTGGACCGCAGAGTGAAGGAAAAGCAGTCAACAAGTGCTCAGCATATGTGGGAATTTCTTCAAAACTGTTGGAAAAGCATTCCAGGTGAAGCTGGTTGGTTGCTGCATTATTCCACGTGTTATGTCTTCACTTTTATTCTACAATGTAGACAATAGTAAACATAAAGAAAAATGAGTAGGTGTGTCCAAACCTTTGAATGGTACTGTACTGGTACTGTATGGGTACGCAACCAATAACATTTGGTTTGATTTTGATTTAATTTGTATGTGTCTCTCGTTTTATCACAGCCTCATTAACAGCCTGTAGCTAGAGGACACTCAACAGACACCAAGCAATAAACTGGTATGTGTGTGAGGGAGGGAGAGAAGGAGAGGGAGAGTGGGGGAGAGGGGGAGGGAGAGAGGGGGAGAGGGGGAGAGAGAGAGGGGAGAGGGAGACAGAGAGAGGGGAGAGAGAGGGGAGAGGGGGAGAGAGAGGGGCGAGAGAGAGAGGGGAGAGGGGGAGGGGGAGAGAGAGAGAGAGGAGAATGGAGAGTATTGGAACACACTGCATTATAATGTATGTTTAGAGACCTACTTTTCTAAAAATACAATCAACAGAGGCATGGAAATTAAATATTAATAAAGAGACACTGCAGACATGCTTCTCTCACTTACAATGTATTCTTTCTCTCCATTCAGTGAAAGACCTACCAGCTCGGGGGAGAAGTTCCCCTTGGGATCAGCTGTGTGGCCGTGTGTGTGTGTGTGTGTGTACCGTTAGGTTCTTCTGCAGGCCCACATGTGTGGCTCTGAGTAAGGCTCTGATGCTGAAGCTGTCTGTGTCCTCCTTGTCTCCGATCTGAGACTCCTTCAAAAGACAATCCAGCTTCTTCCTGATGTAACTTTCTACTTGGTGGTTACCATTACTCTGAAGGAGGGAAGAGATGGAGAAAGAGACAGAGAGAGAGAGAGAGAGAGAGAGAGAGACAAATGAGATGAGTTGAGGATGTTGTATTGGTTCTAAACCCATCTGACAGTGACTGACCAGTCCAACCCTAGCAGTGCTAGTAGTAGAGACAGACAGTGACTGACCAGTCCAACCCTAATTTTACCAGGTAAATTGACTGAGAACACATTCTCATTTACAGCAATGACCTGGGGATTAGTTTCAGGGGAGAGGAATGGGGATGAGCCAATTGGAAGCTGGGGATGATTAGGTGGCCATGATGGTATGAGGGCCAGATTGGGAATGTAGCCAGGACACCAGGGTTAACAACCCTACTCTTACATTAAGTGCCATGGGATCTTCAGTGACCACAGAGAGTCAGGACACCCATTTAACATCCCATCCAAAAGATGTCACCCTACACAGGGCAACGTCCCCAATCACTGCCCTGGGGTATTGGGATTTTTTTTTTGACCAGAGGAAAGCGTGCCTCCTACTGGCCCTCCAACACCACTTCCAGCAGCATCTGGTCTCCCATCCAGGACCAAACCTGCTTTGCTTCAGAAGCAAGTCAGCAGGGGGGTGAAGGGTGGTATGCTGCTGGCATGACTGACTGACTGGACTGACTGGATTGACTGACTGACTGACTGACTGACTGACTGACTGACTGACTGACTGACTGACTGACTGACTGACTGACTGACTGACTGACTGACTGACTGGACAACGACCCTAATCACTCAGCCAATACAACGCAGAAGTGTCTTCGGGACAAGTCTCTGAATGGCCTTGAGTGGCACAACTGCATGTGAGAACAGGACTTTGACCTGTTGTAACTTACATTGCTGTTCTTCAGTTTAAAGTCATCTTCAATCTCATCAGCACTGTCATCATCTGACACCTCCCCCTCCTCAACATCCACAGACAGGTACGGAGGGAGACGCTTCCCCTGGAAAGAGAAAGAAGTGAGAGAGAGAGATAGGGAGAGAGAGAAAGAGACAGACAGACAGACAGACAGACAGAGACATAGAGAAAGACAGAGAGAGAGAGAAAGGTAGAGAGAGAGAGAGAGAGAGAGAGAGAGAGAGAGAGAGAGAGAGAGAATTTTTATGATTTTTAATAAGATATCTTCATCACATTAATAGATCCCCACCCACCCCCAACACACACCCCATCCCCCATAAAACCCACGTGGTGTGCTGCTACAACTTTTACACATACATCTTGCACCATATACAAACACATACCTCAACACCAAATTACACTCGGACCTCAAAGACCTACTGTCCAACCACACAGACAGCTCACCCAAGTCCCCAAACCTCCTCAAACAATTTAACACTGTCAATCAGTTTGTAAAACTCAAACTCAACCCTAAGGCGCGCAGAGACCATCCCTCTAAATAGTAAAACAGGGTCTGTAGCCCCCAACCCTCTGACCCGGTTCCACCTTGTCAACCAAACAGACAACTTAGCTTAACAAGACACTTTTACCCTTCTCCTCCCTCGAATACCTAGACCCCATCACAAAAATGTCTAAACCAAAAATCACCCCCAACCTCACACACACAGATTCCAACAATCACATCAACAGCATCAACAAGGTACATACAGAGAATACATGTTGGACAGTCTCAGCCATCATACAAAAAGGACACCCCTCCCCAATCCCAGGGTCAACCCGAGCGAACCAGCTATTAGTGGCCAGGGCTCCATGTAAAACCCTCCACTAGAGGTCTCCAGACCATTTCGGAGCTGGGAGTTACCCAGTACAAGGGAACAAAAATACAGTCTCTGCCTCCAGGCCTTCAAAACTGCAGCATAGAAGTCTGAGACCCCGGCCAGCTTTAGCTTCTGCTGCCTCATGAGGAAGAGCTGCAGATCCAGCCCCAGACCACCAGCTCTCCTCAGCAATGTGCATGCCGGTCCCCTCCAACCGACACCTGTGTGTTATAATAGTCTCTGTGCTGCTGTGAGACGAAAAGCTGCCACCCTGCTATCAAGGTCCCCAAAACCAAAAACAAACAATACCTTAAACAAATATACATGATCCACCCTGTCAAATGCCTTTTCCTGGTCTAAAGAAACTAGTCCAAAGGTCACTTTTACAGGTCCAACATGTCCCTGATCAAAAACAGATTGTCTGTGATGGTACGACCTGGCACCCAGTAAGTTTGGTCCGCATGTACAATGGAGTCCAGGTGGGATTTAAGCTGGTTAGCGAGGACCTTGGCAAAGACAGGCCGCTAATTCTTCAGGTCGCTCAAGACCCCTTTTTTTGTGAGGAGAGTCAAAACTGCCATCCGGCAGCTCAATGGCAACCCCTCAACCCCGACGCACTCACACAAGACACAAAACAAATCTCGACCAATGAGGCTCCAGAATTTCTTATAAAATTCATTTGGCAATCCATCCGCTCCCGGGGCGCAGCCGGAGTTCATCTGGGTGACAGCAGTCTCGCTCAATGTCAGAGGAACGTCCATGTCATTCCTCTGTGACTGCGACAGTGTGTGAAGGTCCGTAAGCAATACCTGGGAACATGCATGATCACACTGTTCTGCCCTATACAAATCAGAATAAAACTCCACAGCCCGTCCCCGCATCTCCCCCACAACAGAAGACACCCGTCCCCGCATCTCCCCACAACAGAAGACACCCGTCCCCGCATCTCCCCACAACAGAAGACACCCGTCCCCGCATCTCCCCACAACAGAAGACACCCGTCCCCGCATCTCCCCACAACAGAAGACACCCGTCCCTGCATCTCCCCACAACAGAAGACACCCGTCCCTGCATCTCCCCACAACAGAAGACACCCGTCCCCGCATCTCCCCCACAACAGAAGACACCCGTCCCCGCATCTCCCCCACAACAGAAGACACCCGTCCCCGCATCTCCCCACAACAGAAGACACCCGTCCCTGCATCTCCCCCACAACAGAAGACACCCGTCCCCGCATCTCCCCCACAACAGAAGACACCCGTCCCTGCATCTCCCCCACAACAGAAGACACCCGTCCCCGCATCTCCCATACAACAGAAGACACCCGTCCCTGCATCTCCCCCACAACAGAAGACACCCGTCCCTGCATCTCCCCACAACAGAAGACACCCGTCCCTGCATCTCCCCCACAACAGAAGACACCGTCCCTGCATCTCCCCCACAACAGAAGACACCCGTCCCTGCATCTCCTCCACAACAGAAGACACCCGTCCCTGCATCTCCCCCACAACAGAAGACACCCGTCCCCGCATCTCCCCCACAACAGAAGACACCCGTCCCTGCATCTCCCCCACAACAGAAGACACCCGTCCCTGCATCTCCTCCACAACAGAAGACACCCGTCCCCGCATCTCCCCCACAACAGAAGACACCCGTCCCTGCATCTCCCCCACAACAGAAGACACCCGTCCCTGCATCTCCCCCACAACAGAAGACACCCGTCCCTGCATCTCCTCCACAACAGAAGACACCCGTCCCTGCATCTCCCCCACAACAGAAGACACCCGTCCCCACATCTCCCCCACAACAGAAGACACCTGTCCCTGCATCTCCCCACAACAGAAGACACCCGTCCCCTGCATCTCACCACAACAGAAGACACCCGTCCCTGCATCTCCCCCACAACAGAAGACACCCGTCCCTGCATCTCCCCACAACAGAAGACACCCGTCCCTGCATCTCCCCACAACAGAAGACACCCGTCCCCAGCATCTCCCCACAACAGAAGACACCCGTCCCTGCATCTCCCCCACAACAGAAGACACCCGTCTCTGCATCTCCCCACAACAGAAGACACCCGTCCCTGCATCTCCCCCACAACAGAAGACACCCGTCCCTGCATCTCCCCACAACAGAAGACACCCGTCCCTGCATCTCCCCACAACAGAAGACACCCGTCCCTGCATCTCCCCCACAACAGAAGACACCCGTCCCTGCATCTCCCCACAACAGAAGACACCCGTCCCTGCATCTCCCCCACAACAGAAGACACCCGTCCCTGCATCTCCTCCACAACAGAAGACACCCGTCCCTGCATCTCCCCCACAACAGAAGACACCCGTCCCTGCATCTCCTCCACAACAGAAGACACCCGTCCCTGCATCTCCCCCACAACAGAAGACACCCGTGCCCGCATCTCCCCCACAACAGAAGACACCCGTCCCTGCATCTCCCCCACAACAGAAGACACCCGTCCCTGCATCTCCTCCACAACAGAAGACACCCGTCCCCGCATCTCCCCCACAACAGAAGACACCCGTCCCTGCATCTCCCCCACAACAGAAGACACCCGTCCCTGCATCTCCCCCACAACAGAAGACACCCGTCCCTGCATCTCCTCCACAACAGAAGACACCCGTCCCTGCATCTCCCCCACAACAGAAGACACCCGTCCCCACATCTCCCCCACAACAGAAGACACCCGTCCCTGCATCTCCCCACAACAGAAGACACCCGTCCCCTGCATCTCCCCACAACAGAAGACACCCGTCCCCGCATCTCCCCCACAACAGAAGACACCCGTCCCTGCATCTCCCCACAACAGAAGACACCCGTCCCCAGCATCTCCCCACAACAGAAGACACCCGTCCCTGCATCTCCCCCACAACAGAAGACACCCGTCCCTGCATCTCCCCACAACAGAAGACACCCGTCCCTGCATCTCCCCCACAACAGAAGACACCCGTCCCTGCATCTCCCCACAACAGAAGACACCCGTCCCTGCATCTCCCCACAACAGAAGACACCCGTCCCTGCATCTCCCCCACAACAGAAGACACCCGTCCCTGCATCTCCTCCACAACAGAAGACACCCGTCCCTGCATCTCCCCCACAACAGAAGACACCCGTCCCTGCATCTCCTCCACAACAGAAGACACCCGTCCCTGCATCTCCCCCACAACAGAAGACACCCGTCCCTGCATCTCCTCCACAACAGAAGACACCCGTCCCTGCATCTCCCCCACAACAGAAGACACCCGTCCCTGCATCTCCTCCACAACAGAAGACACCCGTCCCTGCATCTCCCCCACAACAGAAGACACCCGTCCCTGCATCTCCTCCACAACAGAAGACACCCGTCCCTGCATCTCCTCCACAACAGAAGACACCCGTCCCTGCATCTCCTCCACAACAGAAGACACCCGTCCCCGCATCTCCTCCACAACAGAAGACACCCGTCCCTGCATCTCCTCCACAACAGAAGACACCCGTCCCCACATCTCCCCCACAACAGAAGACACCCGTCCCTGCATCTCCTCCACAACAGAAGACACCCGTCCCCACATCTCCCCCACAACAGAAGACACCCGTCCCTGCATCTCCCCACAACAGAAGACACCCGTCCCCTGCATCTCCCCACAACAGAAGACACCCGTCCCTGCATCTCCCCACAACAGAAGACACCCGTCCCTGCATCTCCCCCACAACAGAAGACACCCGTCCCTGCATCTCCCCACAACAGAAGACACCCGTCCCTGCATCTCCCCCACAACAGAAGACACCCGTCCCTGCATCTCCCCACAACAGAAGACACCTGTCCCTGCATCTCCCCCACAACAGAAGACACCCGTCCCTGCATCTCCTCCACAACAGAAGACACCCGTCCCTGCATCTCCCCCACAACAGAAGACACCCGTGCCCGCATCTCCCCCACAACAGAAGACACCCGTCCCTGCATCTCCCCCACAACAGAAGACACCCGTCCCTGCATCTCCTCCACAACAGAAGACACCCGTCCCCGCATCTCCCCCACAACAGAAGACACCCGTCCCTGCATCTCCCCCACAACAGAAGACACCCGTCCCTGCATCTCCCCCACAACAGAAGACACCCGTCCCTGCATCTCAACCACAACAGAAGACACCCGTCCCTGCATCTCCCCCACAACAGAAGACACCCGTCCCCACATCTCCCCCACAACAGAAGACACCCGTCCCTGCATCTCCTCCACAACAGAAGACACCCGTCCCCACATCTCCCCCACAACAGAAGACACCCGTCCCTGCATCTCCTCCACAACAGAAGACACCCGTCCCCACATCTCCCCCACAACAGAAGACACCCGTCCCTGCATCTCCCCACAACAGAAGACACCCGTCCCCTGCATCTCCCCACAACAGAAGACACCCGTCCCTGCATCTCCCCACAACAGAAGACACCCGTCCCTGCATCTCCCCCACAACAGAAGACACCCGTCCCTGCATCTCCCCACAACAGAAGACACCCGTCCCTGCATCTCCCCCACAACAGAAGACACCCGTCCCTGCATCTCCCCACAACAGAAGACACCTGTCCCTGCATCTCCCCCACAACAGAAGACACCCGTCCCTGCATCTCCTCCACAACAGAAGACACCCGTCCCTGCATCTCCCCCACAACAGAAGACACCCGTGCCCGCATCTCCCCCACAACAGAAGACACCCGTCCCTGCATCTCCCCCACAACAGAAGACACCCGTCCCTGCATCTCCTCCACAACAGAAGACACCCGTCCCCGCATCTCCCCCACAACAGAAGACACCCGTCCCTGCATCTCCCCCACAACAGAAGACACCCGTCCCTGCATCTCCCCCACAACAGAAGACACCCGTCCCTGCATCTCAACCACAACAGAAGACACCCGTCCCTGCATCTCCCCCACAACAGAAGACACCCGTCCCCACATCTCCCCCACAACAGAAGACACCCGTCCCTGCATCTCCCCACAACAGAAGACACCCGTCCCCTGCATCTCCCCACAACAGAAGACACCCGTCCCTGCATCTCCCCCACAACAGAAGACACCCGTCCCTGCATCTCCCCACAACAGAAGACACCCGTCCCCAGCATCTCCCCACAACAGAAGACACCCGTCCCTGCATCTCCCCCACAACAGAAGACACCCGTCCCTGCATCTCCCCACAACAGAAGACACCCGTCCCTGTATCTCCCCCACAACAGAAGACACCCGTCCCTGCATCTCCCCACAACAGAAGACACCCGTCCCTGCATCTCCCCACAACAGAAGACACCCGTCCCTGCATCTCCCCCACAACAGAAGACACCCGTCCCTGCATCTCCCCACAACAGAAGACACCCGTCCCTGCATCTCCCCCACAACAGAAGACACCCGTCCCTGCATCTCCTCCACAACAGAAGACACCCGTCCCTGCATCTCCCCCACAACAGAAGACACCCGTCCCTGCATCTCCTCCACAACAGAAGACACCCGTCCCTGCATCTCCCCCACAACAGAAGACACCCGTCCCTGCATCTCCTCCACAACAGAAGACACCCGTCCCTGCATCTCCCCCACAACAGAAGACACCCGTCCCTGCATCTCCTCCACAACAGAAGACACCCGTCCCTGCATCTCCCCCACAACAGAAGACACCCGTCCCTGCATCTCCTCCACAACAGAAGACACCCGTCCCTGCATCTCCTCCACAACAGAAGACACCCGTCCCTGCATCTCCTCCACAACAGAAGACACCCGTCCCCGCATCTCCTCCACAACAGAAGACACCCGTCCCTGCATCTCCTCCACAACAGAAGACACCCGTCCCCACATCTCCCCCACAACAGAAGACACCCGTCCCTGCATCTCCTCCACAACAGAAGACACCCGTCCCCACATCTCCCCCACAACAGAAGACACCCGTCCCTGCATCTCCCCACAACAGAAGACACCCGTCCCTGCATCTCCCCACAACAGAAGACACCCGTCCCTGCATCTCCCCCACAACAGAAGACACCCGTCCCTGCATCTCCCCACAACAGAAGACACCCGTCCCCTGCATCTCCCCACAACAGAAGACACCCGTCCCTGCATCTCCCCCCACAACAGAAGACACCCGTCCCTGCATCTCCCCACAACAGAAGACACCCGTCCCTGCATCTCCCCCACAACAGAAGACACCCGTCCCTGCATCTCCCCACAACAGAAGACACCCGTCCCTGCATCTCCCCACAACAGAAGACACCCGTCCCTGCATCTCCCCCACAACAGAAGACACCCGTCCCTGCATCTCCCCACAACAGAAGACACCCGTCCCTGCATCTCCCCCACAACAGAAGACACCCGTCCCTGCATCTCCCCCACAACAGAAGACACCCGTCCCTGCATCTCCTCCACAACAGAAGACACCCGTCCCTGCATCTCCCCCACAACAGAAGACACCCGTCCCTGCATCTCCTCCACAACAGAAGACACCCGTCCCTGCATCTCCCCCACAACAGAAGACACCCGTCCCTGCATCTCCTCCACAACAGAAGACACCCGTCCCTGCATCTCCTCCACAACAGAAGACACCCGTCCCTGCATCTCCTCCACAACAGAAGACACCCGTCCCCGCATCTCCTCCACAACAGAAGACACCCGTCCCTGCATCTCCTCCACAACAGAAGACACCCGTCCCCACATCTCCCCCACAACAGAAGACACCCGTCCCTGCATCTCCTCCACAACAGAAGAAACCCGTCCCCACATCTCCCCCACAACAGAAGACACCCGTCCCTGCATCTCCCCACAACAGAAGACACCCGTCCCTGCATCTCCCCCACAACAGAAGACACCCGACCATCAGCCAAACGTAAACAGCGCGTACGCTTCCTTTCTCCACTTAGCTTTTCTAAGCCAAAACAGAAGGAGCTGGAGGCATCCATCTTATTCAACATAGAAACCTAGCTCTTACAAGTGCCCCCTTTACTTTCAATTGAAAAAACACGCCCAGGTCCCTACGCAATTCAGGTAAGTTCATCCCACCCCTTTTTGCCCCAGCAACTCAGCCTCCGCCTCGCTTATGTTTTGTTCAAGCTTCCCCAACACTCTCCTAGACTCATTGGAGGAAAAAGCAGTAAATTGTTGACAAAAAATTGTTGACTCCCCTACATCCCACCACAGACTAAGAGACTCATAAACGCCTTTCCACTGCCCCCATCTCCCCCAGAAGGTGAGAAAGCTAAAGCAAAAAGCAGCATCTTGTAAGAGCTTTACATGAAATTCCCAATAGGAAGCCTGTCGGGGCCCTGGTGTAACAGAGAGCTGAGCCATGGTAATATGATGGTCAAAAAACCCAACTGGGAGTAACATATACAGTGGGGAGAACAAGTATTTGATACACTGCCGATTTTGCAGGTTTTCCCACTTACAAAGCATGAAGAAGTCTGTAATTTTTATCATAGGTACTCTTCAACTGTGAGTGACGGAATCTAAAACAAAAATCCAGAAAATCACATTGTATGATTTTTAAGTAATTAATTTGCATTTTATTGCATGACATAAGTATTTGATACATCAGAAAAGCAGAACTTAATATTTGGTAGAGAAACCTTTGTTTGCAATTACAGAGCTCATACGTTTCCTGTAGTTCTTGACCAGGTTTGCACACACTGCAGCAGGGATTTTGACCCACTCCTCCATCCAGATCCTTCAGGTTTCGGGGCTGTCGCTGGGCAATACGGACTTTCAGCTCCCTCCAAAGATTTTCTATTGGGCTCAGGTCTGGAGACTGGCTAGGCCACTCCAGGACCTTGAGATGCTTCTTACGGAGCCACTCCTTAGTTGCCCTGGCTGTGTGTTTCGGGTCGTTGTCATGCTGGAAGACCCAGCCACGACCCATCTTCAATGCTCTTACTGAGGGAAGGAGGTTGATGGCCAAGATCTCGCTATACATGGCCCCATCCATCCTCCCCTCAATACGGTGCAGTCGTCCTGTCCCCTTTGCAGAAAAGCATCCCCAAAGAATGATGTTTCCACCTCCATGCTTCACGGTTGGGATGGTGTTCTTGGGGTTGTACTCATCCTTCTTCTTCCTCCAAACACGGCGAGTGGAGTTTAGACCAAAAAGCTCTATTTTTGTCTCATCAGACCACATGACCTTCTCCCATTCCTCCTCTGGATCATCCAGATGGTCATTGGCAAACTTCAGACGGGCCTGGACATGCGCTGGCTTGAGCAGGGGGACCTTGCGTGCCCTGCAGGATTTTAATCCATGACGGCGCAGTGTGTTACTAATGGTTTTCTTTGAGACTGTGGTCCCAGCTCTCTTCAGGTCATTGACCAGGTCCTGCCGTGTAGTTCTGGGCTGATCCCTCACCTTCCTCATGATCATTGATGCCCCACGAGGTGAGATCTTGCATGGTGCCCCAGACCAAGGGAGATTGACCGTCATCTAGAACTTCTTCCATTTTCTAATAATTGCGCCAACAGTTGTTGCCTTCTCACCAAGCTGCTTGCCTATTGTCCTGTAGCCCATCCCAGCCTTGTGCAGGTCTACAATTTTATCCCTGATGTCCTTACACAGCTGTTTGATTGAGTGTGTGGAGTCCGTTTGATTGAGTGTGTGGACAGGTGTCTTTTATACAGGTAACGAGTTCAAACAGGTGCAGTTAATACAGGTAATGAGTGGAGAACAGGAGGGCTTCTTAAAGAAAAACTAACAGGTCTGTGAGAGCCGGAATTCGTACTGGTTGGTAGGTGATGAAATACTTATGTCATGCAATAAAATGCAAATTAATTATTTAAAAATCATACAATGTGATTTTCTGGATTTGTTTTTTAGATTCCGTCTCTCACAGTTGAAGTGTACCTATGATAAAAATTACAGACCTCTACATGCTTTGTAAGTAGGAAAACCTTCAAAACCGGCAGTGTATCAAATACTTGTTCTCCCCACTGTAAATACGATCCAGGCGAGGCACAAACCCTCCTCCCAACTACCTTCACCCAGGTATAGTGTCTGGTGGTTGGATACTGAGTTCTCCATGCAATAACCAAATCAGCTCCCCTGCTGAGACTGGATGTGGCTCCTCACCATTCCGGTCCTTGGTAAAATCAATTGTGCCGTTCCAATCCCCCCCTAAAACTGCTGATCCGTATTGTTGAGAAACATAAACACTTGCCAATGAAAGGAGACAACACCCCCGAAACCCCGCCGACAGGACGCGAAAACCGCTAGCTACTTTTCCAAAATGAATCAGCTCTTTTCGGATCTGCTCATCCGTAATGAATGGCGGCAATTTTCCACAACTACCCTGAGTCACTGGCGTAGAAAGTGGCGAAATGAACAAAAAGCCCACTAGCAATCAGCGTACCTATCAAAGTCGCTTTCTTCATGAACACAACAACGTCATTCTACATGCCGACCTACCTGTTCAGCCTCCGCAACTCTAACTGCAGTACACCTGAAACCGGTACACACCTGAAACCGGTACACACCTGAAACCGGTACACACCTGAAACCGGTACACACCTGAAACCGGTACACACCTGAAACCGTGCCTAAGAGACATCGCCTCCTCCCCGGCTGGCAAAGCAGCCATAGCGGCCACCTTACCGTCAGGACCCAATCAAACTTCCCCCTTCTCCTCCAAAAACGACCCACTTAATGGAGTCTCACCTCCACATCTATTACATGTACATGTACATTATGACGCCTCCAGCTAAACCAGGAGCATTACTTCGCACTCTTTTCAGAGACAGGAGTCTTTCCCAAACACACACACACACACACACACACACACACACACACACACACACACACAGGTAAGCCACATAATCTCCCCTCAGAGTCCTGTGAGTGGTTCTGTTGATGTGCCCTTGGAATTGAACCCTAATTGCTCTGGATAAGAGCATCTGCTAAATAACAAAACATTTACCAAAAGATATATACAGACAAGGTGAATCCTCCTGTGTAGAGAAGCAATGTTAGATTTCCTACCAGGAAACACACAGAGCTGGTTTTATCACATAGTGGACTGGAGGAATCTCTCTCTCTGTAGTTGATTTTCCACAGTGTCCGTGAGTGTGAGTATACTAAATATGTCTCTCCAGGCTCTGGTTTGCTTATCTCTAATCTGAGACAGAGAAAGAGAGAGAGAGACAGAGAGAGAGAGAAAGAGACAGAGAGAGAGAGAGAGAGAGAGAGAGAGAGAGACAGAGACAGAGACAAAGACAGAGACAGAGACAGAGAGAGAGAGAGAGAGAGAGAGAGAGAGAGAGAGAGAGAGAGAGACAGTGTGTGTGAGAGAGAGAGAGAGAGAGAGAGAGAGAGAGAGAGAGAGAGAGAGAGAGAGAGAGAGAGAGAGAGAGAGAGAGAGAGAGAGAGAGAGAGAGAGAGAGAGAGAGAGAGAGAGAGAGAGAGAGAGAGAGAGAGAAGAGAGAGAGAGAGACAGAGAGAGTGTGAGAGAGACAGAGAGACAGTGTGAGAGAGAGACAGTGTGAGAGACAGAAAGAGTGAGAGAGAGAGAGAGACAGAGACAGAGACAGGGAGAGAGAGACAGAGACAGACAGATACAGAGAGAGTGAGAGAGAGAGAGAGACAGAGACAGTGTGTTTGTGTGAGAGAGAGTGAGAGAGAGAGAGAGAGAGAGAGAGAGAGAGAGAGAGAGAGAGAGAGACAGTGTGTGTGAGAGAGAGAGAGAGAGAGACAGAGAGAGTGTGAGAAAGATAGAGAGACAGTGTGAGAGAGAGACAGTGTGAGAGAGAGAGAGACAGAGAGAGAGTGAGACAGAGACACATACACAGAAAGAGAGAGCGGGAGTGTGTGTGTAATAGAATGATAGAATGCTGTCATGTGACAGACCAGTCGTCACTCCTCCATTGTATAACCACATCTCATCCCTCTCTTTCTCCCACCATGACTAATACAGTGGCGGCCTACTTTTCCTCCCATCCTTCTCTTCTTCTGCTTTATTTCATGTTTTTTGACAATCACTCTGCCCCTCCCCCTCCTCTGTTCTGCTCTCAGCCAAAGCCAGATAAAACACAACACTGAAAATAGAGAGGAAGGAGAGGAGATGAGGAGAGGAAGGAGAGGAGATGAGGAGAGGAAGGAAAGGAGATGACGAAAGGAAAGGAGATGAGGAGAGGAAGGAAAGGAGATGACGAAAGGAAGGAAAGGAGATGAGGAGAGGAAGGAAAGGAGATGACGAAAGGAAGGAGAGGACGAAAGGAGATGAGGAAGAAAAGGAAATCTCTCTCTCTCTCTCTCTCTCTCTCTCTCTCTCTCTCTCTCTCTCTCTCTCTCTCTCTCTCTCTCTCTCTCTCTCTCTCTCTCTCTCTCTCTCTCTCTCTCTCTCTCTCTCTCTCTCTCTCTCTCTCTCTCTCTCTCTCTCTCTCTCTCTCTCTCCTCTCTCTCTCTCTCTCCTGTGTGAGCCGCAGCAATATACTGTATACTGAACTAAAATAGAAACTCAACATGTAATGTGTTGGTCCCATATTTCATCAGCTGCAATAAAATATCATGGAAAGGTTCTACACGCACAAAAAGCTTATTTCTCTCAAAGTTTTAGCACAAATTTGTTTACATCCCTGATAATCCATCCACCTGACAAGTATGACATATCAATAAGCTGATTAAACGGCATGATCCTAACCAAGGTGCACCCTGTGCTGGGGACAATAAAATGCAGCTCTAAAATCTGCAGTTTTGTAACACAAAAGGGAGCAGCATCCAATAAGCAGCATCCAACGTCATTTTAGAGAATTCCATCCAACCAGTCCAACCGGTCTCAACACTGCAGTCCACGTGTAACCACGCCAGCCAGTAACCATATCTTCCTATATCTTTCACAGGATATCTTCCTATATCTTTCCCAGGATATCTTCATATATCTTTCCCAGGATATCTTCATATATCTTTCCCAGGATATCTTCATATATCTTTCCCAGGATATCTTCATATATCTTTCCCAGGATATCTTCATATATCTTTCACAGGATATCTTCATATATCTTTCCCAGGATATCTTCATATATCTTTTCCTTTAGACCATTGGCAGGCAGAGGAAGAAAAGAGGAGTTGGAGGAGAGAGGGATGACAGAAGGAGAATGGTCCATGTGTACCTTAATGAGGATCTTCCCCTGTAGACAGCGAGGGCTGGGTAGCTGTTTAGAGTCTCTGTGGAGATTCTCTCCCAGGTCCAGCTTGTCCCCCAGGATCTCTCTGAGATGCTGGGCTATCTTCTTCTGTTGCTGGATGCTACAGTGGTTCTCTATGGATAGGATCACTGGGTACCTGGGGAAGGGAGAGACATGGAGTTACTATGACTAGAATGGATATCTCTGTGATACTGGATGTGGACGGATCTGGCAGCCATGTATATTGCTCTTCACAATAAAGATCAAGGACTGTAAAAGTCAATCAAATTAAATAAAACCCAGTATTGCACTTTCATATGCAACAAATTAACTCAGACTGAACTGTTAACATAAAAATAAAATACTATTTATGCTATATGTTTAGCATACACTCCCAACCCCAGCATACACTCCCAACCCCAGCATACACCCCCAACCCCAGCATACACTCCCAACCCCAGCATACACTCCCAACCCCAGCATACACCCCCAACCCCAGCATACACTCCCAACTCCAACATACACTCCCAACCCCAGCATACACTCCCAACCCCAGCATACACTCCCAACCCCAGCATACACTCCCCCCCACATCTGACAGAATAGCCGTGACAAAAATTTAAGAACATAGTTCTAGTGTGTGTATTTTCAGTGTGTGTGTGTGTGTGTGTGTGTGTGTGTGTGTGTGTGTGTGTGTGTGTGTGTGTGTGTGTGTGTGTGTGTGTTCATTTGGAGGTGAAATTACTTGTGTTCAGACAGCAACTCAGCTCAAATGTCAAACCTGTCAGACTGACAGCTCTCCCTGAGGGCTCTGAGCCTCTCCTCTCCTATCTCTTTACTGTAACACACACACACACACACTGAGCCAGGTACGTGCTCAAACACACACACACACACACACACACTGAGCCAGGTACATGCTCAAACACACACACACACACACACACACACACACACTGAGCCAGGTACGTGCTCAAACACACACACACACACACACACACTGAGCCAGGTACGTGCTCAAACACACACACACACACACACACACACACACACACACACACACACACACACACACACACACACACACTGAGCCAGGTACGTGCTCAAACACACACACACACACACACACACACACACACACACACATACACACACTGAGCCAGGTACGTGCTCAAACACACACACACACACACACACACACTGAGCCAGGTACGTGCTCAAACACACACACACACATACACACACACTGAGCCAGGTACGTGCTCAAACACACACACACACACACACACACACACACACACACACACATACACATACACACACTGAGCCAGGTACGTGCTCAAACACACACACACACACACACACACACACACACACACACACACACACACACACACACACACACACATACACACACTGAGCCAGGTACGTGCTCAAACACACACACTGAGCCAGGTACGTGCCAAAACACACACACACACACACACACACACTGAGCCAGGTACGTGCTCAAACACACACACACACACTGAGCCAGGTACGTGCTCAAACACACACACACACACACACACACACACTGAGCCAGGTACGTGCTCAAACACACACACACACACTGAGCCAGGTACGTGCTCAAACACACACACACACACACACACTGAGCCAGGTACGTGCTCAAACACACACACACACACACACACACACACTGAGCCAGGTACGTGCTCAAACACACACACACACACACACACACACACACACACACTGAGCCAGGTACGTGCTCAAACACACACACACACACTGAGCCAGGTACGTGCTCAAACACACACACACACACACACACACACACACACACACACACACACACACACACACACACACACACACACACACACACACACACTGAGCCAGGTACGTGCTCAAACACACACACACACACACACACACACACAGACAGACACTCGCACACACACAGGACTATCCCCTCTCTCTCCCAGGTGTAATAGTAATGGTAAATGAGGTGTGTAATTTGCGTGTGATGTGTAACTGTGCAGACGCTAATTTCTCCCATCACAGGCCTCGTTCATCATAACGTGCTGATAAAATAGAGAATAAAAAAACTAAAACTGAGAGAAAGAGTGAGGGAAAGAGTGAGGGAAAGAGTGAGGGATAGAGTGAGGGATAGAGTGCAATTTGGCACTGTATCATTTCATGAAAGGGTGTCAGAATCTCTCTGTTCCATCCATTATCCACGCTCTCCCATTAGGAGGAAATACAAATTAGCCAGCTAATCCAACTGATTGCACAACAATGAGACATCATCCTCTCCTCTCTAATAAGTGATGATGATTTTACCAGCTTATTCACCTAGCTGCCTCCCTCACAGGGCCGGCCCGTGGCATAGGCGGAATAGGCAAATGCTAGGGGCCGTGAGTGAAGATTTGAATTTATTATTATTTATTTTTAAAACCTTTTTTTTTTACTAATACTATTTTAATTGTATTAATTCTAAATATTACAAAAAAGCGAAAGCCCCCACAACAACATAACTACATAGCTTATTAAGCCCGCAGCGTCACCCCGGCCCGACCCCCGCTCTCATAGTTAGACTTACCTGATTGTGGGGGATGGGCGAGTTCAGTTATCTGAAGTGGTGAGTGACACTGAACGTGAAACATGATAAATTAGCATCAGTAGCCTACTTCAAACGATGTCAAAAAGACCAAAGCCCTCTGGTGCCCAGGGAAGAAGAAGACGAAGAAGAGAAGAGGAGGAAAAACGGGATAAGGACAGAGATGATGTGATGAATGAATAGTTGATCTAATTGCATAGTAGTTACCGTTGGAGCAGTGTTACTACTAGTAGGCTGGACAAGAGTCAAAATTCACGAAAGGCAGCAAATGAACGTTGGCTAATCTGGAACACTAGCGAGCCCAGAGCAAATGAATGGAATCCAACGTTCTCAGAGGCTGTTCTGACTGGAGTGATGGCTAGAATTCCATTTCGCCTAAATGGCTAAAAAAAAATCTATTTTTATTTGACCACTACAATCTGTTCGTCGTACGAAACTGGAAGAAAACGACTTGTGTAGAAAGTAAACATCTGCACCTCAATGGTGTCAACTGTGCTTATGTCTGAGTAATGAGAAAGCAGGGAAGAAATGAAAACTTCTGACTATGTCTGGTCAAGTGATCGATGACAACCGAGCTCGCTGCCCAGACTTACATAAATACAGGAGATTCTCCTGATTAAAATGGTTCCCGACCTGAAAAAATTAAAATATACACATTGTGAGATATTTGGCGAAATAGACAGACATAGCTATATTTCCCAATAGGAAACAATGGGACGACCTCTGAGTTCTTAATTTTTTGTTGTTGTTTACATTTTAACTATAAACAACGTGGACGGGTCTCATTGTCAACAATAGCGAAGCAGGCATTGTGACGTAGAACAATGAACTGGGAAAAGAATGTTTGGAAGGTGAGTTGGTGCCACGGTGGTCAATAAAATAAATAGAAGCTGGCAGGGTGAAAGATGCCCTAAAATAAAATGTTATTTCGTGATTACTACAAAACTACGGCAAGCAGCTGGGAAATATGGTAATATTATGAAACTGGGCTCCGTGACAGATGCAATGAACTAGTTTTTATCAGAAAAAAGCATTGTAAAAAATGTCATGTGTCCAGCCTACTACTAGCTAGTTTACTTTAGATGATACATGTCACGTTTAAATAGCTAGCTAGCTAGAGTTAATGTCTGTTACTTTTACCTTAAATTCATTAGGGAAAGTTGGAAAGACTATTCAGGTGTTTGGGGAATAACCTAACCTATAGCATAACTTTGAGAAATACACTTTTTCTTTCAAGTGTGCTACATGAACCATCCACTGTCTGCCTCAAGAAACCAGGCATAGGCCTACATTTTATTGACATCTAAGCTAGTCTAGTTAGCCAACGTTAGCCCTGCTTGTAAAAGTCAATTAAAATGCTTTTCCTTTCCCATCCATAGTTGTAAGCCTTTGCATTTTCATAATTGATTAGTCTTATATGTATTATAGCAAACAGCATGCTAGAGAAGCTCATTGAATACATGTTTTGTGCATGAATGCTAGGTGTAATTACTCTTGCTATTTGTGTTTAGGCTATAATGTGCTGCTTCTGCTGCAAAATGTTTTCTCAGAGAGATTTCAAATTGAATAAAGAAGGACTAAGGGATTGGAAAAATTCAAGCCACTTGCTCAAGGCCCATGAGGATAGCTAGGAGCACAATACACACATGGCAACATGGAAGGTATTGGAGGACCGTCTTGCAAAGGGGCTAACAATAGATAAGCAAGAGATTAAATTCGATGAGGCTGAGAGAAACAGGTGGCGTGAAGTTCTTACCAGATTGGTGGCAATAATTCAGTCCTTAGCTGAAAGAAACATGGCTTTAAGGGGATCCACAGACACATTAAACAAACCAGACAATGGCAATTTTCTCAAAGAGGTGGAGCTTATGGCCAAATTTGATCCAGTAATGAAGCAGCATGATGGTAGGGTGGAAAGTTGAGCTGGCAGTCACACACATTACCTGGGCAAAATAATCCAAAATGATAGACTCCATCAGCGCAAAAATACTGGAAAAAATAGTGGAAGAGATCAAAACATCAAAGTATTTCTCCATTATTTTAGATTGCAGCCCTGATCTGAGTCATAAGGAACAGCTCTCTGTCATTGTCAGGATTGTGTTACTGGAAGACAAACCACAAATTAAAGAACGTATCATGGGCTTTCTTGTGTCAGAGGAGACAACAGGGGAACGTCTGTCATCTCTCATCCTCAAAAGGCTGGAGGAGCTGAACATCCCCTTTGAGGACTGCAGAGGACAGTTCTATGACAACGGCGCCAACATGAAGGGAAAGAATAAAGGTGTTCAGGCTAGGCTGCTTCAACAGAACTCAACAGCCTGTTTTGTCCCATGTGGTCCCACACTTTAAATCTGGTGGTAGCTGATGCTGCTAAGAGCTCACCAGATGCCATTGGCTACTTTGGATATTTAGTGAAATTATTCAAACTCTTCTCAGCATCCACCCATAGATGGGATATCCCCCTGAAACATATCAAAGCCACCCTGAAATCATCGCCAGAGACCAGGTGGGAAAGCAGGATAAACAGCATTCAGGCAGTAAGGTACCAGGCTGGGCAGGTCAGAGAGGCTCTTCTGGAGGTGAGGGAATCTACTGAAGACCCTGTGGTGAAAGTTGAAGCCCAGTCTTTGGCTGAGGAGATTGGATCCTACCGCTTTTCTATTTGCACAGTCATATGGTATGACATCCTCAACAAGATCCAGCATGTGAGCAAACTGATGCAGTCACCCTCTATGCAGCTAGATGTGGCTGTCGAATTTCTGAAGAAAACCAGAGATTCCCTTACCTGCTACAGAAACACTGGATGTTCTGATGCAAAGACAACTGCAAAGGAAATGTGCGAGGCGATGAACGTGGAGGCTGAGAACCACAAAAAGGCATTCTAAAATAAAGAAAATCTCAAAGACGTAAAGCTATGCAGTTTCTGTGTGAGTGTATGAACACAATGATGGTGGAATTGGCTGCGATGCAAGGGGCACCAGCTAAAATCTTGCCTAGGGCACCAAATCGGTCAGGGCCGGCCCTGCTCCCTCACACACTACACTCTTAGGAAAAAGGGTTCCAAAAATGTTCTTTGGTTGTCACAAAATAGATAACCATTTTTGGTTCCAGTTAGAATATTTTTGGGTTCCATGTAGAAGGTTCTCAGGGACTCTAACTGTCATTTACCTTCCTGAGCAAAGAGTGTGTCCCTGCATGTGCATGTATACTGTAAGTGAGTGTGACTTGAGCGTTATCTGTGGAGACAGTTGTCACATTGTTTCAGTAACTAACAGTAAGCCCCCAGAGACAGAGACAGAGACACAGATAAATAGAATCGGAGACAGAGGCAAAGACAGACACAGAGACATACAGACAGAGAGGGTCAGAGACAGAGAGAGAGATTATTTATTTCCCTTTTGTTTATTATCTATTCCACTTGCTTTGGCAATGCAAGCATGTGTTTTCCATGCCAATAAAGCCATTTGAATATATATAGAGAGAGAGAGACAGAGAGAACGAGACAGAGCAACAGAGACAGAGATACAGAGGCAGAGAGACTGAGACAGAGAAACAGACAGACTGAGAGAGAGAGAGAGAGAGAGAGAGAGATAGCCGAAGATGCAGAAGAACAGCTCGTGATTCATTCAAACTTTTGATTACTAAGAGTGAGACAAACGGATCAACATTTTTCATAAAAATACTACTAATAAACCCAGACAACTGAAGACCCAAAAAGGAACTCAAAATAATCGACACCGTGAGTAAAAACAAACTTTATAAATCGATCAAGCTAGCTAACTCAAATTTGAAACCTCAACCGTTAGCGGCACATATTGTTTACCGGTGGTAACCATAGCAACATGGCTTCCGAAGCAGCGCTAGCAGTGAAGAAAGCAGCGGAGAACGTTAAACTTTCCCCTCGTTTTTTCGAAATCCCATCCCATCTAAAATCAGAGAAGGGAAGAATTATGTTTAAACAAAACATACAGAGGGAAAACCCAGATACGTTGTTTGCTGACTGCTCACACAACGGGACGGTTACCAACTTACTGTTCTACAGTGAACACACCACTGCCTGGCACGCAGCCATAACCAGACACTTCCCTCACACAACCAAAAAGGGGATCTGCAAGGGAAGGCAAATTCAAATTTTTGAGGATAGTGAAAAGTCACAGGAAAATAGACTCCTGACCGTAAATATATATCAAAATGGCACAGTAATGGTCCAGGGAAGTGAGGCGGCACTCAGTTCTTTTTTACAGGACTCTCCCGTTCTAGGGAACCTAGCCACGGCAAAAAGGGACAAGAACAGCACCCCAGTATCCCCCGCTCCAACGGATACCCCAACAGCAGTTCTGCCCCAGCTCCAGGACATAGATCTGTCCCTCCCCCTACCTGTACACAACCATCAGAATAATGATGGCAACACCATACGGCTGCTAAGGGAGAAGCTGTCTCAGTTGGAACTAGAGGTTACTGAGCTCAGAGAGCAACTTCCTTACTACACTGAGCCTCTACAGGACCAGCTGAACCAGTGGAGGACTCAACTAAAAACATCAGTCCAGGAGCTGAGAGAGAACTTCAGCACAGCGCTGGAGGAGGAGAAAGGGGCCATGCGAAGAGAACTAGCGCAGGCAAAGAAGGAGATGGAATCAGAGCTAGCTGTCATTAAAATGGTACTACATCCGAAAGAAGAGTCAAAAATCCCTACAGAACAGCTGCAGCCCCTCAACACTACAAAACCTTCTTCCACTAACCCCCCGTCAACCACCTCCTTACCCTGCACCGTCCCCCCCATACCCACATCCCCAGTCCACAAGGAGGCACACACAAGGACGACAACAGCAGAGAGAAGCTCCTCGGACACCCCTGACACCCCTTCACATACAACCCCCATTACACAGGTCCTGCATAAACCAGCCCCTGTATGTGAAACCACCACTATGGTAAGAGTCACGGAGGTGGCCATCCTCATTGATTCAAACGGAAAATATATAGATGAGGAGTAATTATTCCCCAACCACAAGGTGGTCAAATTCTGGTGCCCAAAAGTGCAGGATGCACTAAATATTATATCCAAGCCTGACTTCGGAACACCAGGCCACATTATCATCCACAGTGGCACCAACAACATGAGAGATGATCAGGAGAGAGTAGGCAGCCTGGTCAGCAGAATGGCAGAGAAAGCCTCTGAGTCTTTCCCTAACTCCCGCATCACCATCTCCACTCTGCTGCCCCGCAAAGATTTCCACCCCCATACCATCCAGAGAGTCAACGCTGACATCACAAGAGGTTGTGCCAGGATCCCGAATGTGCACGTTGCTCAACACCCGACCATCACCCCTGAGCACCTGTACGACCACTCCCATCTGAGGAAACAGTCAGTGGGACTGCTCACCAAGACCTTGAAGGATGTGGCACTCGGCAGACCAACACAGCGTGCCCAACAGGACAGAGGACCACCCAGGACCACCTTCCAGATTTCATCACCACGCAGAGTCGCCTACCAGACTACGTCATCACCAACAAGCCACAGGCACCCTCGACACCAACCGAGACCCAGCACAACCTACAAGACCCACCCACCACCAGATCACCGCTCCCCCCAACGAAGCCGCCAGAATGGACCAGGGCCAATATACTACCCCACACCAGAGCACCACCACTACCAGACAACAGAGTCAGCACCACGACCCAGTCTTGCCCCCCCTTCTTCTCAGGTGGCACCGCAACAGAACCGGCGCAGCTATTCGGAGGCTCTCACCGGACCAGATAACTCTGTGGGACTGAGTGAGATCAAACAGCTCCTCCACTACATCTACACTAAACTACAGTAAAAACACTCACACTGACACAACCACACACTCACACTCACACTGACACAACCACACACTCACACTCACATTGACACTGACCCATCGTCACTCACACTAACCAGATATAGACACTCACACTGACCCATCCACACACACACTCACAAACACACACACACACTCACACTGACCCATTCACAAACACACACACACACACACCGACCCATCCACACTCACTCCCGCACACACACATTAACAGACACAATCAATAACTCAAACTCACCCAAACACTCACACATACATTATCTTACACAGTGGAGGATATGAACAGACACACTCACACGTACATATATAAATACCTACATGACACTTTGGAGAAACAATATCATCTGAGGAATGTTCTGTATTGTCTCACCCTTAGTAACCTAGTTAGTCTTAGAAATATAGTTGTTCTCTTGTAATAGTCATTCTTAATATTCATACTTTTTGCAATGAGACCACTAACAATTAGCATGTGGAACATCCAGGGCCTAAACTCGACAGCCTTAGGACTGAAGAGTCTGGCCCTGGAGTTCAACAAAAACATAAAAGATGATGATATCATTATTCTGCAGGAGACATGGTGTAAGGCAGATGTAGTCACGCACTGTCCCACAGGCTACAGAGAAATAATTTTACCATCCCAAAAACACATCTCTGTCAATAGAGGCAGAGATTCTGGAGGAATGATTATATGGTACAAATCCCAACTACAAAACCTAATTGACCCCCAAAAAATTGGCAAATATCACATTTGGCTTAGACTAAAAAAAGAACTTACACTGACTGGAAAAAACTTGTTCCTGTGTGCAATATATATCCCCCCCTCAGAATCCCCCTATTTCTCAGAAGAAATATTCTCCACCCTTGAGGAAGAGACGAGCCACTTCCAGGCCCAGGGAAATGTGCTCATCTGTGGGGACACAAATGCACGCACAGGAACACTACCTGACCAAATGAGCACACGAGGGGACAGCTATATCACAGGCCAAGCTGTCTCTAATCCCTTTAACCTTTCCTACAGGAACAACAGTGACAGCATCGTCAACAAGAATGGAAAATACCTATTGCAGCTCTGTCGAAGCCTGGGTCTGTACTTTGTCAATGGTAGGTTACAGGGGGACTCTTTAGGAAGATTCACCTATTGCTCTCCTCTTGGCCAAAGCACAGTAGACTACATGATAACAGATATGGACCCTTTCTCTCTCAGCTCATTCACTGTTAAGCCACTAACACCTCTGTCTGATCACAGCCAAATTACCCTGTTCCTCAAAAGATCAGACATAGAAGCAACCACAAATTCACAGCCCAATAAGCTGTACAACATCAAACATTCATACAGATGGGCTCAAAACAGCACAGAGGAATACCAGAAAGCAATCAGTAACCAAAAAATCCAATCAACCCTAAACAACTTTCTGGATACAATGTACGCTCACAGTAAAGAAGGTGTCAATCTAGCTGTAAATAACATAAATTATATATTTAGGCAAACAGCAAAAACAGCACAATTAAAGCTAGGATCAAACAAACCAAACAGAAATACAGAAGACAAATGGTTTGATACAGATTGTAAAAACATTAGGAAAAAACTTAGAACACTATCGAACCAAAAACACAGAGACCCAAACAACAGAGAACTACGCCTTCAGTACTGTGAGACATTAAAATCATATAAACGTACACTCAGAATCAAGAAATCCCAGTACAACAGAAAGCAATTGACACTAATTGAGGAGTCCATAAATAAAAACAACTTCTGGCAAAATTGGAAAAACCTAAACAAACCCAAACAACAGGAATTAGCCATACAAAATGGTGACATTTGGACAAATCACTTTAAAGCACTCTACAACACTGTTGACACTCAGGATAATACTGAACAGTGCCAAATTTATGAAAAGTTAAACAAACTGGAAAAATCTATAAAGGACTACCAAAATCCTTTAGACTCCCCAATTACTGAGCAGGAGCTCCTTAAAAAACTTCAAGCCCTCAAATCAAAAAAAGCATGCGGACCTGATGGGATCCTAAATGAGATGCTCAAATTCACTAGTGAAAAATATCAATTAGCTATATTAAAATTGTTTAACTTGATCCTGAGTGTAGGTTACTTCCCTGACATCTGGAACCAAGGACTCATAACACCAATCTTTAAAAACGGAGACAAATCTGACCCTAACAATTACAGAGGGATTTGTGTGAACAGTAACCTGGGGAAGGTTTTCTGTAGTATTATAAATGTAAGAGTCCTAAACTTCCTTAATAAGCACAATATCCTGAGTAAAAGCCAAATTGGATTTATACCAAAACATAGAACAACAGATCATATTTACACCCTACACACCCTAATAGATAAACACGTCCACAAAAATAAGACAAAACTCTATGCTTGCTTTATTGACTTCCAAAAAGCATTTGATTCTATCTGGCATACAGGACTGTTCTACAAAGTCATTGAAAGTGGTGTAGGGGGTAAAACATATGACATTATAAAATCAATGTATACAGGCAACATGTGTAGCATAAAAATTGGCAAGAAACAAACTGAATCATTTAACCAGGGGCGGGGCCTGCGCCAGGGTTGCAATCTCAGCCCTGTGCTATTTAACATTTACATCAATGAATTGGCCAATATTCTAGAGAAGTCCTCAGCCCCTGGTGTTAGTCTCCACAATTCGGAAGTTAGATGCCTGCTCTTTGCAGATGACCTGTGCCTGCTTTCACCCACAGCACATGGTCTACAGCAGAGCTTGGACCTGCTAGAGCAGTACTGTCAGACCTGGGCCCTGACAGTAAACCCCAAAAAGACCAAAATAATGATTTTCCAGACAAATTCCAGATCCCAGGGAATAAAACCAAAGTTCTCAATTGGTGCAAAACATATAGAGTATTGCACACAATACAACTATTTAGGTTTAAAAATAAGTTCGACTGGACACCTAAATAATGCAGTGAATGAACTGAGAGACAAAGCACGCAGGGCATTCTACGCCATTAAAAAACAAATCCAAATTGAAATACCTATTACAATTTGGCAAAAACTAATTAAATGTGTGATTGAACCAATCGCACTCTATGGCAGCGAGGTGTGGGGTCCACTTACAAAACAAGATTTTACCCACTGGGACAAACATCCCATTGAGACCTTGCACGCGGAACTTTGTAAGATTCTCCTACATGTCCAGAGGAAAACTACAAACAATGCATGCAGGGCAGAATTAGGCCGATATCCACTAATATTAAAAACTCAAAAAAGAGCAATTAAGTTTTGGAAACACCTAAAACACAGTGACCCCCTCTCATATCATTACCAAGCCCTGCAATACCAAGAGTTGAGCAAAGATAAGAGTCCCTTCATCCAACTGGTCCAGGGGCTGAGTTCACAAACTTGTTCCACTAACACACTGAAGCCTCAGGACCAGAACATCCAATCAATAAGAATTAACCAAATTACAAAACATCTAAAACAAAACTACATTACCTATTGGAAAACACAAACACAAGCACAAAGCAAAATGCAGTGCTATTTGGCCCTAAATCGACAGTACACCATGGCAAACTATCTGACCATGGTGACTGATCAAAACCTCAGGAAAACCTTGACAAAGTACAGGCTCAGCGAGCACAGCCTTGCTATTGAGAAGGGTAGACACAGGAAAACCTGGCTCCCTGTAGAGGAAAGGCTGTGCAACCACTGCACCACAGCGGAACCAGAGACAGAGCTGCATTTCCTGACCAAATGTCAAAAATATAAAACCATCAGAGAGAGTCACTTCCCCAAATTTGAACAAGTAGTCCGGGGCTTTGAGGACCTCTCTGACATAGAAAGGCTGCCGATCCTTTTGGGGGAAGACATGACCAGTTGTGTGCTGGCAGCATGCTATGTTGCTGCCTGCCACAAGTTGAGGGACAGTGCCTGACATATTTAATGCATTTATTTTATTTTTTCCTGTTGTTATTTGTTCTTTGATGTAATTATATTTTAAAAAAAAATATATATATATATATGTGTGTATGAATGTATGTATATATGTGTATATATATGTATGTGCGTGTGTATATGTATGTATATATATATATATATAATAGAAAAAAATATATATATATAAATATATAAAAAAATATATATATATATTGATGTATGATACTTTGGCAATATGTACATTGTTGCGTCATGCCAATAAAGTGAATTGAATTGAATTGAATTGAATTGAGAGAGAGAGAGAGAGGTAGAGAGAGCGAGAGAGAGCGAGAGAGAGAGAGAGAGAGAGAGAGAGAGAGAGAGAGAGAGAGAGAGAGATTTCCTTTTCTTCCTCATCTCCTTTCCTTTCGTCATCTCCTCTCCTTCCTCTCCTCATCTCCTCTCCTTCCTTTCGTCATCTCCTTTCCTTCCTCTCCTCATCTCCTTTCCTTTCCTTCCTTTTGTAATATTCGAGAGAGAGATAAAATATAAAACTATCAGAGAGAGTCACTTCCCCAAATTTGAACAAGTAGTCCGGGGCTTTGAGGACCTCTCTGAAATAGAAAGGCTGCCGATCCTTTTGGGGGAAGACATGGACAGCTGTGCGCTGGCAGCATGCTATGTTGCTGCCTGCCACAAGTTGAGGGGCAGCGCCTGACATATTTAATGCCTTTTTTCCCTATGTTGTTATCTCTGATGTAATTATAAAAAAATAAATATATAATAAATAAATAGTATATATATATATATATATATATATACACACAAAAAAAATGTATGTATGATACTTTGGCAATATGTACATTGTTGCGTCAGATAGAGAGAGACAGAGACAGTGACAGATAGAGAGAGACAGAGACAGTGACAGATAGAGAGAGACAGAGACAGTGACAGAGAGAGACAGAGACAGTAGCAGATAGAGAGAGACAGAGACAGTGACAGATAGAGAGAGACAGAGACAGTAGCAGATAGACAGAGACAGAGACAGTAGCAGATAGACAGAGACAGTAGCAGATAGAGAGAGACAGTAGCAGAGAGAGAGAGACAGACACAGTAGCAGATAGACAGAGACAGAGACAGTAGCAGATAGACAGAGACAGAGACAGTAGCAGATAGAGAGAGACAGAAGACAGTAGCAGATAGAGAGAGACAGAGACAGTGACAGATAGAGAGAGACAGAGACAGTGAGAGACAGAGACAGTGACAGATAGAGAGAGACAGAGACCGTGAGAGACAGAGACAGTAGCAGATAGAGAGAGACAGAGACAGTAGAAGATAGAGAGAGACAGAGACAGTAGCAGATAGAGAGAGACAGAGACAGTAGCAGATAGAGAGAGACAGAGACAGTAGCAGATAGACAGAGACAGAGACAGTAGCAGACAGACAGAGACAGAGACAGTAGCAGATAGACAGAGACAGTAGCAGATAGACAGAGACAGTAGCAGATAGAGAGACACAGAGACAGTAGCAGATAGAGAGAGACAGAGACAGTAGCAGTTAGAGAGAGACAGAGACAGTAGCAGATAGACAGAGACAGAGACAGTAGCAGATAGACAGATACAGAGACAGTAGCAGATAGACAGAGACAGAGACAGTAGAAGATAGAGAGAGACAGACAGTAGAAGATAGAGAGAGACAGAGACAGTAGCAGATAGACAGAGACAGAGACAGTAGCACAGAGACAGAGACAGTAGCACAGAGACAGAGACAGTAGCAGACAGACAGAGACAGTAGCAGACAGACAAAGA